>OY987255.1:54798283-54847042 GCA_963920725.1 Rhamphomyia laevipes | reverse complement strand
TTTCAGAATAATTTGGTGCCGACACTTCATAAAAAGAAAAAGCGAAATACATCATCTTCTAAAACAGCCATTTAACCGAAATGAAATTGGGTGCTACATTTGGAAATACAAAATAAAAAAGGGGCCACATCCATTCCACATTTTTTTTTTTCTTCAAATAAACTAAAATATAAAAATATGTAATATGTAGCATTAGTTCATTGTTAAAAAAACTATAGAATAGAGAAGTAGAAAAATAATAATAATTTATAACTATAAAAAATAATATTTTAAACTTAATAAAAAATAAATTTAAATTTAAGTTTTGGCAATGAAAATTATTTTTGGTGATAGTTTTTTTTAATGATTATTCTGCTTTTCCTTTCTTTTTTTTTTTTTTGATGCTATTTTTGAAGCTAGTAAGTAAAAAACATTATTTTGCTGTCTAATTTATTTAATTTTTAGTTTTAATAGTTAAGCGATGACTGAAAAATTAAGGTTTTTAATTTAAAAAAAAAATCAACTAGGAAAATATTTTCTATATTTGTTAAACATTTTTCTTCTGTAATTAAGTTTTTTTTTTTTTAAATTCAAAAACCTTAATTTTTCAGTCATCGCTTAACTATTAAAACTAAAAATTAAATAAATTAGACAGCAAAATAATGTTTTTAACTCAGGTCTTTTTTAAGGTTTTTGGAAAATTTATCGCAGAAAATCCTTCATAAAAAATTCATCGGAGAAAATTCATAGCAGGGTAAATTTACTAAATAGAAAATTCATCGCAGAAAAATCTAAAGCAAGAAAATTCATAGTCAAGAAAAATTAATCGCAGAAAATTTATCGTTGGTCAAATTCACCGCAGGAAATTTCATCGCAGATAATTAATCGCTGAGAAAATTCATAGCCAAGAAAAATTAATTGCAGAAAATTAATCACTAGGAAAATTCGTCGCACAAAATTAATCGCTGAAAAAATTCATCGCTTGATATAAATATGGAAAACGAGCTGCTTGTACTTACAATAAAAAAAAAAATTGATTTAAACTTACTCATTAAAAAAAAAACTGTCACCAAAAATAATTTTCATTGCCAAAACTTAAATTTAAATTTATTTTTTTATTAAGTTTAAAATATTATTTTTTATAGTTATAAATTATTATTATTTTTCTACTTCTCTATTCTATAGTTTTTTTTAACAATGAACTAATGCTACATATTACATATTTTTATATTTTAGTTTATTTGAAGAAAAAAAAAATGTGGAATGGATGTGGCCCTTTTTTTATTTTGTATTTCCAAATGTAGCACCCAATTTCATTTCGGTTAAATGGCTGTTTTAGAAGATGATGTATTTCGCTTTTTTTCTTTTTATGAAGTGTCGGCACCAAATTATTCTGAAAAAATAAAAATAAAATAAGATTAAATGTTATAAAAAATGGATATTTATTTTTTACCATCGACTTATTAGGACGACCCTTTTATGTCCAGTCTCCACATAGTGGGCTCGACGGCTTTCCTCGCAACAAAAGAATTGATCGCAAAGATCGCAGTTATATCCTCGGAGTATAGCCCTTTTATGGCCAGTCTCCTTATAGTGGACCCAAAGACTTTCCACGCAGCAAAAGACTTGTGAGCAAAGATCGCAGTTGTATCTGCGACCGATGCGCACACTTCGGCCTTGTGAAAAATGATTGATGTCGACAATAATAGTTTCCATGGCTAGTTATAATCGAATGATAATTTATTTGAATTTCCACTGTATTTATAGGAAATTTTGTCTACATAAATCAATTACAATTCATAATTAAAACTATACATAAAAAATATAAAACCTTAAAACTATATAAAAAAAATATGCTTAATTAGCTAAAATTACAATATTTAGGGTTTTATTTAATTATTTAGAATTATTTATTGAGAATTATTTCGGGATTATTTTCCCATGATTTATTGTATTTGAATTGTAATCTGATCAGCAATTGTTTTAATTTTGTGTTATGGTCGAGAATTTATCAGAACAATGTTGCTGGCACTTCTTAAAAATTTTTAAAATTTATCATCTAAAAAATTGCCAATTAAAAATTCGATGTTATTTTAAGTTGTCATGTTTGATTAAAACTATTAAAATTATGAAATTATAAAAAAAAAAAAATATTGTATTCGAGTTTGAAATAAATATAAAATTAAGTAATATCTTATTATTTATTTTCAGTAGTATATTTTAATTGGGTATTACATTATATTTTCTATATACAATAATATCTATATATACTAAAAAGCGCCTGAGTTAAATGCATTTTTGTCAATTATCAGTAATAAAAATGAATAATTATATTTTAGACGTTATAGCAAATATAAATTTTTATAAAGTAATTACTTCGAGATTTACTCAATTCATATTTATCCACTTTTCATGTAGCGCCGCTCAAAGTAATTCCCTAAAAGGAATTCCATGAAAAGCAAAAAGTAGCGCCGCATAAATTGTCGTTTCAAAAGCAAAAAGTAGCGCCGCCTAAAGTAATTTGCTAAAAGGAATGCCATGATTTTTAGACGTTTTAAAGTAACCGCATTAAAAGCCAAAAGTAGTTCGATAAAAGGAATGCCATGCAAAGCAAAAAGTAATCGCATTAAAAGCCCAAAGTAGTTCGCTAAAAGGAATCCCATGATTTTTAGACGTTTAAAAGTAATCGCATTAAAAGCCAAAAGTAGTTCCCTAAAAGTAATGCCATGATCTTTAGACGTTTAAAAGTAATCGCATTAAAAGCCAAAAGTAGCTCGCTAAAAGTAATGCCATGATTTTTAGACGTTTAAAAGTAATCGCATTAAAAGCCAAAAGTAGTTCACTAAAAGGAATGCCATGCAAAGCCAAAAGTAGCGCCGCTTAAAGTAATTCACTAAAAGCAATCCCATGATCTTTAGACATTTAAAAGTAATCGCATTCAAAGTCGAGAGTAGCGCCGCTTAATTCACTAAAAGTAATGGTTCGATTTTTATGTGATAGACGTAAGCAATCTCGTTAAAAGTCCAAAGCAAAAAAAATTAATTGTTTACGCAAAATTTTAAGTGTGAGAAGCAAATTATATATAATGCATGCGTATCTGTATCATTTCATCGATGCATAAAATTCTCGAAACTTTAGAAAAAGCGATAAAAATTAAGTAAATTCGGATTATTCTGTAGCAGAAAAAATAAAGTTGCGCTTCAGGCGAAAATTATTTAGATTTCTCTAAGAATTGTTTATTTGCAATAAATTGCTATAAAATCGATTTTATGATCTGCAAAAGATTTTTTATCATTAAACATTTTTTATTATCGTTATTTGATTCAAATGAACTCAGGTATTTTTTAAGGTTTATGGAAAAATTATCGTAGAAAATCCTTCATGAAAAAAATCAACAGAGAAAATTCATCGCAAGAAAATTCATAGCAGGGAAAATTTATTAGATAGAAAATTTATCACAGGAAAATCTAAAGCAGGAATAAAAATTCATTGTCAAAAAAAATTCATCGCAGAAAATTGCACGCAGCGCAAATTCGTCGCGCAAAATTAATTGTTGTAAAAATTCATCGCAGGAAATTTCATTGCTAAAAATTAATCTCCAGGAAAATTCATCGCGAGAAAATCAATTGCAAGAAAAAATTCGCAACCGAGGAAAAATCATAGCAGAAAATTAATCGTTGGCAAAATTCATTCAAGCAAATTTCATCGCTGAAAATTAATAGCTAGGGAAATTTATCCCTAGAAAATCCTTCGCAAGGAAACTTTATGTCTATAAAAAATTAATCGCAGAAAATTAATAGCTAGGAAAATTCATCACAAGAAAATCTATTGCAAGGAGAATCAAATTCATTAAATAGTATGAAGCTCGGATTATAAATGCGATAATAACATAATTTGAAGTGTGATGGCGAGAATATAAAAAAAAATATTCGACTTTGCACATAAAGTATTATATAATTTGCTTCATTGAACAACAAACAATTTTATAAAGAAGTATTGATAAGTTTAAGAAAAATATAAAATTTACTTTATACAGACTCATAAATCTGTTGAAAGTGTTAATTTAATACTTAGATAATGGAACTAAGGATGCCCTACGTAGCTATTTTTACACTATAAAGTGAATTTCATTTTGAAGATTTTTCTGTTTTATTTTGCTCTTTCACACCTCAAGACTGTACCCTACTTAAGCGAAATAGTATAACCGAAAATTTTTTAGTGAAAAAATTAATAAACTGAATGTTTTAAAAATATCTTAAGTAAATCCTTAAAAGTAAGGTCTATTCTTGTCAGAAATATTAATAATTTCTACAATAATTGTTAGATTTTTTTTTTGTTTACATAAACAAGATTGATTTCAAACAATCATATCAATGTGGGTACAGCGGCATTGGCGTGCGGTTATATAATTTTCGGCGGGCGCCACTCAATATGTAAAGTGGTTGAAAGTGAGATTCGAGCTTTCGAACATGTTCTCGAAAAAAACGATATATCAATTTTAAGATCACAATATTTAAAAAAAAAATCAAATAAATTGTCTAAAAAAAATGAAGTCAATTTTCAAACAGATTACATGTCCAAATTGATCATTTTCCATTATGAGTTAAATAAAATATTGAAAAATACCTCAATACTAGGTATTTCTTTATGTCTAAGAAAATTTCAGAGAGAGAATCTATTAGATCTAAGTTCACAAAATTAATTTTATTGAAAGGAAATTGAAAATATAAAAAACGTAACCATAATTATTATTTTTTTTATTTATTTTAAATTTCTTATCATTTATTATAGAAGAATATTCATACTAAATAAATTATTATATCATTTTTGTTTTTGATACATTAATTGTTTTTCTATTAGCAGTGACAATACCCCTATTCCGCCCCCATAAATCTACGTCAATGGAGAAACTTACACATATACAAGTGAGTGCAATAGTATGCGTAAAAATCTTCAATTTTTTTTCTAGGTACTACATCCTTAGTTCCATTATCTAAGATTTAATATCAACAGATATATCGCGTAACTAATTTTGGTATCGAATTTAATTGAAAACGGGTACAACTTACTTTAAATGATTTTTTGAACTTATAACATTTTCCTATGAAATTGCAGAATGATCCCGCTGCAGTTTTCTAAATAAAAATATTATACTTTGAGGATTCAGATTTATATTTTAATTTTTGGATTCATATATGCAGACCATCGAAATCGGCAATGAAATAATGTATTATGCTTAATAATTAATAATAATTATTGAATTGAATTTAAAGAAGTAGAAAAATTAAACTTGAACTTAAGTAAAAATATTTTTAATTTTCATGAATACTTGACAATTTGCCGCTAAAATTCGCAAAACTTTCCAACTAATGAATAGCTAAAATAAATTAGTTGTATGGCTTATAAGCGCTAAATTTAAAAGTGAGAAAAACAATATATAAGACCCCAATTCAATTTATTTATTAAAATCTTGATATAATACTATTGGCAAATGCAAAAGTATCAGAACATATTCGATAAAAACGCATTTCTGGCAAACTATAAATCATTCCTTAATGGTTTTGATCTCTCAGCGAGAAATATTTTTAATCGAAAGTTAATGCGGATATAAATTTCCTATTTTCAATATTTTATGAGAATTAATTTCAATAGTTTATATGAACTGCGTAAAAATGATAATAATTTTTAATAAAATTAATCGAAATTGCAAAATTGGCAGAATTTTTAATTATGCAAATATTGATTTAAAAAATTAATTATTTCTATTGCATTAAATCAGATAAAAAATTATTTAGCTGGTTATGCTAAATTTTAAACGTATGAAAAAAACAAAATTAATGCACGTGCATCCGGATTAATTCATTGACCCTTGAAATTCCCAAAAGTTTTACAAAAGTAGAAATCAATTTAGATCATATTACATTATTATTTTTGACCGGAACTAGAAAAAAAAGGGAAATTATAATTAAGTATAAATATTTTTAATTAAATTAAAGCGGTGTCGAATTTCTTTAAGGTGAAAATTACTTAATAATTAATGACTAAAAATGTTTAAAATGCAGCGATCCCCACCACTATAAACTCTGAATTTTTTGATATAAAAGGACCAAATTTTTCTATTTTTATTTAATTATAATTTAAATTTATTAAAATGTTTCTGCAAATTAATGATGATATCAACAGCACATTAAAAAATCTGTTGAATGACATCAGATTTTTAGTCATAGGTAAGTAATTTGGCTAAAAGAAATATTTTTAAAATAATAGTTTTTTTGCAGGTCAATATGTAAACGAATTATTATGCGGGAATGACAACTGTCCGCATGTAGACGTTTACATATTTGATGGTAGTTTATTTCGAGTGTCAAGGATGTTGGAGAAGAAAGGAGTTGAATTCACCATGGAAGAAGATTTCGTCTTCCGGGATGATTTGACCTATTCCATAACAGCGAAGATAGCGTTTCAGCAAAATGGTATTCCTTATGAATTCTTTTTTGCTGATTGCATAGCAACTTCTCTAACATCTCTGGAGCAAGATTATTTGAAGGTTGCAGTAGCTCCGGATAATAATGCGCTCAACAGCTACCGTCTTTATTACTTCGGATACGGCTCACCCCTCTTCCCAAACAGTACGAGGCTGAGCTGGAGCGAGCATCGCCAAAATTTCAATTATTTATTATCAGAAGATTTTACGAGCATTAGAGGACCGCTGGAGGAGTAAGAAGCAGTGTTTTATAAGAAAATGCTGTTTATTTATTTTAAGTTAGTTTTTAGGTTAATATGTTTTAGAGATATATTTTATTAGAAAATAAACTTTATATATTTTAATTTAGTTTTAGCCTTGGTTGGTTGGTTTAAGTGTCGAGTCCCAGCAGCTTGCCCGGCGACTCCAATTAGCGCAAATGCACCGTTTTGTTACCACTCATACTCTTGAAACCGGCTTGATTACGCGGTGGAAAAAGGGTTTAGATCCACCTCGTGTTATTCAAGAAGCGAACCGTATCTCTGGGTTGCTTCGTGGCTATGTCGTTGAGATCGTTGAGGAATGGACTGCCGAAAGAGTTGTGTCTGGCTCTAGCCAGTGCAGGGCACTTGCAAATGAAGTGCGTTATGGTCTCTTTCTCATGCGGTATTTTACAGCTGCGGCATGTTTGGTTGAATGGGATGCCCATTCTGGCCGCATGTTCACCAATTGGCCAGTGCCCCGTGTATGTAGCTATGGTTCTAGCTATATCTTTGCGGGGTAGTTTGAGAAGGGGTTCTGTTTTTCTTATTTCGTAAGACGGCCATGTTTTCCTGGCCGTTCTGCACGTGGTTAAATTCTTCCATCTTAGATTGGCTAATGACAGGAAGTATAGATGGATGTCTCTTTTTATGGTGTTTATTGGGAGGTCAACTTGCTCTGCAAGAGATACATTCAGATCGGAGCCCCTCCTTGCTAGTTCGTCAGCATATTCGTTCCCTGGGATGTTCCTATGACCCGGAACCCACAGTAGGGTTACATTATACTGGCTACCAATGAGTGCGAGCTTGTTCGAGCATTTCTGCACCAGTTTAGATGAAATAATGTCTGAGTGGAGAGCCAAGATAGCGGCTTGACTGTCCGTAACTATTGCTACGTTGTTTTTAGGAGAAGTGTCATTTCTCACCAGTATACATGCTTTCCATATTGCTAGCATTTCAGCCTGGAAAACACTAGATCTGTCTGGAAGTCTATACGATTGAGCCAATCGTAGAGTTTCTGAATAAACACCGGCACCAATACCACAGTCCATCTTTGAACCATCGGTGTCCATCTTTGAACCATCCTTTCCCACAGCTGGCCACCATACTACTGATCCATATATGAGAATCGGGCGTACTATGGCGGTGTACATCCACAAAGCCATTCTCGGCTTTAATCCCCACTTTTTTCCAAGCATTTTTTTACAGGAATACAAGGCGATACATGCCTTCCTGGCTCTTTCTTCGATGTTAGATCTCCAATTCAGTTTCGGGTCAAGTATTACACCCAAGTATTTCACTTTGGAGGATAGTTCAAGCGTTACACCTTCCAGTCTTGGTCGGATGAACGTTGGTATCTTTGTTCTCGTTGTAAACAGCATGAGTTCTGTTTTAGCCGGGTTAGCTCGGAGGCCGCAATCTTTGGACCATTTGCTGACCATGCCCAAAGTCCTTTCCATAATCTCGCTGATTATGTTAAGATACTTTCAAGAAACTAAGATCACAAGATCGTCAGCATATGCGACCGCTATAATACCTTCCTCTTGGAGTTTTTTCAGAATTTTGTTCATTACCAATAACCACAGTAGGGGAGACAGCACACCACCTTGCGGAGTTCCCCTACTTACCTACTTGCCGAGATCAGCCTGGATGTCCCTAGTCAGGAGCATGCTGGCTATCCATTGGCTAAGTGTCCCTTCGACACCTAATTCGGCCAGCGAGTCTTGGATGGCTGATACATGAATATTGTTAAAAGCACCCTCTATGTCCAAAAAGGTGGCTAAAGTGAATTCTTTATATTGTATCGACTGCTCGACAGTTCGCACTACCTCACTCAGTGCCGTTTCCGTTGACTTACCCTTACAGTAGGCGTGCTGATATTTGCACAATGGAGTTCTCTCCAAGGATTTCCTTAAGTCCACTTCAAGTATGCGCTCTAAGGTCTTTAACATGAAAGATGAAAGACTTATTGGCCTGAAATCTTTAGCCATTTCGTGTCCTCTCTTTCCAGCTTTCGGTATAAAAACAACCTTCACCCGTCTCCACAGCTGCGGAATGTGTCCAAGTGTTAGGCTACCTTTGAATAACTTCATCATTACCGGAACAGCTAGTTCTTTAGCTTCCTGTAACATCTTCGGAAAAATTCCATCCAGACCAGCAGATTTGTATGGAAGGAAGTTATCAATTGCCCAGGCAATTTTCTTTTCTGTGATAAGTGAACTAGCCCACTCCCCTGAACTCCCTTGGTTTTGGTTGCCATGATCTCCCGTCTGGGTCATCCGGCCAACAACCTCTGTGTTTCCAGGAAAATGTGTGTCCACCAGTAAATTCAATGTTTCTGAGGACGACTCCGTCCAAGCCCCCTCCGTAGTCTTTAGGAAGCACGGGTTGGAGTGCTCTTTGGATAAGACCCTGCTTTGTCTGGCAGAGTCTCTAGTGCTTTCGATGGATTCGCAGTATTCTTGCCAAGCCTGGTTTTTGGCTGACCTGATGGCTTTTTTGTACTCTCTAAGATGGTCCTTGTAGGGTTGCCACGAGTTCTGTTTATAACAGACATTATAAGCCTCCCTAGTCACCTTCCTTAGATTCGTAAGGTTTTCATTCCACCACACGGGGAATGTTTTTTTGCTACGCTTAATGGGACATGACACTTCAAAAGAGACCCTCATGGCCTTAGTGAACATCTCTGTCCCCTCTTCTAGTTCGGCGATCGTTACTATATCGGTTTCGGGGTACCTATGACTGGTAGCTTTTACTTCAGCACTGATCTGAATTCTGTCCAGTCAGTGTTTTTCGGGTTTCTATAAAGTTTTGGCTTACCGAATAAGAGATTGACTTTGAAGAGTATCCAGCTATGATCCGAGAAGGATCTTTTCTCGGACACTCTCCAATTTTCTACTTTTAGGCTTTCATCATTACCAATACAGGTAATGTCAATAACATCCTCCCAGCCAGGAAATCTTCATAGCTATAATTGGGACAAAGATGCGCATTAATGTGTTTTTTTACTAAGATACACGTTCTTGGCTAACCTTGATCTGTGTCTACTGTCTTGTAGAACAGGTTATAATCTTTGGATTTAAGACCTCTGATCCTGGAGGTATTAATCCAGGGTTCTTGGATCAGGGCGATGTCGAGGTCTTCCTCACTTAGGAAGACCATCAGGTTATCCGAGGCACTCTTAGAGTGCTTTAGGTTAACCTGTACTACCTTCATCGCCATGTCTTTTTTCATCTGCTCCGGTCTCCTTAGCAAGACACATCTCCTCGAGCAGATCGCTGGCTTCATCAAGGTCGTCCACTTCTGGACTTCCTGACTGGAATATCTTCAGCTTGGCTAGGCGAATACCAAATCGCAGCTTGTAATCGAGCTTTTCTAGAGGCTGAAGGCTTTTCTCGTTTATTAGCAGAAGGAACGATATACTGTTCTTTGGCTGGTCAGACATATCCGTTTCCTTTTTTATTACAGCCCAGTTTTCCATTGGAACTCCTGGATTGTGAATCCTCAAGCACGCAAGGAGCTTCTCTCCCTCGATCTCCATCCTAGGTAACCAAATGCGGGCTCTAGGTCTCCTAGGGATTTCCTTAGCCGGGATGAGGCCAATCTTGGCTTCGTCCCAAGCGTCACTAATCTTAGCGACACTTTTCCTAAGGAAATCCATCAAGAACTGATCCTCGCATCTAATTAACCGGTAGCCCCTGACTACCTCGGACGAATCGAAACAAGGAAGTGGCCCCCCTGGCTTTCTAGGACGAAATCCATCACGAGTTCCGACAGTTTGGCTTTGAGCTGTACCCACAGATCGGCCGTGACTTGCCGATTGCTGGACTTTTCATTGACTATGGCAAGTCGCAAGTGATCTTTAGCTATATCACTGAATTTTCGTTGCGCTGTGGATTTAATCAATTTACTACTGGTCTCAGTTCTAGCGACCTTTGATTTCGGCATGGCCCCACAGGACTCTTCTTGAGACCTGTCTCTCTTGCTGCTCATACCGGCTTTTTCTGAGTTATGTGTCTCAAGCTGTCGCACTATCTCAGAGTATATCTCTTTATCTACCTTGTCCCTCTCATTTACCTTACCTTCGGCTTCGTTCCGAGCTATCTTGCCCAATATGAACTTGGCTTTCAGTAGCCGTCTCTTGAGGAGGGAGCCGGAGCTTCTCGTAGAGGTTTTTGTTTTCGTAATCGTTTTTGCAGCACTTTGTCTGGTACTGAATTTACTTGGATGTTTTGGCGTACTGTGGCTGGTACTATCGCTGCATCCAGGAATGGTGTTGTTGGTACTCTTACCTGTACCTGCTTTCATTGCAGCACTTGGAGTACTATGGCTGGTACTAGTGCCGTCTATAATCGTCTCCTGACTGGAGAGGAGCAGATCATCTTCAGAAGATGATCCAATATTATGTTGTTGTTGATTGTTGTTGTTGTTGTTTGTAAATTGTTGTTCATTGTTGTTCCCACGAGTATGTCCGGATAAACGGTCCATCCTGGCAGAGCCGACATACCAGGATAAGGCAATTATACAACCGACCTCGCCTGGGCATCGGAGGGAGCTCGCTAGCGACTGGTTTAACCCCCAGCCTTTCAGTCCTCGGCACGGTGCTCACACCACCTTGACATTAGGTTTGGATAGGGTAGATGGATATTGGAAATTAAATATGAGGGGGGATGGGAGGGGATTTGGGAAAGGTGTTGCGACTGTTGGCTACGTAGAAACGCATTGCCCAGGACGAACCAGCATGATTGACGTGTCATGCATACTTGTAGGTCGCCGCAACTCGCCCCAGTTTTAGCCTTAGTTATATATATTTTATTAGAAAATAAACTTTATATATTATTGAAGAATTACAAATTAAACGCTCTTAAATTGTAAAAAAAATATTGTAAGATGTTTTATTTTTGAATGTTGTATTATATACAAATAATTATATTAGTTGATAATTTGGGCCCAGTCCCAGTGGCGTAACCAATATGGCAAATGAACTAAGAGATCTTACTAATATAAATTATGCAGCCTTATTATAAATAATTTTAAGTTCGAGAGGAAATCAACATAATTAAATCTTCAGAAGGCCCACAAATATTTTTTATGTATATATTATTCAAATGTTGATTTGTCAATTTCTAAATAACCAGAGGCCACTAACCATCAGTAGGGTATTACATAATAATAATTTTTGGTGAAATTAATCGAGTTTGAATATTGCATAATTGACAGAATTTTTAATTATACTGTGGTGTATGCCACTAAACACATATGCTTATCCACGTGTTTGGTACCGTAGGTCAGTTTTATTTTGTAAACACTTTGTTTACATAACAAACTACAGCATAGCATACGAAAATACCACACAACAAAAAGATCAAAATATTGAACCCTAAAATATGTCACGATAATGTAAATATATATATGTGTATATTAATTCATACGCACATATATATACTTACATGTGCAGTACTAACTGCATACGGAATACATTAAAGAAATTCTTAAGAAATATTGAATTCTAAAGAATTCAATATTAAAGGATATAAATTGCTAGCGTTAGCAAATATCGCCCAATATTACTAATATAGAATATTGGAAATATTTATAATTAGTATTAAGAAAAGTATGTGTAATTAAAATAAGAGTAGGGGTAATTTTAGGGTATAAAAGAAGAAGAATTAAAATAAAGAATTTACTTTTTAATTAACATTCAAAGTCAAAACAACATTGTTTTATTTAACTTACAGGCTTCTATGCCAAGTAATAAATTATAACAATTTACAACTATACCAAACTAAAAGGGCTTGTGCCATTTTAGAAACATCAAGGCATAAACGCCACGATTATTGGTAAAATATATATATGGAATTGTTTTAATATAGATTTAACATTTGAACCATATGTACAGCGACCTGGTCACCGTTGGACATTAGACGTGCCAACATTACATGGCGATCCTGCCAGGAGCTGCTGTCAAGCATTTAAAAGAATTCAAACATCAAAATCGAGAGACTGAAAATAGGAAGATTCAAGCGGAGTTCACCAAAGCATTAGAGAATCCAAAGAGCGGGCCACGACCCTTGAGTATAGAAGAATATAGGCAGCGAACGAAAGGTAGCCACCTAAAACAACAGGCACCACAACAGAACACCAAGAAGCCGAGAGGAGGAGCGGCAGTAAAATTTAGAAACGCGATAAAGGAGCTCAAACGACTTCAAAAGATAGCCATCACCCAGGAGGAACGCGAAAAATTCAAAAAACAACGAGCGGTACTGGAGAAACAAGAAATCGAGAGGAAAAGAAACAACAAAAGTGAAGCAAAAACTAAATTAGACGATATGTTTAATACATGCTTCAATGCTTTAGAAGTTGCATACAGCAACAAAAGTCAATAAACTATTTCGAAATTCAATAATTTTCTTTTTAATAATAATATTTTTTTTTTTAAAAAAAATTAATAATGTTTTTTTTGCATATATAAGCACATATAATAATTTCATGTATATTTATATTATTAAACAAGTACCTACTATATATATATAAAAAGAAAGAAATCATAAACATTTTTTTTATTTACTTTGGGAATATGTATCATCATTACAAAATTATAATTTAAAAAAAAAAAATCATATATATATTATATTAGAAATCCATATATATATATATATATATATTTACTTTTACTTTTCGGGTCAAAGAAATTTAAAAAAAAAAAAAAAAAGAAAAAAAAAAAAAAGACCACACGAAAAGCAAACATTATTTTATATTACGTCAAGAGAAAAATGTGTTATTTCAAGGAAGAAGAAATTATAATTATTAAATCTAGTTTAGAGTTAATTTTAGATGATTTGTTGGATATTTTCACGCAAATAGATAACCTTTAGTTTTAAGTACATATGTATGTTTTTTTTTTAAATATAAAGGTTCACAGAAAGTCCTTTTTACTTTGAAATTTTTTTTTTGTCGATAATACATATATATATATATAATATATATATATAAATACATTTTGTTATTTCGATATCAAAAAAAAAAAATTTTTTGTTTTTCTGTTTTCACTTTAACTCTTTAACTGTTTTCAAATATTGATAGTTTAGCTAATATTTTTTTTTAAAATGGGACAAACCAACTCCGCCACTAAGGAGGAGGAAATTTTCATAAATAATAATGCGGGAGCATCAAACAATAATGTAGAAACAGTTAAAAATAGAGAATATACTGATTTGCAACTGATAATTATTATTTTAGCGTTAGTAATAGTAATATATTTTGTTATTCATAAAGCAAAACAGTATTTAGACAAAACAATAAAACGGCAAATCACAATTGCCGCAGTTTAAAAATTTTATATTAGAAAATCTTTATGTTATATTATAATGGCAGGTCCCGTATATAAAGTTATAGATATAATAGAAAAAGCTGAAAATCCCATTATAATAAATATAAATATAAGATTTTTAGCGGTACCTAACCAAATTTTAAACGAAGAAGTTTGGGATATCTTTCAAAGAATCGACGCGCTGTAAAAACAAAATAATATAATACATGATAAAACAAATTCAAAAATATTATTTTTCTTCACATTATAAAATAACATAAAAATAAAATTTTTGATTTTGTCAAAAGTTCTATTTTTAGAATTTTTGGACGGGAAGTTTTTTTTAAGTAAGGAAATTTTATGCTAACTTTCGAGCAATAATTAGGGTTTAAGTATTAGATAATAAAATTTGTAGTGAGTTATTTTTGAAAACGCCTAAAAGTAGTCTATATATATAAATTTGTTGTGTGTGAAATCTTTTATATATATATAACGTTTACATATCGGTTTGTTGGCTACTTGTAGTTTTAAATAGTTTTAAATAATTAGACCATTGTAGATTTTCAATTAAGGATATTTTTTTTTAGAATACATAAAATAGTTAGAATGGTAATTAATAAAATAGATAATGTTAAGTATTTTAGAGGTTGAATTAGGTAATTTACAAGGTATAATTAAAAACTTTAAGAAAACACCTAATAGACAATATAGTTCAAGGTATATATTAAGGAAATTAGCTTATGTTAAGGAAGTTAAGGATACTTTCTCTAAAACTTGGCAGACATTATATACGTTAAATAAGGATTTAGCGTTACAATACAAAGAAAAATTTGAAAGAACATATGGAGAAGTAAAAAGCATACTAGATTCAAAATCAGTCGAATTATTAAATACAACAGTAAGAGAAGACAACGAAAGCGACGAAGAAGATTATAAAGAAGCTGAAACAACTGATAATATTGAAGCTGCAAGTACTGAAGAAATAAAAGGAGACATTCCAATACCAACAACTGAAACCGATGATATTGAGGAAACAAAACCAGATAATAATATTCCAATAACCCCAATTTCAACAACAGAAATGGCTAGTTTTGATTTTAATGTAGCTCAAAAGTTACCAACTTTAACTTTTGACAAGGATGAAACCCGTGAAGAAAAAATTCGAGATTTTGTGAACAGCATAGAATTTTATCACGATATTTTAAAAACGGAAGATAAAGCTATTTTAGTAAAATTTCTGATCAAATGCAAAATACAGGGAAAAGCATTGACAGAATTAGGAAATACCGAACCAACAAATTTTGCGGAATTAAAACAATTACTAAAAACAAAATGCGGAAGTAAAGATTCCATAGAGATAATTCAAACAAAACTAAGTAACATCAAACAAGGAAATAGACCATTAAGAGAATTTACCAATGATGTGGAAAATTTAATTGCACGAATGACGGATCTAGAAGTCAGTGCACAAAGCGAAACAGAAAGAGCTGCTTTAACAACTGCCAACAATCGTAGAGGATTGGCATTCTTGAAAAAAGGAGTAAATGAGAGATACAGAATTATCTTGGATAGTGCGCGTCACAAGGATTTTAAGGACGCAATTCAACATTTATTAGAATTAGATCCAGGGACAACAGAAATAGTGAGATATATTGGAAATAATAATCGGCTAAATAACGAAAATAATAATAACAGGTTTAATCAAAATAATAACAGATTTAATAATTTTAATCGGAATAATTATAATTATAATAATAATAATAATAATAGTAATAATAATAATATAAGAAGAAATTATAATTATAATAATAATAATAGATTCAACAATAATAGAAACAATAATAATAACAATAATAGATCTTTGGGAAATAATAATTTTAACAGTAATAATAACAGAAATTACAACAACAATAACACAAATTTTAATAGAAATAATAATAATAATAATAACAATTTTAATAGAAATTACAATAACAATACCAATAATAATAATAATTATAACAATAATTATAACAGGAACAGAAATTATTCTGGAAATAGACATCAAATTGGACACAATAATTCAAATAATACAAATAATATCAATTCCGAAAATTCAAGGATTTTGGCGATTACAGAAAAGGGAAACGAGCAACCCACCGAGGGGGAAGCCAACCAATCGGTAGGGGAATACAACATGTAGGCGGAGCAAATGAAATTGTTTTGACATTAAATATTTCAAACGGACTGTACGTAAACATAAATATAAATAACATTAAAACAACATTTTTAGTAGACACAGGAGCGTCAATTTGCGCTATTAAAGAAAAAATTTTAAAAAACAGTACTTTAAATACAAATAACGTAACTATAATTCATGGTATTTCAGGACATTTGGAAACATTAGGAACTGCTATTAACCAATTAGACTTTCGATCAATAAATATTGATTACGAATTCCACGTAGTTAAAGATGACTTTCCCGTACCTGTAGATGGTATTTTGGGAGCAAATTTCTTAAAAACTTATCAAGCTAAAATAAATTTGGAAAAATTTATCTTAGAACTTACGATAAATAATAAACAAATTATTTTACCTATATTAAGTAAAGACAATATTAATACAATCACAATCGCACCGCGATGTGAATCAACATATTGGTTAAGTACAGAATTAGAAGACGAACGCATATTTTATCAAACCGAATTATGCGAGCGGGTTTTTATGGCTGGATCAATATCCAAAGCCATAAATGGTAAAATACCTATTAAAATACTAAATACAAGAGACAGTGACGTAAAATTAAACTGGGTTGAACCAGAATCATTTAGTCTTAACGACCATTATATTTTAAACTACGAAAAATCAGACATAAAACCACAAAATAGAGTAGAAAAACTATTAAAAGAAATTAATTACAATACATTAAACAAAGACGAGAAAGATTGTGTACAGAAAATTTGTACTAAATTTAACGACATATTTCATTTAGATGGAGATCAACTGACAATTACCAATATTGGCAGTGCAAAAATTCAAATAAAGGAAGGAGTAACACCTTCGTATACAAAACCATACAGAGTACCACACTCACAGAAAAATGACATACAGGAAGAAATCCAGAAAATGGTAAAGGATAAAATAGCAGAACCATCAATTTCAGCATGGAACTCACCAGTGTTAATCGTACCAAAGAAAAAAGATCCAGTTACAGGTTTACAAAAATTCCGGATGGTAATAGATTACCGAAAAGTTAATGACATAATCGAAGATGATAAATTTCCACTACCAAATATCACCGATATATATGATATGGTAGGAGGTGCTAAATATTTTTCTTGTATAGATCTTAGTCAAGGTTATTATCAGATGGAATTGGACAAAGACAGTAGACCATGTACGGCATTTTCCACGGAAAATGGACATTATCAATTGACAAGGTTACCAATGGGTTTAAAAATTTCACCCAGCGCATTTTCACGCATGATGTCAATAGCGATGTCAGGGTTAACGTATTCTAGATGTTTTGTTTACTTAGATGACTTAATAATATTCGGGAATAGTTTAGAATCCCATAATAAGAATTTAATTGAAGTATTTCAAAGGCTCAGGGAAGTAAATTTAAAAATTCACCCAGGTAAATGTAATTTTCTAAGGAAAGAAGTTTTGTATTTGGGCCATATAATTTCGGAGAAAGGCATTTGGCCTGATCCTTCGAAATCTGATGCAATTAAAAAGTTTCCACAACCACAAAATGCAGATGAAGTACGGAGATTCGTTGCATTTGCAAACTATTATAGAAAATTCATTCCGAATTTCGCTTCTATAACAATTCCACTAAATAAATTATTGAAAAAAGATGTTAAATTTAATTTTACCAAAGACTGTATCGAAGCTTTTCAGACAATTAAAGAATTTTTAATTAGCCCAAAAATTTTGCAATTTCCAAATTTTGAACAAGAATTCATATTAAGAACAGACGCATCGGGTTTTGCTCTTGGAGCAGTACTTTCTAATAATGACGACAGACCAATCGCATACGCTAGTAAGACATTAAACAGTGCAGAGAAAAATTATAGTACAATAGAGAAAGAATTATTAGCTATAGTATGGGCTATTAAACATTATAGACCATATTTATTCGGGAGACGTTTTAAAATTTTGACAGACCATAGACCGTTAGTTTATTTGTTTTCGCTAAAGGAACCGTCTTCAAGATTGACGAAATTTCGGTTATTACTAGAAGAATACAATTTTTATGTTGAATATTCACCGGGAAAAGAAAATTGCACGGCAGATGCACTAAGTAGAATAAAAATATCGTCAGACGACTTAAAAATTTTATTTATTGGTATAACAACACGATCGAAATCAAAAGAGGATGAAGAAAAGGAACAGGTAATAGGAAAAGACGACGAAATTATAAAAACATTGTTAAAACCACTACCAGCAGGATTAAAACTCATTGAGTTAAAAATAGTAAACAGTTTTGAGGAGGAAATTGAGAAGTTAAAGGGGCAGAATGATATTGTTTTAGGTCCAAACAAAGTTTTGGCTTACATTCCGAAAAGGAATTGTATTGTAATGGTTAAACCAAAAGATAGCACTACATACCTAACCACAGCATTCGGCAGATTGCTAGGGGGGGATGTGCAGAAAATCATGGTTCCATTAAAATTAGATAAAATTTATATAACGAAAGGAGAATTATTAAAATTAGCAGACGGCCGTCAACAAAATAATTTAAATAATTTAAAGAAATTAATAAATGAGATGTTTAAGGATATTCAAGTGCACATGATGAAGGATTTAATTAGAGTTACCGACCCCGTGATGAAAAAACTTTTACTAAATGATTACCATATATTACCAACTAGTGGACATGCTGGAATCAATAGAATGATGAAGAATATAAAATGTAAATATTTCTGGACAGGAATGCAGGAGGATATAACAGCATTTGTAAAACACTGCGAATCATGTCAAAGGAATAAACATATGAATCAGAAAAAACATCCTATGATAGTAACTTCAACGAGTGAAACAAGTTTCGAAAAAATCTACATAGATCTTGTGGGTCCATTGGAAGAAACATCAGATGGATATAAATACATTTTAACAATACAAGATGAGCTGACAAAATTTGTAGAAAATATACCACTTAAAAACAAAGAAGCAAATACCGTAGCTGAAGGACTCGTAGAATATTATATATTAAAATATGGAGTGCCAAAAAGGATTGCTTCGGATCAAGGAACAGAATTTATGAGTAATGTTTTTAAGGATGTGTGTAAAATGCTGAAAATAGAACAACTGTTCGCTACAGCATATCACCATGAGAGTATAGGAGCTTTAGAAAACTCACATAAAGTTTTAGGAGCATATCTAAGAACATATGCTGCAGAAAATCATTCAGATTGGAATAAATGGATACCATATTATACATTTTGTTATAACACATCGGTACATTCGGAAACGGAATATACACCTTACGAACTTGTATATGGTAAACAATGTAAACTACCATCAAATTTAATAAAAACAATACAACCAGTATACAATTATGAAGATTATAGCATCGATTTAAAAAATAAACTACAAATAGTACATAGAGATGCGAGAGAAATATTATGTAAAAAGAAATTAGAGAGGAAAAATAGATTCGACAGGGATTATAAAGTAAAAGATAGTAATTATGAAATAGGCAGTTTAGTTTTACTTAGAAATGAAAATAGAAGGAAGTTGGATCCAATATATATTGGTCCATATGAAGTAATAGGCAATGAAGGTGTGAATTGCGAGATTAAATCAGATAAAAAGAAAATGATAGTACATAGAAATAGGATTAAACCATATTACGCGTATTTAATGGTAATAACAGAAAATTAAATGTTTTTTAAAAAAAAAAAAAAAAAATTTTTAGGGGGAAGGGGACGCCTGGAAACCTATAGATTTTAAGTTATAATAGTATAAATAATAAGTAGAATAGTATATTTTAGGTAAACAGTTAAACAAGAGTGAAAAGAGGGGAAGTTAAAGATTTATAATTTTAACATTTTATCGGTAAACATAAAAATATATATATATGTATAAACGAAATAATAATAAAAAAAAAAAAAAAAAGAAATAAATACTACGTTGAAAATAATGTTTTATTATTTTAATAAAAAAAAAAAAAATTTCTTTACTTATTTTTATTACATTATTTACATAAATTTTACATACACTTTGTATTCACTTTTATTTTCCTTTAAGTTTTATATTTATTTTTATTACACTACTTATACAAATTTTATTACATAATATTAACTATTAATATAGTGAATTTAAAATTTTACATTTTTACATTACTTTTGATAAAAATAAGTTGTACTCTAAATATTAAGTTAAAATGTCGTAAACCTAATAAATTATAAATTTAAGAAAATTTTAAATAACTATGATAATTTGTAACTTTAAAAATCTTTCTGAAAATTACAATAATTTTGTAAATTTAAAATTGACAATATATGTAAGGGAATAATATCTGTTAACGCTAAAAGCAGGAATTTACTTAGGGTAAGATTCCTCCTTTTCCGCCAGGAGGGGTGGTGTGGTGTATGCCACTAAACACATATGCTTATCCACGTGTTTGGTACCGTAGGTCAGTTTTATTTTGTAAACACTTTGTTTACATAACAAACTACAGCATAGCATACGAAAATACCACACAACAAAAAGATCAAAATATTGAACCCTAAAATATGTCACGATAATGTAAATATATATATGTGTATATTAATTCATACGCACATATATATACTTACATGTGCAGTACTAACTGCATACGGAATACATTAAAGAAATTCTTAAGAAATATTGAATTCTAAAGAATTCAATATTAAAGGATATAAATTGCTAGCGTTAGCAAATATCGCCCAATATTACTAATATAGAATATTGGAAATATTTATAATTAGTATTAAGAAAAGTATGTGTAATTAAAATAAGAGTAGGGGTAATTTTAGGGTATAAAAGAAGAAGAATTAAAATAAAGAATTTACTTTTTAATTAACATTCAAAGTCAAAACAACATTGTTTTATTTAACTTACAGGCTTCTATGCCAAGTAATAAATTATAACAATTTACAACTATACCAAACTAAAAGGGCTTGTGCCATTTTAGAAACATCAAGGCATAAACGCCACGATTATTGGTAAAATATATATATGGAATTGTTTTAATATAGATTTAACATTTGAACCATATGTACAGCGACCTGGTCACCGTTGGACATTAGACGTGCCAACATTACAATACAAATATTGATTAGAAAAAATTAATTATTTTTACTGCATTAAATCAGATAAAAAATTAATTAGCTGGTTATGCTAAATTTTAAACGTGTGAAAAAACAATATTAATGCACCTGCATCCGGATTAATTCATTGACCCTTAAAATTCTCAATACTTTTGGAAAAGTAAATCAATTTAGATCATATTACATTATTATTCTTGACCGGAAGTAGAAAAAAATGGAATTATAATTAAGTATAAATATTTTTAATTAAATTAAAGCGGTGTCGAATTTCATTAAGGTGAAAATTACTTAATAATTAATGTACAAAAATTCTTAAAATGCTTATTTATTTGTATGCAGTATAGAATTAATTTCCAATATTTTGCACATTTTATTTGCACATTTCCTTTGAGCCAGAACATATATAAATACACTCCTCACTCAGTTTTATATTCCATTTCAATGCTTGAAAGTTTATAAATAATACTCTATCAACTGAGATAAACTAATGAAAATTGAATTTCCCATTAATCACTGCACTATAAAATATCAAAATTTATTATTATGAATATTGAAAATGATATTTTGAGATTTTCAGATATTATTTGGAACTATTCACTTTACAATAATAATAAAAACAAACAATTTAATTATTATTCCGCAACCACAATTTCTTTTTAACAAACCAAGAATAATATTTGTGAAATAATAATACTTTCAAAATATAATACCTTCTTTTATTATATCTTCGTTTTCTGAATTTTTATGTTTACTTTTAGAAGCTAGTTTTATATAATATATCCTTATTGTAACCTCTACATCCTCCAACCGTCGGGAATAAGTTCCAACATATTTCTATTCCAATGTTTTATATGTATCCCTCATATCAGAGGTCAACTTTATCATGTAAATTTTTAACTAACTAACTTATCTTTCTGAGCATTCAAGTTAATATATCTCCTAATCTTTAACCTGTATTTTATATATAGTAAAAGTTATCTATGAATATGAATAAACATAATTGCTATAAACATAATGAAAAATATATTTGGTTTTGCGATTAATTTCAATTGCGATATAATTAATTTTCAATAATTGTTTTATATTCATATCTTTTATATTGGTGAATTGAAAAATAATACTGTTCATCATATCCAATCCCTGGACATGATCAATCGTGTTTATTCATGCTTAAAAATATTTGGGAACAAGATTGCATTTTTGGAAATGAATTTTCGTTTGACCGTTAAATTTTCGTTAAATTCTCTCTTACTCCCTATTACCATTACCCCTACTACGACTACGGTCACTATTATAACATTGATCGCTATTATTAAAATTGATATATAAATAATTTATATAATAACTCTAAACTTATTGGCGGTATCGTTCTTATTATAATTATTGTATTATAATTATTCCTAACTGTCTATTTTCGGCACTTGTTGATTGATGATAATCATACAAAGAAATGGATCTTTATCATGATTAAAATTATCTAATTAACTTTAATTCGATAGTATGTATAAACATTATAGGTTGATCGTTATAACGTCAACTACTGACAACTTTCTACTAAATTATGGTTTTATCTAATTTAAATATTATTTTGTTAATGTGAATTCCTATTTAATAGGGTCGTGATGTTGCATTTCCACGATATGATTAGTCTTCTCTAATAAATTATGATCATTTACACTATCATAAAATGTTTTCCTTTAAAAAATTATTTCCCTTAAAAAAAGGATTAAAAAATCCAACTAAAACACAAAATTAAAACACAAAATTCGGATTGGTCCAATGTAGTGGGTGAAGTTCGTAGCCCCGTTACCACAACAATCAAAATTGGAAGAAAAAAGAAAAATGTACATAATAACTGATTCAAATTATTCAAGGAGTAGCCACCATATCTTAAAAAAAAGCTGCTAACTAGGGGGAGCAGATAACTCATAGTATGTTGTTTAACAGCGATTTATGTCCAACAGTTTTTTGTAATTTACATTATCTTTGTAACAAACAGTGCTTTCTTCAAAATTGCTCATTTAATTTAATTTTATATTTTTATTTTTTTAATAATAAATAATAATTATTAAAATAACTCTAATAAGTATAAATATGCGTAATCACGAATCCAACCTGTGTACAAAATTTCATTGAAATTGAATAATATTTACCATATGTTCTAGAACATATGAAATATTAATCGGAAATTTTAGCATGGACCCCCTGAAGCTATTAACTTCTATCATGGCCAACACATGCATAATCAGCAGGTCTACCTTTGTACCAAATTTAATTGAAATTGAATAATATTTACCATATGTTCTAGAACATATGAAATATTAATCGGAAATTTTAGCATGGACCCCCTGAAGCTATTAACTTCTATCATGGCTAGCACATGCATAATCAGCAGGTCTACCTTTGTACCAAATTTCATTAAAATCAGATAATAATTACATGCTATAAAACACGTAATTATATAAAATTCGGAAACTAAAACTGTTTTCTAGGAACCCCCTGAAGGTCTCCAAATTTCAGGAGAGCCAACTAGATCACAAAATTAGCCTATATATAAAATATCTTTGAAATCGGTTAACAATTACTATATGCTGTAGAACATATTAAAAAAAAAAATTAAAAAAAAAATCGGAAATTTAACATGGACCCCCTAATTCTACTAACCTGTAATTTGGTCAACCTATGCAGAATCATGAACTCAACCTGTGTACCAAATTTTATTGAAATCGGATAATAATTACGAGCTGTAGAACATAAAGCAAATTTTCTTCGGAAACTAAGCTGCTCATATATTAGTTTCCCATGAACGTACTATACCTACCAACTACAAATTTGTGGAGTATCAAGTAGATAACTAAATGAAACTGTGTATTCAATATCATTAAAATTGGGTGAAAGGTACCGTAGATATAGAGAGTTGAACTTATGAAAAGTAATTACGGATTTTTACATGGACCCACTGAAGTATCGACTTTAAATTTTACAGACACCAAGTACATACGGAAACTATCATATGTACCAAAATTTATGCTAATTAGATAAAAATTACTATATGCTCTAGAGTATACGAAATTTTAATCGGAAATTTTACCAGGGACCGCCTGAAGTTACAGACCTGTATCTTGGTAGGCTTGTGGACAATCATGATACCAACCCATGTTTTAAATTTCATCCAAATCTGAGACATGAAATTTTTTTTTACATTTTTCCGTAGAACAAAAACACGTAGGTTCCCACATAAATGGGGAAATCTAACATGGTCCCACTGAAAGGATCGATCTCATCTTGTACCGGCACCTGCGCGAAGTCTGTTAGAGCCTGTGTGCCAAATTTCATTAAAATCGGACAAGCGGTTCTAGGAGATGTTGCTGCGCACATAAAAAGCGTACGCGTCCCCCGGACACTTTTTTTTTTGCATTTTCGGACTCCCCGACCTCGGAAACGCCTAGAAAAAAATTTTGAGCGAACTTTTTTTTTTGACCATCCAACCCATCACCAGACTTCATAGTATTTCATACTATTCGTAATATTCAATAGTACTTCCAGTTAAATTATTTTATAACTAAAAACTTATACCTAAATATATTTTATACGTATTTTTTCTAACTAATCAATAAAACTAAATAATTAAATCTAGGCTATTTTCAGGAAATTAGTAGAATTCATAGTTCATTTTTAAGGTACATGAACATTTGACAAATATGCAAGCAGAGAAGGAAAAAGAAAAGCATTCAACAATATATATATATATATACATACATATATATGCGATACATTTTTTTCCAGATATTATTGAAGAAATGAACTATTAATATAACTTTATTTATATATTTCAACGATTTTATATAGGCCTTCTAAGGGTTGGGTACGTAATCCAGAAAGACAAAATTCAGAAAGACTAAATCCAGAAAGACATAATCCTGAAAAGACGAAATTCAGACAAAAATTCAGACAATATAGTCGGCCGGCCGACTAAATTGCCTGGATTTTTTGTCTGAATTTTTTGTCTGAATTTCTTAATTATGAAGTTAATTAGCGCATTGGCGTTTTTCTTATTTGTTTTTATATATGTTACGGTTATAGTACAAAATGTCAAAATGTATGCATTCGCCGGTAAATGTCCACATAAACCACACCAATGGGTAAATGTAAGTGTACTGTTTCGTATTTCGAAAATGTTTGTTATACATACATTTACGGGTGAATGTATACATTATATCAAGAGCTTTGTCAAATGTAGAAATAATTGACAAATGTGTATATGTACCGGAAAAGGTACATATCGGCTTTGGGCCATTCATATCTAATCCAATTTTACCTAAGTAAAATTAATTCCTTCAAGATTTGTTAATATAATTCTTACTGATATAAACATTATTTTTATTACGAATAGTATGAAATACTATGAAGTCTGGTGATGGGTTGGATGGTCAAAAAAAAAAGTTCGCTCAAAATTTTTTTCTAGGCGTTTCCGAGGTCGGGGAGTCCGAAAATGCAAAAAAAAAAAGTGTCCGGGGGACGCGTACGCGTACGCGTACGCTTTTTATGTGCGCAGCAACATCTCCTAGAACCGCTTGTCCGATTTTAATGAAATTTGGCACACAGGCTCTAACATACCTCGCGCAGGTGCCGGTACAAGATGAGATCGATCCTTTCAGTGGGACCATGTTAGATTTCCCCATTTATGTGGCAACCTACGTGTTTTTGTTCTACGGGAAAATGTAAAAAAAAATTTCATGTCTCAGATTTGGATGAAATTTAAAACATAGGTTGGTATCATGATTGTCCACAAGCCTACCAAGATACAGGTCTGTAACTTCAGGGGGTCCCTGGTAAAATTTCCGATTAAAATTTCGTATACTCTAGAGCATATAGTAATTTTTATCTAATTAGCATAAATTTTGGTACATATGATAGTTTCCGTATGTACTTGGTGTCTGTAAAATTTGAAGTCAATACTTCAGTGGGTCCATGTAAAAATCCGTAATTACTTTTCATAAGTTCAACTATCTATATCTACCGTACCTTTCACCCAATTTCAATGATATTGAACACACAGTTTCATTTAGTTATCTATTTGATACTCCACAAATTTGTAGTTGGTAGGTACAGTACGTTCATGGGAAACTAATATATGAGCAACTTAGTTTCCGAAGAATATTTTCTTTATGCTCTACAGCTTGTAATTATTATCCGATTTCAATGAAATTTAGTACACAGGTTGAGTTCATGATTCTACATTGGTTGACCAAATTACAGGTTAGTAGGATTAGGGGGTCCATATTAAATTTCCGATTTAATTTTTAATTTTTTTTTTTTCATATGTTCTACAGCATATAGTAATTGTTAACCGATTTCAAAGATATTTTATATATAGGCTAATTTTGGGATCTAGTTGGCTCTCCTGAAATTTGGAGACCTTCAGGGGGTTCCTAGAAAACAGTTTTAGTTTCCGAATTTTATATAATTACGTGTTTTATAGCATGTAATTATTATCTGATTTTAATGAAATTTGGCACAAAGGTAGACCTTCTGATTATGCATGTGTTGGCCATGTTAGAAGTTAATACCTTCAGGGGGTCCATGCTAAAATTTCCGATTAATATTTCATATGTTCTAGAACATATGGTAAATATTATTCAATTTCAATGAAATTTTGTACACAGGTTGGATTCGTGATTACGCATGTGTAGACTAAGGTAGAAGTTAGTAGCCTGAGGGGATCCATGCTAAAATTTCCGATTAATATTTCATATGTTCTAGAACATATGGTAAATATTATTCAATTTCAATGAAATTTTGTACACAGGTTGGATTCGTGATTACGCATGTGTAGACTAAGGTAGAAGTTAGTAGCCTGAGGGGGTCCATGCTTAAATTTCCGATTAATATTTCATATGTTCTAGAACATATGGTAAATATTATTCAATTTCAATGAAATTTTGTACACAGGTTGGATTCGTGATTACGCATGTGTAGACTAAGGTAGAAGTTAGTAGCCTGAGGGGGTCCATGCTTAAATTTCCGATTAATATTTCATATGTTCTAGAACATATGGTAAATATTATTCAATTTCAATGAAATTTTGTACACAGGTTGGATTCGTGACTACGCATGTGTAGACTAAGGTAGAAGTTAGTAGCCTGAGGGGGTCCATGCTTAAATTTCCGATTAATATTTCATATGTTCTAGAACATATGGTAAATATTATTCAATTTCAATGAAATTTTGTACACAGGTTGGATTCGTGATTACGCATGTGTAGACTAAGGTAGAAGTTAGTAGCCTGAGGGGGTCCATGCTAAAATTTCCGATTAATATTTCATATGTTCTAGAACATATGGTAAATATTATTCAATTTCAATGAAATTTTGTACACAGGTTGGATTCGTGATTACGCATATTTATACTTATTATAGTTATTTTAATAATATTATTTATTATTAAACAAATAAAAATATAAAATTAAATCAATAAATAATAAAGATGAGCAATTTTTGAAGAAACCACTGTTTGTTACAAAGATAATGTTAATTACAAAAAACTTTTGGACATAAATCGCTGTTAAACAACATACTATGAGTTATCTGCTCCCCCTAGTTAGCAGCTTTTTTTTACAACTTATGGATAATTTTTTGGCTTATTTTTATATGTATTATTGAATATATTGAACTTTACTTAGACTATGCATCTATAAACTAAAACTATCTACGAATTGAAATAAAAATAAAAATTTTGTTCTAAAAAATTTTACTTTGTCTTTTCTGGATTTTGTCTTTTCTAGATTTTATCTTTTCTAAATTTTGTCTTATCTGGATTTTGTCTTTTTTGGATTTTTTGGGTAATTCTGGATTATGTCCCTTCTGAATTTTGTTTTTCTGGATATGGTTCCGCTCCCCCTTCTAACCAGTTTAGGTTTTTTCAGGCCAGAAGATACAACAGTAATTATAATTTCTTTTTGCCTTAACCGACTAATTACAATTTTTTTTTTAAACATTAAATTAACCATTATTTTTAAATATTAACTACTATTGAAATTTTTCTTAAGATTACTATATAATTCCAAATATTCAATATAAAACATTTTCATTTTAAATTATTACTTTTTATTTAAATTTTCAATTTTTTAATCATATTGTATTGTAATATATTTATATTTAATTATTATTCAATGTTCTTCATATACAAAGACATTTTCATTTTTTTTAAATCATAATATAGTAAGAATCATATAAATCTTATTTTGCTTTTCAATCTTAATTTTTAATTATTTTTAGTTATTAATTTTTAAGTATAAAAAATTATTTAAGAAACGATATTTAGTCAAGCTCATTAATTTTTAGATATTACGATATATATTAATTTCTTTGAGATACGCCATCATATTGGCGATATCTTCGCTCGTGTTAGGTGAGAGTGTATTAATATTTATATTATTATTGGTACGAGCAGATTGGAATTATGTGCAATTATTAAAAATATGCTGAATGCTTAAAATACTTTGATTGCACAAACAAGCAGGAGGGTTGGTTTTTTTAATTAGATATTTGTGTGTAACATTTGTGTAACCAATTTTTACCCTTGTCAATACAATAGTCTTCTCGGTTTAAATATAAATAGTCGTTTTGCTTAGTGTCATTTTTAATTGCTCTGAGCTTATTTGTGGTAGAGGTTGCGACCCATTTATCGTCCCATTTTTTACGAAGTTGTAGGTTTATGGTTGATTTAAGATGACCATGGTAAAGCTGAAAATTATAGTCTAGTTCTTTGAGGACTGAATCTTTGGTAAGTCTGTGAACAGTTTCATTGTGTTCAATATTCATATGGCTCGGAATCCATAAGAAAGTATAAAACTTGGGTTTTAAAGATATAATGTCTCTAATCTTGAGGGAAATCGGGTGAGATGTGTACATTTGATCTAAAATTTTTATAGCACTTACTGAGTCGCTGCATATTAAGAACTGTTGTTCATATCTACGTGATGCATGTTCTACATATATAGCTTTTAAAATAGCAGATAACTCTGCAGTACAGATACTTGTATTATCGTGAAGATGAAATGATTTTTCAACTTTTTGTGTTTATATGCGCACCTACACTTACTATCCTTTACAGAGCCATCTGTATATATTTTTTCATAATGTAGAAATTGCGTTTGTATCAACTCATTAAAAAGCTTTTGGAAAAGTATAGGAGAGTTTTCACTTTTTTTATAAAGTGTTAACGAAAGGTTCGTGGTAATTTTAGGAGTTGTCCATGGCGGTGTAATTTTAAAATGCTGTTTATTAATGATTAATTGATTAGGGATATTAAAGGTTTCTAATATGTTTTACATTCTGATATAAACTGGTTGATATTTAATTGGTTTATTTTTAAATTTTGAATATAATTCATCATTTTGTAGTTTTATATAAATAGGGTGATCCGTTAAACTAAGAATTTTTGTACCATAAATAAGAAGTTATTTTTCTCGTCTAAAATAAAGATTAGGTTGGTTGGCGTCGACCAAAATACTTTCCACCGGGCTAAGTTCGAAATGCTATCTAACTTTTTTAATTGTGTTTTACCAGCGTTAGTATATAAAAAACTTCCATAATCTAATATTGGTAAAATAATCAAATTGTGGAGTGAGTAATAGTTTCGCATCGCAACCATAATGATAGGAGTTTTAATATGTTTAAACCTTTGTAGCTTTAGCTTTAATTTCATTTATATGTTTCGTCCAGGTAAATTTCGTGTCAAAGGTCATTCCTAAAAATTTATAACAATTAACAAATTTGATAGTGAGATTCCCGAGGGATAAAGTGGGTTGAAAGGTCATTCCTAAAGATCATCACAATAAAGTGCATATTTAACTGATGAGGTTAACTTTTTTGTTGTTGTTAGAAACAGCGTAACTTTTGGAAAATGAAGTTGAGAAAATAAAACACGTCTTAATAGTTTGAAGTATAAAATGACTATAAGCACGGTAGTTCAACTTCGAAGAAAATAAGAAAATGGTTTATAAAATTGACATTATTTCCGATTTCAATTTCAGGGAGCGCTAGTGTCGTTTTTAGTGTCATTTTAGCAATTTTTTTATCAATTTTATATTTGAGGTTATGTTTATGATTACAAACATTTAAAATTAAAAACGTTTGTGTGTTTGTATTGTGATATGTTTTGATATTTGATCAGTGTTTAGCGTGTTTAAAAAATATATTTGTGAATTTGTGAATTTAAACACTATCTCTAAATTTATAAATTATAGTATAAAACTACTTATACATAATTATTGTTATGGTCTGAACAGGGAACTTTGCGGTTCCTCCAGGATGCAGCTACCAACTGATGACCCAATACAAAAAAAAGCCTTCAAGTACTATCAAAAAAATTTTTGTAAAAAAAGGAAAATAAATAAAATAAAAAATTTGCTATAAATTATTTTCTTTATTTATTTTTATTTATAATTTTATAATTAAAAAAAAAAAAAAAAAAGGGTTATGGGCATTATGGGAGAAAAAAAAAATAAAAGAATAGGGTTGGGAGTGAAAAAAATAATAATAGGGTCATGAAAAATTTAGTTCCCATTTCAATTTCTATGTAAGAGTGGCGCTGTTATTTTTATTTGAGAGTTGGCGATCTATTAAGTATATATTATCTATGACTATAAGTTATATTTAATATAATAAGTATAAATGTAAGTATAAATGTAGTAGAGTAGCTAACAGCCAGAAGGGCTCTAACAAAAGTGTTGCCAAAAGATTTTGAACTAAAGCTATGTACACAATAACAATATAATGCTTTCAATACCCTCACTATTTTATAATAAAAATTTAATTTAATTTTAATTTTAAAAATTCAAACCTAAATCTTTGGAACATTTTACATGTTTATTTTTGACCAGCCCTTTAGTTAAAACATCTGCGAGCATTTCTTCGGTTTTGGTATAATTTAACTTGATGATTCCATTTATTATATGTTGTCTTATGAAATGATGACGGACATCTATATGCTTCGTACGAGGATGGTATACATTATTTACTGCCAGTTGAATCGCACTTTTGTTGTCGCAATTAATTATTGTGGGTTTTATTTCTTCTGATGGATCAAGTTCTGCTTTCAAACGTCTTAGCCAAAGTGTTTCTTGCGTTATACCAGTTAATGCCATATATTCCGCTTCTGTTGTGGACAGTGCTACTGTTGCTTGGCGTTTTGAGCTCCATGAAATAGCACCCTTCTGAAAAATAAATGTACTTCGAGAAATTGAACGTCTTTCCATAATGTCACTGGCCCAATCTGCATCACAGTATCCAATCATGTCCTCATCATCTCTGACGTACATCAATTTTGCATTGGCAGTTCCCTTTAAGTAGCGTAGAATGCGTTTCACAGCTGCCCAATGCGATTTACCTGGATCATTATTGAATCTGCTTACGGTGCTGACAGCAAAGCAGATATCTGGACGAGTAACCTGAGAAGCAAATAATATGGATCCTATTGCTTCTTGATATGGAATATTTTCCATTTCAGCTCTTTCTTGATCTGACTGTGGACACATTTCTTTTCTTAATTTTTGGTTAATATCAAGTGGTGTTGTTGATACTGGATTACATCCTTCCATGTTGAATCGAGCTAAAATTTCTTTTATATATTGAGATTGATCAATAGAAATAATACCTTTAATTTTGTCTACGTTGATTTGCATACCCAGCACAAAACGTGCTTCACCAATATCTTTCATCTTGAAACGTTCATTTAATTTTGATTTCATCTTAATTTTGGTATTAATATCATTGGAAAATATTAATAAATCATCAACATACACAGCAATAATAAAAACTGTATCATTTTCAAATTTAAAATAAACGCAAGGATCTGTTTCTGATTGAGTAAGACCAAAAGAAGTTAATGCTTCACTAAGCTTAGCATTCCAGACTCGGCTGGCTTGTTTTAAACCATACAATGATTTCTTTAAGCGGCAAACCTTTTTATCACCACTACTGGTAAAGCCTTCTGGTTGCAGCATATAAATTTCTTCTTCTAGCTTACCTTGCAGAAATACTGTGACAGCATCCATCTGATCGATATTTAAGTTGTATTTTGCTGCTAACGCTAGCAGAAATCGTATTGTTGTATAACGCACCACCGGAGAGTATGTTTCATCATAATCTATACCTTTTTTCTGAGCACACCCTTTAACGACTAAGCGTGCTTTATATCTAGTTATTATTCCATTGACGTCATGTTTCGTTTTGTATACCCATTTGCAATCACTAGGTTTACGATGAGGGGGTAAATCGGTGAGCTCCCACGTTTCATTTTCAATAAGAGACTCATACTCATCCTTCATGGCTTGCTCCCATAATTTTGCATCTGATCTGGAAATGGCATCCTTATACGACAAAGGATCACCCAATTCTAATGAAGCTGCCAAATATGTGACGTAATCTTTCATGTTTACTGGTTTTGGCTCTCTTGATGATTTTCTAATTTCTGGTACATCATTATTCGTACTACATCCATGCTCTTCATAGTCTTGTATGGTACTATCATCGTTGGCACTATTAAATGAATTTTCAGCAAATGTGCTGTCGGAGCTAGAAATATTTGTAATATTTTCTGCACTTAAATCATCTGGTATTTCAACGGAAGGTTTGTCATCATTAAAATTTTCTTGAATATTTACAGATTCAACATCAGTGTTTACAGGTATTAATTCATCAGTTTTGTTTGCATTTACTATATGGGAACTGTCAACCATAATTGTTTCCCTCGCTGGATCTGATATATAAAAATGATTAATATTTGAATTTTTATCTTTAATTACCTGTTTTTAAAATGTTCATTTTCCATAAAAATTACATCACGACTGACAACCATTTTATTAGATGATGGATCGAATAAACGATAACCCTTAGTAGTTTCACTGTAGCCCAACATTATGCACTCAATTGATTTTGGAGCCAACTTATGTCGTTTAACTTTTGGTATGTGCATCATACATTGTAACAGCGGAAATTTCCTGAAAAGAAATAAATAAAATTCTTATTAGAAAATTAATAAAATTATATATAAAAATGTTGTTTACCTTTTTCGTATTGAATCCATCATGGCTGCACAAGCACTTGACGTTCGTTGACAAAATTATTGTTTTTTATGTTATTTATATATTGTAGTAGTTTAGAACTAAACACTAGCGGTTAAAATTAGAACTAGTACTACATAGGCGCCTATCACGTATATTTTTTATCAAATTAATAAGCTAGTTGCATATAGATGTCGTTCCACTTACATCTAAAATATAGATTCGGTATCGATTACTTTAGATCAATTTCCCCTTTTGTATCCAAAATTGAATCCGAAGTTAATCAGCCCTTCGAATGAAACTTATTTCTGATTGGAAGAAAAATATAATTTTATTGAAATTTTCGGATGGGGTGATTGCTTCGGGTTGGATTTCGGAGACAACAAAGGGATTGATGTGGGGTGATCGATGTCGATCTATGTTGCTAGGTGTAGTGGACGACCGAGATTAGATAGTAATGAGTCGTGAGATATACCGGTTGTCTGTTTGTTTTTTTTTTCTTGTTTTTGGTTGTTGTTTATAAAAAAAATATAGTATAGTATAAAATATAGTAAACTATTTAAATAAAATAGTTAAATATGATACGAAAGATAGTAATTATAACAAATAGTTATTAAAATAAGGATTTTTTTTAAAAAAAATAAAAATTTAAAAATAAACCGCCATATAATAAAGGTGATAATAAAGTTGAAAATAGACTTATGTAGCTATATCTATAAATAGTAATAAATAAGACTTATTAGTGGTGCCAAATTAAATAAAATAATTGATTTTAAAATTATTAATATATAAAACAATAAATTGAACATTAAAAAGCTGAAGATAAAATTAAAGAAACACTAATATACATACAAATAGTTTTATAACAAATATATCTTATAAAAAGATAAATATTATAGTTATATTATAACTAATAATAATAATATACAACATCAAATATTTCGTTTTTTTTTTGTGTAAGACATTAATATTGAATTAATATGTGCAAGGCACATAAAGTAATTTCAACAACAATGAATTGCTGATCCAGGGAGAACATAAATAACATCGGGAAGGTCGTCCAAGGACAACCTACCACAAAATTATATTTTTTTTGGTTGGAGATAAAAGTAGTTTTTATTTGTTTTGAAGTAAAGTAGATTAATTTTAAAGTTTTTTTGTTGTATATAAAATAAAATTAGAATTATTAAATTAAAATAAATTAATTAAATAAAATAGTGGGTATTCGTCGGCCGCTGAAGCTTCAGGAGCTGAACTGGATTAATCCCAGGTAATTAATTATAATTAAATATTTTTTTCTGTTATCTAATTTCTAAACTAATTATAAAAAGTAGAGTACATAGTTTAAAATATTTTTTTTTTGTATTGATTTTTTTTTCATTATATTAGTAGTAGCCTAGAGTATATATATATAGAGTCCTCACGCCTCAAATAATTATGTTTCAAGCTTTCGACACCAGCCAATATTGAAACCATTGGCGCTAGCATTGGTATGAATATCGGGTGGTGCACATTGAAACCAGTGGTATGAATATGGGGTGGTGCATCTCTCTCATATTATTTGTTTTCTTTTTCTAAAATCTTTTTTTTTTCCTTTTCTAAAATTTTATTTACTTTTCGAATAGGAAATTCATTCAAAATATATTTTCCAATCACATCACATCTAACACAAAACATATTTCACTAAACAAATCTTAAAACTATAAATAAATTGCAAGGTGTTAATAATTAATGTTTATTTTTCATTTTACTATATAATTTTTCACAAAATAAACACTTTACTTCAATATTGTTATATAGTTAGTTTTATAGGAATTTAAAAAATCGAATGTTTTTTTTTTGAAATCTTTATAAAATATTTGTGATTAATAAATTTTCTTTATTTTTGTAATCAAAATTTTAATTGAATCAATAATTTTTACTTATAAATTTATTTGTTAACATATAGTAGAACACATAACTAAATTAATGACACCAAGGCACAATCATTTCAATTTCAATTTTATTTATTGCCTTAATTTGCTAGATTATAATTTTCATATTAATAAACTTTATAATGTTTTAGAATATCCTTTGCAACTACAACATTATTTCTTAAATTTTATATTATAATAAAGTAATATTTTTAGATAATTTTTAATTTCAAAGGAAAAATGGCAAAAAACCTTATAATTTTATTTTTAGTTTTGTTATTTTTTTGGTTATTTTTGTAAATTTTATAATTTTTTTGTATTTTTTATTTTACTTAACCTAAAGACTAAAGACGAAAACAAACGAATATATGCTTGATATATATGCAAATCTCTAATAAGTATATTTGTTGAATTAGAACATTTATAATAAATTAAAAGTAGTTAAATATTTTTGAATTAAATCATAGATAAATTTTGCATTTGAAATTTATGTAACTTTCTAGTTGAATAATAAAAAGGTAAATTATTTAAAAGTTTCAAAATTTGATTCTGTTTGACTTGCATACGTTTTAGCATTACATTTTGAAAAATTTGTTTGAATATAATTATTTTATATTTTCAATATTAAGTTTTGATTTTCGGTGTATTAAGGGGTATGACTAAATTGTTGCATTTTTCTAAAGTTTTGTCAATATGTGTTCTGTATATAAGTTTTTTGTCAACGTGTATACCTAAATATTTTATAGTAGTTTCCCACGGAATGTCCCGTTAAAATGGATATTTTGATTTGGGATTAAGGAAAATTTTCTGTTTCTTGTGAAGAAGATTGCTTGAGTTTTTTCCGTATTTATTTTAATTTTCCATTTATAATAATAATTTTTGATTTTTTCAAGATCTTCTTCTAAGTTTAATATAATTTTATTTGGATCTATTTCTGAAGATAACATAGTGTATCATCTGCATATAAACCAATATCACAATTTTTTAGTTTAGGAAAATCTGATATGTAAATATTATATAAAATCGGTGATATAACAGATCCTTGTGGGGTACCAGTACTGATATTAAACTCGCTACTCTTTGTATCATTCAATATAACAACAAAACTCCTTGACTTTAAAAAATCTTTAATTGTTTTAATTAAGTACACAGGGAAATTAAACATTTTTAACTTATAAACTAGTCCATCATGCCAGACGGAGTCGAAAGCTTTTTCAACATCTAAAGTTACCATCGCTGTGGATTTTTTACATGTGAAGTTTTTTCTAACTATTTTATTTATTCTCATAACTTGGTGGCTAACCGAATGAGAGGGGCGGATACCAAATTGTTCCGCAGGATAAATATTATTTTCATCCACAAAGCTTAATATCCTATCTTTCAGACACTTTTCAAATATTTTACTTAACGAACTAAGTAAACTGATTGGCCTATAACTGGATGGATCTGATTTGTTTTTATTATGCTTGGCTATAGGAGTAATTGATGAAATTTTCCAAACTTGTGGAAAATAACCAATTTTTAAGCAAGCATTAAGAATCTTACAGAAATATATAAGTTTTTTTTTCAAAAAATTTTAATAAAATATATTTAATTTGGTCTGATCCAGGAAATTTTCTATTTTTACTTAGACGGATATGTCTTTTAATTTCTTTGACAGTAATACGTTTAAAAATGATAAACTCGTAAATTATCAGTCTTTCTACTTCATACACTGTATCAGATATAAGTTTTTCAGTTTGGACGTCACTATAGTTTAACGTAAGTTTATGATGTTCACTAAAAGATTTACCTAACATATCAACTTTTTCGGAGTTTGTAGTCGCTATTTTATTTAACTTTTTTAATGTAGGTATACCAAGATTTTTTTTTTTAAGTACTTTTGTTACATTCCAAAATGCTTTACTATTTTTTGAAAGGTTACCGATGTCATTTGAAATCTTTTTATTAAACATATTTACTAATCTTTCTCTTATTATACTATTTAAATTTGTTACACGTACTTTCTCAATGTAATGTCTTGTTCGTTGCCAGATACGTCTGTGATAATTACGTTGGTTTATTAATTTTTTAATTTTTTTGGAATTTTAGTTATAGCTTGTTTTGAAGATTGTATAACTTTTTTCTTTATAGATTCATTTGCTGAGTTTACCACAATATCTGTAATATTTTAATATGTAAATATATTATTTCTTTTGTTGGTGAATCACAATCATTTCGTTTCTTTGAATAAGACATAAAAAATTAGGATAGTTTTTTAGTGTATATTTAATTTATTGTTTTGTTTTAACAAAAATCACTAAATATCTTTTTTTTATAACATATTTGGAATGCTCAGATAATTTACGAACTCTTCAAAATATTTAAAAAAGGGTTAAGGCAAAAAATACTGAAATAATGAAGTTTAAGGTAAAAAACACTACAAAAATTTCCTAAGAATTAACCTGCAACGGTTTTTCCGTTGCAGGTTTTCATTAATTGTGGGAAATTTCCTTCATTTATGCATTTTTTGATTTTGTGTTAATAAGAAAGGTTTTTTATATTTTTGAATTTAATAGATACATATTCACTTATATAAAATATTTAGAAATTAAAAAAAAAAATTTTTAAAATAGATTTATAATTCTTTAGTAGTGCCAAAAGGTAAGTTCCTTAAAAATAATATTTTTCGATAAACTCGTAACATTGTTATTATTTTATTTTTATGTGTGCCTATTTCATGTTATTCCAAAAAAATAAATAAAAAAAAGTGTTTAAAATTGTTTATGTATAGAAGAAGTACTATACATAAAAAAAAATTTGGGACGATTATAAAAAAATTCGATGTTAAAGAGTTGTCTTCAACCATTTTATTATAATATGTTAAGAATATAATCATTTACGGAATAGGCGGGTTAAATTTGAATTATTTTATACCATAAATATTTATAAAAAAATTATCCTATAATACAGATTAAACATATTTTCCCGGAATTTACGTTTTATTTATTTATTTATTTATTCAACTATGAGATGCCTTATGAGATTTATCTCGTTATTAGGCTTTATATTACATAATAATGTTATTTAGAAATAATTAATAGTAGTAAAAAATGTATTAAAAGATAAGCAAAAATTGTAAAAAGATATATGGTAGGACATAAAATTGTAATTATTTAGTGATCAATAATAATATCAATTATAAAAAATTGTAATTATAAAATGATTAATATTAAAAAAGATAAATTATTGAAAATATATTTTTTGATAATGTACATTCAGAGCCGTCTTATCCAATAGGCACGATAGGCACTGTGCCTATGGCCTACGAAATTTTAGGTGGCCTACGAAGAAAAAATAATATAGAAAAGTTTAGGTGGCCTACGAAGAAAAATTAATAAAATATAATACATTTATTTATATTAAGAAAAATAAAATAATTTTATTTCAATAACAAATTAAATAAATTCAAATATAAAAAAAGGAACTAAAAACTAAATAAAAATCTTTTTTCTGCATTTTTCTTTGGAAAAATCTTCAATAATATCATCAAAATTCATATCACGAGTAAGATCACTCTCAATGCAAAGAACAGCCAACGATGATAAGCGATCTTGATTCATTGTTGAACGGATATAATTTTTAATTTGTTTTAATTTGGAAAATGATCGTTCTCCTTCTGCATTTGCTCCAATAATTGATAGATAAATTCGAAATGCAATATTGACATTTGGAAAACTTGTCAATAATTTGTCTTGAATTTGTGATTTTATTAAATCTGCTACAGATTTCTTATCTTTATACATAGAAGAAAACATCATAAACTCATCAACAAATTCTTCTTCTAAATCTGATGAATATGTTTTAACTAAATCTTTAGCTTTACACCTAACTTCATCGTTAGATAAAGATTTATCTCCAATAAAACTGAAAGTATTGTATAATGTATTGTATGCTCCTCGTCGTTTTTTCATTTCGGTGAATAGTCTATCAACTATAGGGTAAAAAGAATTTATTCGAAACGTATCTCTCGCAGGCAATTCTGATTCTTCTTCTGCTACTTCGTCGAAAAATTGTTTTCTTTTCCGTCTTCGTTGCACACAATCCTTGTAATCAGAATTTGTCATTTCTTTAGCCATTTTTTCAAAATCATCAAAATTGTTACGAATATTTGACAAAAATGTTAGAAGACCATCATATAAATTCACAATTATACAGAATTCAATTCCCGGCTCTTGTACTGCTTTGTTTACTTTATCAATATTATTTAAGAGATTTGCCCAAATAACCGTCATTAATGCCGTTTCTAAATGGTTTAGTTTTTTTAACAAACATTTCGCTTCGTGAACTACTGCTGGTGGTTGTCGATCACATTCTGAAATATTTGTTAGTGCTCCTTGTATTTGATTGTAATTTTTACTTAACGCCTTAGTAGCTTCGTTACGCGAAGACCATCTTGTTTGTGATAAGTTTTTAACAGAGTGGATATTTCCAGTCATATTCAATTTTAATTTTGCCCATCTTTGCGATGATGCTGAGAAAAATACAAATAGAGATTGTAAAACACCAAAAAAGTTAACTGCAGCAAAACAACTTTCTGCTGACTTTACTCCTACCAAATTGAGGCTATGTGCGGCACATGGAATCCATATTGCCAAAGGGTTTATTTCCTTAAATCTGGCCTGCACTCCTGAATATATTCCACTCATATTACTCGCATTATCGTATGATTGTGATCTACAGTTGAGAATATCTATGTCGTGATCAGCAAGCACAAGTTTTATAACATCAAAGAGATATTTTCCATCATGCTGTTCGATAGGAATGAACATTAAGAATCGCTCGACCACTTGCCCATCTTTTAAAACATAGCGAATAATTACAGTAAGCTGATCTGTGTGACTCACATCTGGAGTAGAGTCAATGCTAATACCATAATATTTAGCTTCTTTAATTTCAGAAGCAATTTGTTTTAAAACTTTTGATCCTAATAATTTGATAAAATTTTCATAGATGTTGGCAGAAAGGTAAGAAACATTTCCTCTACCTCTATTTCCGTATTTTCGAATATGTTCTCTAAGAAATGGATCGAACTGAGACAAAAGGTCGATGCACCCAAGAAAGTTTCCATTTTGAGGATTATTATGCAGTTGATTATTACCACGAAAAGCCAATCCCCTTTCTGCGAGGAATTTTACTACAGCAACTACTCTTTTCAACACATTAATCCAGTATTTAGTGATATGTTCCTTTTCATTTTCCAGCTGTTCATCAATTCTGGTAGATTTTTGACATAGGAGCATTGCAGATAGAGCAGCGAAGTGGTCTTTTGATTTTTCATGTGAAGGAATTCTTATATTTGCATTTTTCCAATCATCAAAGCCAGATTGAAATTGATTATATAGTTCATTAGGTACTTTTTTGAATAGCATGCACACATAACAGTAAACTTTTCCAGTAGATTCAGAAAATATTAACCAGTCTCTTTTAACTATTTCTCCGTTAGCTAATGTTCTATAAAAATATTCTTTTCGTACATACCTATTTTTCTGACCAAATCTTCTGCTTGATGCTTTAAGGCTATGTTCTAAATTGTTAGATGGAATACGTTCAGCAAAGTAATGCATAAGATCTGCATTTATTTTCCATTTATCGGGATCGTTGCTGTAACCTGAATGCGATCCATAAGTTTCTCTATATTTAGCTGCACTAGGAGCTGAAATAGATTCATTCTGATTCTGACTGGTTTCTGCAACTGTCTCTAATTCCAATGATTCGGATTCTGGATTTATAATATTAATCTGATTAAAATCAATTTCTTTATTTGTATTTTCACTTGTTGCTTGTTTGCTGGGCTGTCGTTCTGAAGTAGTAACGAATTTAAGTAAAGAACCTCTTATTTCGCTTAGTGCCTTTTCTTTTTCTTCTTTGCGTTTTCGTTTTATAGTCCCAGATTCGTGTCGTCTTTTATAGCCATCGGACATTTTTGTATCACAATTATTTAATACAATTAAATTTCATATGTAGAAAGCAGAAAATTAATAAAAACCAAATATTTCTTGTTATTAATATTAAACTAAAAAAAAGCACAGTTGACAAACAAAAGCAAATCGTTACTAAATATATAAAATTAAACCTTGAGTGATGGAAGTTTGAAAATTAGCATGCTGAGATCTGTTTGAATAATGCACATAGTTATACATGTTCATATGCAAAATAACATAAATTATACAAACTTAAATATAACGGCACTCTGTTGCAATAAACTATTCCTATAATTTTAAAAATTTTAAACTACCAAAATACACAACAGCTTGTGAAACAATTGAAATTTCAAACTAAAATGTTCAGAAAATAATTCCGGCGTACTACGTTTTTTTTTCATACTACGATTATATGTTATAATATGCCTATGGCCTACGAAAGGTTTAAGACGGCTCTGTGTACATTTCTTATATTTGACAAAATTTAGATACAATACCATCACCTTTTTTCAAATTAAATTTTAGATAGCATTTCCATATTTCTGTCTATTTTAATTCAATCTCTGCAATGAGCTTTATTATAAATATTTATAGTGAATTTTTCATAATGATATTTTCATAAATACCAATATATCAAATTAGATTTTTTTTTTTAATTTTCTAAATTAATATAATTGTTAAATAATTTACAATAAAGTTTAGATCTCATAATTAAATAAAGATTGCATAGCAATTTCATTTAATTGTTACACAAGCAACTTTTTTAGATTCGGAAAATTATAAGACAACCGAAATAGCTAAAAATATTTTGAAGCAAAAAATTAAAAAATTTCTAATATAGTAATGTAGAAATTTAATTTTTTTTAAGAAAGAAAAAAAATATGGTTCTTGTCCAAATTGTATTTTTTCATTTCGGTACCCGTAGTGCCATCTTGTGATAAAGGATTGAAATAGCCGTGAGGTCTCTATATAATATATACTCTAGGGTAGTAGAGTAGCATATTTTTCTTTTTTTTTTTTTTGTCTTTTAAATATTAAATAAATTATACAATTTGATGTGCCAACCAAAATCATTTTCTTTTTATTTAATGGTTTTATAATTATGGAATAGTACAGCAGGAAAACTATGTGATTGAACGTCCTGGATATTTAACCCTCACCATTCCTTTTCCCCATTCTTTCCTTTTTTAGGTGATGTTATACGCTATGTAAGGATTATTCTTGAATGGAAAAATTTGGCCCAGGATATTGCTCAGCCCACGCCCAACCGCGTAACTAGGCCTGGCTGAGAAGGAGGACGTGAGCAATATCCTAAATCTGTTTTGTTGTTGAAAATATTCCTCCCTGACAGAATTTTATGGCGTGGAAAAGGGACCGTGGCCTGGTCATTTTTATTCCTACCGTTCGAGCATCATCTCATGAGGAAACTCATGAGACCACTTTTCTGCGTTACATAAAATGGCGCACAACGTGGGGCCAGAACAGCTGTAATTTGTTGAGAAAATTGTTACTCCAAATTTCGGTTTTTTCTGTTCAAGAATAATGTGATTTCCTTTATTTTTGGTTTATTTCTTTTTTTGTTATGAAGTCTATGTTTTAGATAAATTTTAGTGGTCTAAAATTTAATCAACATAGTAAAATATATAAATTTTACTCCAGTTAGATTGTTTTAAGGTAGTCCTTAACAAATCCTGGTATAAAATTTATATAAAGTAAAGTAAAATTATAGTTATTGTATGCGGTACTTTAATAGTTTAAATGCACAAACAATAAATAAAAATATTCGGAGTCTAGATGAATATTTGGTGGTCCTGTATTCAATCCATCGGTATAATTATTTATTCCATAAACCAAAAATAAATGAAATTTCCTATACCCTATTCCAAAACCATTTCCTATTTTCCTAAAATTTCCTTTATGGTTTAGTTAAATTGAAAGGAAGTTCAATCACGGTTTACTCGAACAAAATCAATTATTCTAAAAATAATTTTTTTTTTTTTAAATAAAATACTGAAAGTGAATTAAAGTTAATATAGATACATAAATTGTAAAAAAAAAAAAATTTTGTATTAATTATCAATAATTTAATCTTTAATATTTAGCAGAACATTTTTCAAAGAGACATTGTCGAAGATTAGCTAAAAAACAAGGAACCAAAAATGTTATGGACGAAATAAATTTAACAGAAAATTAGACAGAACTAAACAATAAAATTTTGGAACACAAAGATGAAATCTTCGTTAATAACTTGGTAAATAATTTTTTATCTATCTATTTTCTATTTACAATGTCAAACTTCCATTTTTCAAAATTACATTAAAAAACCTAAAAACACAAATGAGAACATGGCAAAGTCAAAAATATTAATATCAAAATATTATGCTGTGTTCACACATTGTGTATTTAAATGCATGTTTACACAATGGTGATTACTTTATTTCAAAAAAATAAATCATTCCTTCTTTTCTTTTATTATATATTTTATTTAAATATCTTTAGAAAATGTATATTATAGTCGCTTTGGTAGCTAAATTAATTCAATTTTTATTTTAATAGATATCATATTTGTCAAAATATCAACCGTCAGACAAATATATGTCGAATTCTGGCATCAGTTGTATCATGACGGATGAATTGATATCAATGTACAATTGGGATGGACAAAAAAAAACTACCAATGAAAGATTTGGCGATTTTTAAAAAAGTTATTTATGGTAAGAAATTATTTGTTATGTGACCTGTTATAGTTATTAGTTTGTAACCGGACAATTTTTGTTTTGCTTTTTTAATCTAATTAAAGTGAAAATTTTATTAAATTTTTTATTTCAATTGTAATTAATATTATTAAAAATAACTTTATCCTATAATATTAACAAAAAATACATAGGCTTTGAAACATAAAATTTAAAAAAAATATTTTATATTTGTTGAAATATGTTTTTGTTTTTGTTGAAATATGTGAAATTTTTCGCAGAAGTTATTTATATTAATATAAATTACAATTCAAATAAAACTTTTTAATAAAATGGTCACTTTTATTAGTAATAAAGCAAATGAAAATGTTAACCGTAAACCAATGATAGTTATAATTTTCACTTTTATAAAATACTATAAGATTTAAAAAATATTTATGTTTTCAATTGTATCTTGCAGAAGCTTGGAAATCGAAATATAGTACATACCAGGAGTACGAACTATGCATGAGAAAGCAAATTACTTCATCGCATAACCGGATGTACCAAAAAAAGAGTAAACAGCAGCAACAAAATAAAAAACGCAATCTACCAGTTTAAAAATAATATATATATTTATTTATTTATTTTCTTATATATTTTAGTATTTAAAAAAAACTAAATAAACATTTAAAAAAAAAAATTTTTGAATATTTTTTATTTAGTAAACCGAAAAAAAATTGTGGAGCTTTTAAAATAAATCATAGATGGCGCTTTTAAAATAAAATAATTTAAAAAGTGCCATCTGTTATCAATGATAAAGTTTCATAAAAATTCCGCTGTAACCTGACATGTCCCTTATGTGTATACCTTATGCTAAGCGGACATGACTAATGTATTTGTTATGGACGGATAAGGTATATGTCAGCCTTACGAATAAGGGATACATAAGGCTTATGTAAGGCTTATGCGCTTCAGTGGGTTATGCTAAGCGGATTTGACTAATGTATTTGTTATAGACCTTTTTCCTCTGAAATATTTGACAGTTAAAATCAGCTGTTTTCAATTCCGGGTGCCACACAAAGAAAATTATTCAATTATTAATACATAAAATTTCGCGCGTTTAATTAATTTTATATAGTATTTCGTTTAATTAAGTTTAAGTACCCACTGAAGCGCATAAGCCTGACATAAGCCTTATGTATCCCTTATTCGTAAGGCATGACATACACCTTATCCGTCCATAACAAATACAGTAGTCATGTCCGCTTAGCTTAACCCACTGAGTTTTTTGAAGTGGATGACGGATCCCTTATTCGTAAGAAATGCAATTTTTCCATATAAACTTAAAATGCGATAGCTGGTGGTAACACTGTGAATTAAAAATTGAGATTTTGGTATGACATCTGACGGTATATTATAGATATTAAAATTATTGGTCTCTGTCATTTCCAAATGAATTGCATTTTCGCCATTTTTAAATTTCATTTTGCGATTTGTGCTTGGCTTGTGTTTTGTGTATAGTAAATATTAAAAAATTCTTTTAAGTGATTAAAATGTAATTAATTGATAAACAATTAAGTGTTTTATTAAATTTAAACATTATAAACAACTATATTAAGTGAGAAGATATAATTAAGTGATAAACAATTAAGTGTTGTATTAAATTTTATTAAAATAATTAATAAAGGTGAGATTTTGTTATTGTTTTTACATTTTTTTCCTTAAATTACTTGTATATATTCTTTATATTCTATTGCTATTTCCATACATCTTATTTTTTTTCTAAATTTTTTGAATTTACTTTAGTTAAATTCAGTATTCCACATTTATTTTCATTTTTTCATTAGTTTTGGTGTTTCGTAAACCAATATTTTATTTTTTAGTTTCTAATCCGCATGTTGACTATTTACTACAATTATTGTAGATACATAAATTGTAAAAAAAAAAAAAAATTTTGTATTAATTATCAATAATTTAATCTTTAATATTTAGCAGAACATTTTTCAAAGAGACATTGTCGAAGATTAGCTAAAAAACAAGGAACCAAAAATGTTATGGACGAAATAAATTTAACAGAAAATTAGACAGAACTAAACAATAAAATTTTGGAACACAAAGATGAAATCTTCGTTAATAACTTGGTAAATAATTTTTTATCTATCTATTTTCTATTTACAATGTCAAACTTCCATTTTTCAAAATTACATTAAAAAACCTAAAAACACAAATGAGAACATGGCAAAGTCAAAAATATTAATATCAAAATATTATGCTGTGTTCACACATTGTGTATTTAAATGCATGTTTACACAATGGTGATTACTTTATTTCAAAAAAATAAATCATTCCTTCTTTTCTTTTATTATATATCTTTAGAAAATGTATATTATAGTCGCTTTGGTAGCTAAATTAATTCAATTTTTATTTTAATAGATATCATATTTGTCAAAATATCAACCGTCAGACAAATATATGTCGAATTCTGGCATCAGTTGTATCATGACGGATGAATTGATATCAATGTACAATTGGGATGGACAAAAAAAAACTACCAATGAAAGATTTGGCGATTTTTAAAAAAGTTATTTATGGTAAGAAATTATTTGTTATGTGACCTGTTATAATTATTAGTTTGTAACCGGACAATTTTTGTTTTGCTTTTTTTATCTAATTAAAGTGAAAATTATATTAAATTTTTTATTTTAATTGTAATTAATATTATTAAAAATAACTTTATCCTATAATATTAACAAAAAATACATAGGCTTTGAAACATAAAATTTAAAAAAAATATTTTATATTTGTTGAAATATGTGAAATTTTTCGCAGAAGTTATTTATATTAATATAAATTACAATTCAAATAAAACTTTTTAATAAAATGGTCACTTTTATTAGTAATAAAGCAAATGAAAATGTTAACCGTAAACCAATGATAGTTATAATTTTCACTTTTATAAAATACTATAAGATTTAAAAAATATTTATGTTTTCAATTGTATCTTGCAGAAGCTTGGAAATCGAAAAATAGTACATACCAGGAGTACGAACTATGAATGAGAAAGCAAATTACTTCATCGCATAACCGGATGTACCAAAAAAAGAGTAAACAGCAGCAACAAAATAAAAAACGCAATATACCAGTTTAAAAATAATATATATATTTATTTATTTATTTTCTTATATATTTTAGTATTTAAAAAAAACTAAATAAACATTTAAAAAAAAATTTTTTTGAATATTTTTTATTTAGTAAACCAAAAAAAAATTGTGGAGCTTTTAAAATAAATCATAGATGGCGCTTTTAAAATAAAATAATTTAAAAAGTGCCATCTGTTATCAATGATAAAGTTTCATAAAAATTCCGCTGTAACCTGACATGTCCCTTATGTGTATACCTTATGCTAAGCGGACATGACTAATGTATTTGTTATGGACGGATAAGGTATATGTCAGCCTTACGAATAAGGGATACATAAGGCTTATGTAAGGCTTATGCGCTTCAGTGGGAAGGTATACACATAAGGGACATGTCAGGTTACAGCGGAATTTTTATGAAACTTTATCATTGCTAACAGATGGCACTTTTTAAATTATTTTATTTTCCACCATTGCTCCACCATTTTTATTTCGGTTCAATAAATAAAAAAAAAAAAACATATTCTCAAAAAATTTCTTTTTAAATATTTATTTAGTTTTGTTAAATACATATTATATAAAATAAATTTACATTTAAATTTTCTATCTGATTTCCTGTTGAATTTATTTCCTTCATAATATTTTGAATTCTTTCTTTTTTAGCTAATCTTCCACAATTTGTCTTTGAAAATTTTCTGCCATTTTTTCTATAAATAAAAAGATTAAATTAATACAATTTTTTTTTACAATTTATGTTGTACAATAATTGTAGGAAAAAATGTAGAAACAAAACCTCACCTTTATTAATTATAAAATTTTATCAGAACGTAATAAAACAATACTTAATTGTTTGTTACTTAATTATATTTTACACAAGCCAAGCACAAAATGAAATTTAAAAATGGCCAAAATGAAATGACACGTACAATTACAAAAAATGATTTTAATATCTATAATATACCGTCAGATTTCATACCAAAATCTCAATTTTTAATTCACAGTGTTACCACCAGCTATCGCATGTTAAGTTTAAAATCCAACAATTTGGACAAGATCCTTTTTTAATTACTTCATATAAAGAAAACATTTTACCAAAAAACGTTTCTTTTATTGAAATATATGAGTATTTGGTGAATGGCAAATCCCATTATACAGAAAATCAATTTAAAGCCTATAAATCCTTGCCGTGCTTCAAAATGTACGAAAGTGGCTGGGTCCAGTATTTAGCAGGATTTATTGTCAAAAACGGATTTTTGGTTTCTGGAAATGTAATATTCTTCATAAATAAATGTAATTTGTTTTTAATAAAATCTCTTTAGGTTCTTCATACTCAGTCACTGAATTTGTCGGCGCTGAAAGTAAGTGTACATATTGAATCAAGTGGAAGTGTAGAAACTGCTCATTGTACTTGTGTAGCCGGCTTAGGAGAAACTTCCCAGTAAACGCGTCATTGAAGACTACTCAAAGACATCCTACGGACATATCTTGAAGACACATAAAAGACAGCCCGCTGACATTCATATAAGAATGTCACACGTCTTCTTTAAAGACATGTCTGGTACTTGTCGTTGCATAAGTGTCTTTGCTTATTCTGCAAAGACATGTCTTGGGTTATTCAAAAAACCTGTTACGGTAAAATTAAGAACTAGCTTTTTCAAAATTAGTATTTCGCATTAATAAAAGATTAAATTTGAGAGTTCCAAATTATTTTTT
>OY987255.1:54752831-54798083 GCA_963920725.1 Rhamphomyia laevipes | reverse complement strand
AGACGTTTAAAAGTAATTGCATACAAAGTCAAAAGTAGTTCACTAAAAGTAATCGCATTCAAAGTCGTAAGTAGTTCCCTAAAAGTAATGCCATTATTTTTAGACGTTAAAAGTAATCGCATTCAAAGTCAAAAGTAGTTCACTAAAAGTAATGCCATTATTTTAGACGTTTAAAAGTAATCGCATACAAAGTCAAAAGTAGTTCACTAAAAGTAATCCCATTATTTTTAGACGTTTAAAAGTAATCGCATTCAAAGTCAAAAGTAGCGCCGCTTAATTCACTAAAAGTAATGGCATAATTTTTAGACGTTTAAAAGTAATCGCATTAAAAGTCAAAATTAGTTCGCTAAAAGCAATCCATGATTTTTAGACGTTTGCAAGTAATCGCACACAAAGTCAAAAGTAGCGCCGCTTAATTCGCTAAAAGTAAGGCATGATTTTTAGACGTTTACAAGTAATCGCATTAAAAGTCGGAAGTAGCGCCGCTTAAAGTAATTCGCTAAAAGTAATGCCATGATCTTAAGTCGTTTACATGTAATCGCATTAAAAGTCAAAAGTAGCGCCGCTAAATTCACTAAAAGTAATGGCATGATTTTTATGGGGCCGACGTTTAAAAGTAATCGCATGAAAAGTCAAAAGCAAAAAAAAATAATCGTTTATGCAAAGTTTTAAGCGCGAGAAGTAAAACGATTTTATGATCTGCAAAAGATTTTTCATCATTAAACATTTTTATTACCGTTAATTGGCTCAAATGTTTTAACTCAGGTCTTTTTTAAGGTTTTTGGAAAATTGATCGCAGAAAATCTAAAGCAAGAAAATTCATAGTCAAGAAAAATTCATCGCACAAAATTGATCGCTGTGAAAATTCGTCGCAGAAAATTTCATCGCTGAAAATTAATCGCTGAGAAAATTTATAGCCAAGAAAAATTCATTGCAGAAAATTAATCACTAGGAAAATTCGTCGCACAAAATTAATCGCTGAAAAAATTCATCGCAAGAAATTTCATTGCAGAAAATTAAACGCTAGGAAAATTCATCGCAAGAAAAAATCATAGCAGAAAATTAATCGTTAGAAAAATTCGTACAAGTAAATTTCATCGCTGAAAATTGATCGCTAGGAAAATTCATCGCAAGTAAACTTTATACCCATAAAAAATTCATCGCAGAAAATTAATCGTTAGGAAAATTCAACGCAAGAAAACTTCATCGCTGAAAATTAATCGCTAGGAAAATTCATCGCAAGAAAATCCTTCGCAAGAAAACTTCATACCCATCAAAAATTCATCACAAAAAATTAATGACTAAGAAGATTCATCGCCAAGAAAAATTCATTGTAGACAAGTAAAATATTTATTTATTATTTATTTATTAACCAACTAAGTACTAGTTATATAAATTATAATTACAATAAATTTAAAACAAATAGTAAAATTTATCTTTAAAAGTTTTAGTTTGAAATTTAAAAGAATTTAAAATTACATATTTTTCATTATATATTTTAAACATACGAGACAAAGAATATAAAGCACCATATTTAGACAAATGATTCTTTATTACTAAAGGTTGAAAAACCTGGACTACACGTGATGGAACTCTAAATTTGACCTTGGACAGTAAAGTACATGAATCAATCTCGCCAATCAACAGTTTATGCATAAAGCTAAATGTCAAATAGTCACGTCTGTTCTCTAATGATGGCAAATCAATAAAGCGTAATCTTTGAGTGTACGGTGGTAAATTGAAACGATCCCTAAAATTTAGATCTCTAAGAGCAAAACGAAGGAATCTTTTCTGTACACCTTCCAGACGACTTTTGTGAACGTCATAATACGGGCACCATACTTGACATGCATACTCTAAAATAGGACGGACAAAGGTTATGAAAAGAAGCTTTACAACATATGGATCATTCAATTCACGAGATTGGCGTTTCACAAAACCTAACATAGAATTCGCTTTTTTAATTATAATGTTGATATGTTCTACAAAAGAGAGTTTTGTATCAAGACATACACCCAAATCAACTAAAGAATTAGTTCTTTTAAGAATTGCTTCATCAATGTTGTAAATAAATGTTTAATATTTTAATTTACGTGTAAAAGTCATCGCATAGCATTTTTCAATGTTTTAAATTAGGAGATTTCTGTTGCACCAGTCATAAAAATTATTTATATCTGCTTGTAATTCCAACGAGTCAGTAATTGATTTAATAGCTTTGAAAATTTTCACATCATCAGCATAAGCTAATATTTCAGAATTTATGATCACAGATGGTAGATCATTCATAAATAGTATGAACAATAGTGGGCCTAGATGGCTACCTTGTGGAACACCACTATGCACATTAAAGCTCTCAGATATGATATTATTAAAAATAACTTTATATGATCTACCACTGAGGTATGATTGAAGCCAGTGTAAAAAAATTTCATTGAAGCCCATTTTTGTTAATTTTATTAAAAGTATTTCATGTGAAAGCTTGTCAAATGTCTTACTAAAGTCAGTCGGGAGTTGGGATTCTACAGGGTAGGCTTTATGTCGCATCTGTCTAAAATACGGATGCAGACCGAATTTGCAAGCGCGCCCATGGAGTTTATAGGCATGGTACTTCCGCATATTTGGACTTACCAACCTTGCTACTCCTAGAGTTACCCAAGCCAATATTGGCGGAACAGCTTACGCCGACGGCTGCATGGCTAACGGGATGGTTAGTCGTTAGTAAGCGGACTCCAGATACCTGTCGACCTCTGGTTTGAATGATAGACTTCCTGTGGTAATGCGGGGCTCTGCCACAGGTGACCTCTTTTCCCTAGCTACTCGTGGGAATTATATGGAACCAAGTAACAAAACAAAAAAAGAGAGAGATGCTGCTCCAAGTGCATCAACATCGCAAGAGACAAAGGTTATTGAACCTAGTCTTTCTGAATCAGTAGAGGCCGTAATAAGTCCTCCAGCATCAGAATATGAATCGCCGCTTTCAGATGAGGAAGTAATGCCTCCCCTTTCAGTAGGAGAAGTGGCTAAACTGGAAGAGATTACCAGCAAGCTCAGTATAGTAGATGCTGAAAACCGCATCCGTATGACTGGTGCTGCTAAAAAACGATTTAAATGGCTCGTTGCACATGGCCATCAACCTGCTGAGGCTAGAACATTGCCCTTAAATCCTATAGAGCCTAAAAAGGCAACTAAATGGTCCAGGTCTGATGGCAGCACACCAGAGGCTACCGAGAAAAGGATGAAAGGTCCTTCAGGGGATGCTTCTAAGGTGGCTAAAACTGTAACTACCTCCACTATTAACCCAGTTAAAGGTAACAACACCGTACCTACTGGTGGAAGTAAGTTAAGTTATAAAGCTGTGGTTGAAGGGGTAAGACTGGGCATCTTATCCAAAAATCATCCGGAGGAACTCCTGACAACTGAGCAAATGAGTGCCATTCAGGAATCCATCATGGATAAAATTATTGAGCAAAAGGATGCGGTCACAAAACCGAAGTTCCTAGGCTCAACTTTTAAACCAGGATGGATAGTTCTAAACTGTGCTAATAAAGAAACAGCCGATTGGGTTGTCAGCACAGTTCCCGGATTAAAGCCATGGGAGAAGGCACAATTGATAGCTGTTGAAGAGGAAAAGATCCCTAAGTCGCAGTTATTGATTGCTTTCTTCCCAGCATGCGCGGATACAACAAATGAGCGCATTTTGGGCATTGTCCAGGGGCAAAATGGTGGCCTCAATACAGACAGATGGAGGGTTTTAAGAAGGGAGGCACACAACACCGCAGCCCAGTTAACGCTCTCCATTGATCATCAGTCCGTGGAGCAGCTGAAGAAGACCAATTTTAAAATTGATTTTAAATTTGGTTTCATTCAGCTTAGGTTGAAAAATGCTCCACAAACGGTTGCAGCCACTGGCGAATCCAAGAGTGTGGAGTCTGCGGTGAACAGAGATCTGGCAAGTAGCTTAACAGCTTCGGCCACTAAGGACTCTTCACCAAAGGCCAGCACATCCAAGGAAGCCAGTGGGACTATAGCAACCAGCTTGACCGCCTCAAAACCGAAGAAGTACGGGTTTAAAAAACCCGCAGGTAATAACATCAAAACCAGCTTCAAGAAAGGTTCTGAGAAGACCTCGGTCAAGAGGCTGAAGCTTAAAAAACCATAATGGATGCATGTCGTATTGACTGCATCCAAATAAATCTTCATCATGCAAAAGCTGCATCGGCCGAACTTAGCAGTAGATTTATTTCAAAACAAATGGACATAGCGCTCAACGGAATACAATATTGAAGTTCGTAAATCCAAGAGAAAGACATGGAGAGAGTTCTGTGAAGGGATAAATAATGTTCCAACAGCAGCTCGCCTTCAGAAAGCCTTATCAAAGGATCATACGAATGGCATCAGTCTTCTTGAAAAAGGAGACGGAAGCTACACCAAGAGTCGTACAGAAACGATTGAGCTGCTTTTGTCAACTCACTTTCCGGACTCTATTATCTCTAATGATGTTAGTAACCAAGTGTCTGCAGCAGTATATGCTACAAACACTAGGCCTAGCAATCGGGTTAAAAGTCTTTCGGGAAGACTGTTTACACCCAATCGGATTAGATGGGCTATTAACTCATTTAAACCTTTTAAATCACCCGGGGCGGATGGTATTTTCCCGGCCCTCCTGCAGAAAGGGCTGGAGGATATATTACCAGTACTAGTAAATTTTTTTAGAGCTAGTTACGTCTTTCAATATATACCTACAACTTGGAGGATGGTTAATGTGGTGTTTATACCAAAGGCTGGAGGGCGCCCCAGTGCCCAGCCTAAATCATATCGCCCGATTAGCCTAATGTCCTTTCTTGTTAAAACAATGGAAAAAGTCATTGACTTACATATAAGGGAAACGGCCCTTAAATTGTCACCCCTAAACAAGAACCAGTTCGCATACCAGGCTGGCAAGTCTACGGTGACTGCTCTACATACCCTCGTCAATAGGGTTGAAAAGTCAATTGCGGTGAAAGAAATCGCCCTCTGTGCCTTTTTAGACATAGAGGGAGCTTTCGACAATACCACCTATGATTCCATAGAAAGAGCGGCAGCGCGTAAAGGGGTTGATACTCCTACGATTGGCTGGATTAGGGCCATGCTTGAGTGCCGCAATATTACTGCAAAAATAGGAGAAGATTCGACCACGGTAAAAGCCATGAAAGGGTGCCCTCAGGGAGGGGTTTTATCACCATTACTATGGTCTTTAGTGATTGATGATCTCTTGGACAAATTGTCTAATATGGGCTTTGATGTACAGGGTTATGCCGATGATCTTGTCATCATGATCAGAGGGAAGCATGATGTAACTATATCAGAGCTTATGCAAAGGGCCCTAAACATAGTGCACAAATGGTGCCTTGATGAAGGGTTTAGTGTAAATCTAAATAAAACAATAATAATACCATTTACTAAAAGAAGGAAGATGAATCTTATATCTCCCAAGCTAGATGATATCATTATTGAGTTCTCGGAAGAAGTAAAATATCTAGGAGTAATGCTAGATAAAAAACTAACCTGGAATTCACACATTAATAAAACAGTCGCGAAAGCCACTAGGGCTCTATGGGCGTGCAACTGTCTTATAGGTAAAACATGGGGGATGAAACCTAAAATGATTTATTGGTCATATAGTGCTATCATCAGACCCATCATCACGTATGCGTCGCTGGTATGGTGGCCGAAAACCACTCAGAAATCTGTCCAGGCGTTGCTACAAAAAGTACAACGTATGGCGTGTCTCTGTATAACCGGTGCAATGAAAACTTGTCCCACGGCTGCTATGGAAGCGTTGCTGGACCTCACTCCACTGCATTTGCAGATCAAAAAAGAGGCTCTCCTAGGCGCACTCCGACTGCAGCGGACTACCGATATTAAAACCGGTAACCTTATTGGACATCTACACATTCTGGCAGAATTTCAAAAGTCTCAAGAGACTATGAACATGTCTGACTTTATGCAAAAAAGGCTAAACTTTGATAAACCCTACAAAGTGGTCATTGCAGACCGCAGTACGTGGAGCTCTGGGGGGCCCATATTAGATAGGGGATCAATGGTTTGGTACACAGATGGGTCCAAAACTAATGATGGAGTTGGAGCGGGCGTTTTCGGACCTCGCTTTTGTCTCTCTAAATCCCTAGGAACCGCCAACGATCTTCCAAGCGGAAACACATGCGATAGAGCTTTGCGCTAAAGAATGCATTATTAAACGCATTCGCAGTGCAAACATATTTATTATGTCGGATAGCCAAGCAGCCCTCAAAGCTTTGGATTCTTTTTGCTTTCAATCCAAACTCGTATGGGAATGCTTATCCTCGCTCAAGCAACTGGCTACTAACAACAGAGTTACTCTGATGTGGGTGCCGGGGCATGAGGGAATAAGCGGTAACGAAATTGCCGATAAACTCGCTAGAACAGGGGCTGACCGGCCCTTCATCGGACCCGAACCCTTCTGTGGCATCTCAAAAAGCCACATAATGGAGGAAATTAGGGAATGGGAAAAGAAAGAGAAATCTACCTACTGGAACAACATCCCAGGCATACGCCAAGGGAAGCGATTCCTTAATTTCTCAAACAAAAGGGCTAAAGAGGTCCTCACACTCAACAAAACCGAGCTACGTATAATAACTGGCCTTTTCACGGGCCACTGCGCGCTCAGGTATCATCTAAACAAAATCGGTAAGTCTGATTCTGTTCGGTTGATGACGAATCTGCGGAACACATTCTCTGCGATTGCGAGGCTATTGTCCGAAAAAGGCTGACACACCTGGGTATGGGATTTCTGAGCCCTCTCGAAGTCAGGGGTCTGGCCGTCAGAAAAACCCTCCGCTTCTACAGAAGCCTGGGTATTGACTGACCAAACATTAGTAGGGTATGTACAATAGATCTCTTTAGGTCGCAGTGCTGGGAGGCGGAAGTTCGTACTTCTGCCTTAACGACCCCTTTATTATCTATCTATCTATCTAAAGTCAGTAAATATACAGTCAACACTAAGACGTTTCTCAAAACATTCTACACCAGCAGTAACAAATTCCATCAGGTTCGTAGTAGTAGATCTACTTTTTACAAAACCATGTTGTTCTTTAGAAATGATTGATTTAACCTGAAAATACAGACAATTTGTTATCATAGCTTCAAACATTTTAGGAATACAAGAGAGTCTAGCAACTGGACGATAGTTAGCAATATATCCTTTAGGACCTTTTTTATGAAGAGGTACAATAAAAGACGATTTCCAAATCGATGGAATACAATTACTTGACATAGAACAATTAAACAAGAATGATAATGGTCTACATAAATTAAAACCACATCTTTTTAGAATAATAGATGGAACTCCATCAGGACCAGAAATAGAAGTTTCTGTCAAATTATTAATTTCTTTTAAAATAGATTCCTCTGATATGTCAAAACTCAAGTTATTTAAATATGAAAATGATTTAACATTTTCAGTAATTTTCTTAGGACAATCTAGGAGAGAAACATCACTTAAATGACAGAAAGAGTTTTTAAAAAAGTTAACAAATAAATTACTAATCACAAAAGGATCTGTAGATGTTATGCCATTATAAGAGAGAGAAGACGGATACCCCAACGCATTTTCTCTTTTGGTTTATAAATTGCCAAAAACTCTTTGGATTTAGCTTTAATTTATTTTGTATATCTGACAGATAATTCATGTACTTTATATTTACTTCTGAATCAAATTTATCATGGTAATTAACATATGAATCAAAGTCGATTGCGTTATTTGAAACACAAAAATGTTTCCATTTCTTATTTCGCAGATTGCGTAGAGTTTTTAATTCTCTGTCGTACCATGGTGGTGATTGTTCGGTGTCTGAAGTACAAGTAATAGGAACATGCTTTAAAAATAAATTAAATAAAATATCATATAATTTAAATAATGATTTATCAAGATTGTTACAGTTTTCTATATCAGACCAGTCTATATTTTGTAAATCAAAGTTTAAATCATGAAAATTTGTTTTTTTGAAATTAAATTTTAAATTATTGTTACATATAAAACTAGCTGGTTTGTCAATATTTACTGATATTTGTAGAGCTGGATGATGACATTCTTCTAAAACTATCGGATTATCCGACCGTGTTACTGCCAGATCATAAATGTTCGATGAAAATACCAAATCAAGTAAACGGCCATTATCATTAAAAATATCACTTGCTGCTCTAGATTCAAATCAGCAAATTGGTCAACAATATTAGCATCTACTGTAGCACTACATATAGGAACCAGAGTATTATCATCTGTAGATCTAATCCACTTAATTTTAGGTAGATTGAAGTCTCCTACACAAACAATTTCATCATTTTCTTTCAATATTGATGATATGTATTCCAAGCATTTGAAATAATTGTTATATATTTCAGCGGAGCTGTTCGGTGGAATATAAACATTAACTAAAAATAACGATGATCCTCCCATACACAATTGTACACACAAAATTTCAAGATTATAAGTATCTGGAAAATCAATTAATGTGCAATTCAAATTGGAGCGAACAGCTATTAAAATTCCTCCACCAACAGTATCAATATCGGTAAGAGAATGGCGATCATTTCTGAAGAGTAGAAACGAAGAGTGAAATAACTCTGAGTCAAAAAATCTTGAATTTAACGATGTTTCGGTCAGTGTTATTACATCATATTTACAATTAAATGTGTTGAAGTAAACTTGATTAGTCTTTGTCCGTAAACCATGAACATTTTGGTAAATAATACAAATACCAAACTTCAATAATTGCATCTCAGCAGACTTGTCTAGTTTTTCCGAAAAGAATTTCGTTGATTATATTGTTTAAATTCACGCACGACCATTCCTTGTAGCCAGAATTTCACATCATTTAATACAGGAAAATACTCTTCTGTTACAAATAATTTAAAAGATGCGTATTTGCTATTAAATTTAGTATTGTGCAACTTTTCAATCTTAAATGATTCAATATTTAATTTATGTTTTATGTATAATTCTAACGCTTCTGTTCAGAATGACGGAGCCAGCTTAGATAAAAATATACATTTAAGTTAGTTTCTCAGATGCTTTTGAAACACTTAATTTAGACACAGAAAGAGCGTTATTTGTCAAATTGGACAGCACATTTTCATAGAAACATTAATTGTTGTAAAATTCGATGTCACATTCTGTAGATCAGGTACATATATATTGCACAATTCTGTGGATTTATTATTACCATCTCTTAATATTGTCTCGCGATGGTTTTTAGTTTTCCGTTTTCTATTTTTACTTTTATTTTTATTTTTATTTTTATTAACTCTAGGACTATCATCCGATAACAAATTAAATGAGACATAACTCGAATCCATTTTATTTTTATAATTTTTAATGTTAATATTATTATTATTATCACTATTATTATTAACATTATTATTATTATTATTATTATTATTATTATTGTTGATATTATTATTATTATTATTGTTATTAATATAATTATTATTAGTATTATCATTATTATTATTATTTTTAATTTTATCAATATTATCATAGTTGTGATTATTATTAATATTATTAATACTAGTATTATTACGTTTCATATTATTATTATTATTAGTACAATTATCAATACTGATAATTTCGTCACAAATTGAAACACAATTTCTATTTAGTATAGTGAGATCATCGTCATTCTTTGTAAATAAAGCACAGTTTAAACTTTTTAGTTCTTCAATAACATCATTGAATGTTATCTTAGTATCACTAAGTTCATCACCATGTTTATATAAGAGTTCTTTCAATTCAACCATACTATTATTATTTTTTAAAAGACACAATTCTTTATAAATATTTTTAAAGTTTTCAAAATTATCAGATGCATTTTTGTCCAAAGATTGAATAAAAGTAGAATTACTATCTGATATAATCTTTATTTTCTTTATTGATGATTGTATCGAATCTAATTGAAACGTAATTTTATCAACTAAGTTATCATCATTTCTTAGCTTGCTTCCATTAGAAATGTCAAAATTTGAATACAAATCAACAATTTTCTTTGTAGACAATAAAAATTTTTCCATTTGAATATTTAATTTCTTGTCAACTTTGTCAACATTACAAATTAAATCGTCAACATGTTGCGTAAGTAAATCAATTTTTCTTCAACACAAAAAACTTTCTTCTTATTTTTTAGAGAAATTTTACTTATGTGTTCAATTGAATCAGAGAATGATTTTAATAAGTCATTATTGGATTTAATTGCAAACATAATATGTGAGAGATTTATAGGTTTGCACTCACTGCAGTAAAACGTGAAAGCTTTATTGAAATCTCCAAAATATTTAGTTGCTCCGCGAGACAAACCGATACACTGATAATGATAATATTTTGAACAAATACCTTTACACGCAATTAAGTTTGTTGTGGGTGTGATGTCATTAATAACACAACTTTTGTTACTACACTTATACATATTTAAATAATTCTTAAATTGTGTATTATTGTTAACAATATCAACTTAGTAACAAAATAATGTCACGGAAATATTTGTCACCGAGATTAAAAGCTGTTACTAAGATTCAAAGTCCAAGAGTAATTTTGTAAATATTTCCGACATGAAATTATAATTATTGTTATATTGCTTACACTGTTATTATTGTTTATTTTGAATAAAAAAGTCACAATGCCACTTAATAATTAACACAAATCAAAAAATAAATAAATTATGTATAATATTAATCATTTTTAATGATCCTTAATACATTTCAATAAAAAAAAATAAAGCAATTAAATTTAAATTGAAAATACGACACCAAAATTTAACAATTAAATGTAAAAATTAATATAAACAAAACACACAACACAAAACACGTCTGATTCGTTCGAAAGTTTTATAAGGTAATGTAGAAAATTAATCACTAGGAAAATTCATCGCAGGAAATTTAATTGCAGAAAATTCATTGCAAGAAAAATTTGTAGCCAAGAAAAAATCATAGCTGAAAATTAATCGTTAGCAAAATTCGTACAAGTAAATTTCATCACGGAAAATTAATCGTTAGGAAAATTCAACGCAAGAAAACTTCATCGCTGAAAATTAATCGCTAGGAAAATTCATGGCAAGAAAATCCTTCGCAAGAAAACTTCATACCCATAAAAAATTCATCACAAAAAATTAATCACTAAGAAGATTCATCGCCAAGAAAAATTCATTGTAGAAAATTAATCACTAGGAAAATTCATCGCAGGAAATTTCATTGCAGAAAATCCATCGCAAGAAAAATTTGTAGCCAAGAAAAAATCATAGCTGAAAATTAATCGTTAGCAAAATTCGTACAAGTAAATTTCATCACGGAAAATTAATCGTTAGGAAAATTCAACGCAAGAAAACTTCATCGCTGAAAATTAATCGCTAGCAAAACTCATCACAAGAAAATACTTCACAAGAAAACTTCATACCCATAAAAAATTCCTCGCAGAAAATTCATCGCAAGAAAATTCATTGAAAATAAAATAAAATTCATTAAATATAATGAAACGCGGATTATAAATGCAATAATAACATAATTTGAAGTGTGATGGATAGAAAATAAAAAAAATATTAGAATTTGCTTATAAAATATTATATAATTTGTTTTATTGAAAAACAATCAATTTTATAAAGAAGTATCAATAAGTTTAAAAAATATATGAATGTACTTTATACAGGCTCATGAATCTGCTGAAAGTGCTAATTTAAGATCAACAGATATATCGCGTAACTAATCTTAGTATCAAATTTATTTGAAAACGGGTAAAACTTACTTTAAATAATTTTTTGAACTTATTACATTTTCTTATGAAATTTCAGAATTATCCCGCTGAAGTTTCCTAAATAAAAATATTATACTTTGAGGATTCGGATTTATATTTTAATTTTGGATTCATATATGCAGGCCATCGAAATCGTCATTAATAAAATAATGTATTATGCTTAATAATTAATAATAATTATTGGATTGAATTTAGGAAGTAAAAAAAATTAAACTTGAACTTAAGCATAAATATTTGATTTTTCAGTAATAATGAATTATTAATTGATGAATTAACAAATTTAATTGAGAAAAATAAAATATTTATCTTTATCAAATTTACGTTAATAATAATTTCTTATTACTTAATTAATAAAATTAACAAAAAATCAGGATTTTAAGAAAATATATTTATAATTAAATTCTTTGCCGCATCATATTATTTTTCCGATAATAATTGATTTGACAAAAAACGAATTCATTCCCGTTAAATTATAATTATATCGCTAAAATTGTTAGTTTGAAAATTTTAGTAATGACTTATGCGAAATTTAAAAGTGAGAAAAAAACAATATATAATGCACCAATTCAATTTATTGACTCATAAAATTCCTAAAACTTTTGGGGAAGTAAAAAAATTAGGACAATTTAGATTAGATCATGTTGTAATATATTATTCTTAGCCTGAAGTAAAAAGAAAATTAATATTACGCTTATGTATAAATCTCAGACTAATTTAATTCAGAATTTCAAAAAAAATACTTCGCCTAATCCAAGTTCAATGACAATCGAATATTTTAGCTAAAACATCTAACTCGATCTGAATGTAATATTTTATACAATTCTACATTGATCATCAACCAAGCCAAATTACTAAAATTAATTGCGGGCCACAAAAAAGGGTTGTCAGGAAGTTTAGAATTAATTGTAAAACTTGAAATTCTGAATGGATAAAAAATCTTAATATAATACTATTGTCAAATGTAAAAGTAGCAGAACATATTCGATAAAATTAGCCGATATATTAGCCTTAGCCGGAAGTAAAAAAACATTTAAAATTATGCTTAAGTATAAATATTTTTAATCTAAACTTAATGAGTTCACAAATGAAAATGAAAGAAATGTTTATAATTTTGTATGGAGTATGGAATTTATTTTTGCCAATTTTCGAAGAATTACTTATTTCATGCATATAAACTATTAAAATGTTCAAAAATGAGCAAAATGCGCGTTATTTTGTATGGGGATAGGTATTTATTTTGAATATTTTGCCCATTTGCGAAGAATTATTTAATTCATATAAACTATTAAAATGTGCGAAAATGAGCAAAATGCACATTATTTTGTATGGGGTATGGGATTTATTTTCAATATTTTACTCATTTGCGAAAAATTACTTAATTCATATAAACTATTAAAATGTTCAAAAATGAGCAAAATGTGCATTATTTTGTATGGGGTAGGAATTTATTTTCAATATTTTGCACATTTGCGAAGAATTACGTAATTCAAATAAACTATTAAAATTTGCGAAAAGGAGCAAAATGCACATTATTTTGTATGGGGTGTGGGATTTATTTTCAATATTTTACTCATTTGCGAAAAATTACTTAATTCATATAAACTATTAAAATGTTCAAAAATGAGCAAAATGTGCATTATTTTGTATGGGGTGTGGAATTTATTTTCAATATTTTGCCCATTTGCTAAGAATTATTCATTTCATATAAGCTATTAAAATGTACAAAAATGAGTAAAATGTACACTATTTTGTATGGGGTATGGTATTTATTTTCAATATTTTACCCATTTGCGAAGAATTACTTAATTCATATAAACTATTAAAATGTGCAAAAATGAACAAAATGTACATTATTTTGTATGGGGTATGGGATTTATTTTCAATATTTTGCACATTTACGAAGAATTACTTATTTCATATATGCTATTAAAATGTACAAAAATGAGCAAAATGTACCCTATTTTGTATGGGGTATGGTATTTATTTTCAATATTTTACCCATTTGCGAAGAATTACTTAATTCATATAAACTATTAAAATGTGCCAAAATGAACAAAATGTACATTATTTTGTATGGGGTACGGGATTTATTTTCAATATTTTGCACATTTACGAAGAATTACTTATTTCATATAAACTATTAAAATGTAGAAAAATGTGCAAAATGTACACTATTTTGTATGGGGTATGGTATTTATTTTCAATATTTTACCCATTTGCGAAGAATTACTTAATTCATATAAACTATTAAAATGTTCAAAAATGAGCAAAATGTGCATTATTTTGTATGGGGTGTGGAATTTATTTTCAATATTTTGCCCATTTGCTAAGAATTATTCATTTCATATAAGCTATTAAAATGTACAAAAATGAGTAAAATGTACAATATTTTGTATGGGGTATGGTATTTATTTTCAATATTTTACTCATTTGCGAAAAATTACTTAATTCATATAAACTATTAAAATGTTCAAAAATGAGCAAAATGTGCATTATTTTGTATGGGGTGTGGAATTTATTTTCAATATTTGCCCATTTGCTAAGAATTATTCATTTCATATAAGCTATTAAAATGTACAAAAATGAGTAAAATGTACACTATTTTGTATGGGGTATGGTATTTATTTTCAATATTTTACTCATTTGTGAAAAATTACTTAATTCATATAAACTATTAAAATGTTCAAAAATGAGCAAAATGTGCATTATTTTGTATGGGGTGTGGAATTTATTTTCAATATTTTGCCCATTTGCTAAGAATTATTCATTTCATATAAGCTATTAAAATGTACAAAAATGAGTAAAATGTACACTATTTTGTATGGGGTATGGTATTTATTTTCAATATTTTACCCATTTGCGAAGAATTACTTAATTCATATAAACTATTAAAATGTGCAAAAATGAACAAAATGTACATTATTTTGTATGGGGTATGGGATTTATTTTCAATATTTTGCACATTTACGAAGAATTACTTATTTCATATATGCTATTAAAATGTACAAAAATGAGCAAAATGTACCCTATTTTGTATGGGGTATGGTATTTATTTTCAATATTTTACCCATTTGCGAAGAATTACTTAATTCATATAAACTATTAAAATGTGCAAAAATGAACAAAATGTACATTATTTGGTATGGGGTATGGGATTTATTTTCAATATTTTGAACATTTACGAAGAATTACTTATTTCATATAAACTATTAAAATGCGCAAAAATGAGCAAAATGTGCATTATTTTGTATGCGCTATGGATTTTATTTCCAATATTTTGACCTTTTTAATTAATTATCTGGTTATGCTAAATTTTAAACGTGAAAAACAATATTAGTGCACGTGCATTCGGATTAATTCATTGACCCTTAAAATTCTCAATACTTTTGGAAAAGTAAATCAATTTAGATCATATTACATTATTATTCTTGACCGGAAGTAGAAAAAAAAATGGAATTATAATTAAGTATAAATATTTTTTAATTAAATTTAAGCGGTGTCGAATTTCATTAAGGTGATAATTACTTAATAATTAATAAGCAAAAATTCTTAAAATGCTCATTAATTTGTATGCAGTATAGAATTTATTTTAAGAAATTTTTGCACATTTTATTTGCACATTTCCTTTGAGCTAGATCCTATATAAATGCACTTCTAATAACATCTCTTTTCCCCCCACAAAAAACGGTGACATGATTTTATTGATATAGCGTCTCCTGTATATTTACTTTAAATTAAGAACTAATGAAATTTTATATAACAATTTTATAAGCCATGAAATTTTATATAAAAAACAAATAAATGTATATTTATGTTTTTGTTATCATGACGCTCTCCCGCTTTGAGAGTATCTATTCAAAATTTCTACAACCATCACTGCCATCGTTTGACATTTCAAACCGGCATATTAGCGCGGCGAGAGTATCTCTAGCATAAGAATTAAAAGATTACATTTTGTGTAAACTTATATCTTATAATTATAACCTAAATTATGGTTCTTATTCTAAAAAACATTTTGCACCTAAGATACAGTTTTTTAAAATCTACATGAAGATTATTGTATTCAGATTTTTTATATAATTTTGTCCAACGCATAATTTATTTCCATTAACTTTATTAAAAATTATTTATAATTTATTTAATATATATAAGTGGATATTTATAACTGGAGCTCGGACATTTCTGGTACTTCGTCGATATTACTGTTATTATTATTAACAGCTAAAACATGGTAGTCAATTCCATGTAATAATGTAATTACTTTTTCAATGACATTTTTCTTCAGTCTAGTATCGAAGTGGTAGAAAATTGGCTGCTTCCAATTATTAAATATTCTTCTAGCCATTATAACCTAATAATAATGAAAAAAAAATATTTTTTTATAAATATTATAATAACATTTTAATTAGGTATATAAGATGAAATACCTGCACATAGTTCGCAGGTGCGATCATGTTTGTATCATATACTTGCACATAGTTCGCAGGTGCGATCATGTTTGTTTTTGTATCATATTTAAAAAGTAAGTTGTATGGGTATCTGCAGGTGCATCCAGATTAATTTACATCATGCCAAAGCTGCTATGGCAGTATTGGCTAGTAGATTTAATAGGGATCACCTGGATATTGCTCTTATTCAGGAGCCTTATGCTTTTAAGGACCATATAAGAGTCTACCCAAAGGTGAGTTATTCTATAATTCTTCGGATCCTGGTATCCCCAGGGCCGGAATCTTATTTAAAAAAGGTCTTAATTACTTTTCAATTTCAGGTTTTTGTAAAAAGGACCTAGTTGCAGCTCTAATCGAGCTACTCACCGAGAGAGGTAAGATAGAGGTTGTCATCTGCTCAGCTTACTTCCCGGGTGAGTTATCTGATCCAATTTTGGATGACCTGAAGGACCTAGTGAACTTCTGTAAGTCAAACAACAAGCAGCTCATGTTAGGTGGAGATGCAAATGCTCAACACACTATCTGGGGCAGCTCAAATATAAACAACAGAGGTGAGTGCTTAGTTGAATATATTATTAGTAATAGCCTAAAATTAATAAATAGGGGCAATAAGCCGACATTTATAAACAAAATTAGGCAGGAAGTCTTAGATATAACACTATGTACTTCCTTCATTAGTAACAAAATCACTGACTGGCATGTTTCGCAAGAAACCTCGATGTCAGACCATCAACACATTAGATTTAACATCCAATCAAATATATCCATATCTGAGACATTCAGGCGGCCGAGGTTAACTGACAGGAATTCCTACACGGAGTACCTTAAAGATACATAGGCTGATTACAACCAAATGTCAAAGATTTAGTTTCTCTTGAATTATTTTCTACCAAACTCAGGAACTCCATTATATCTGCCTACGATCAGTCTAGTTCAGAGAGTATACTCAATAGCAACCGCAAGGTCCCTTGGTGGAACAGCAAACTTGCTAATCTGAGAACTAGAAAACTTTTTATTAAAGCAAAACCACTGGTGACTGGGAACCCTATAAAAAGTCCCTAACGGAATACAATCTTGAAATTAGAAGAGCTAAGAGAATGTCTTGGAAAAAGTATTTCGGAGAACTAAAAAATCTTCCTAGCAGTGCTAAATTACACAAGATACTCTCTAAAGAGTACACTAATAAGATTGGCTTGATGGAATACCCTGATGTTTCGGTTACAAAGAATTGTAGAGAGACGCTAAAACTCCTCCTAGCGGATACTCACTTTTCAGATTCTACAAATACAGATACAATTGATGACCCCATTTAGTCTGTATCTAACTTTATTAGACCAGCTGCTTAAGACCGGAGGCTTGCTATCAAAATCTTCACTGCTAATAAAGTTAAATGGGCAGTTGACTCCTCCAAGTCCTACAAATTCCTTGGAGATGATGGGAGCTTCCCTGCCCTACTCCAAAAGCGTTTTGATATTGTTCTCCCCACCATTCTAAAAATCTTTAGAGCCAGTCATGCGTGGGTCTACATTCCCAACGCCTGGAGAACGGTTAAAGTGACGTATATACCAAAAGCAGGGAAAAAATCATGTGTCCAGCCTAAAATCTTTTCGTCCAATTAGCCTCATATCTTTTCTTCAAAAAACTATGGAGAAAATATTAGATAGACATATCAGAGAGAAGGTGCTTTCTAGCAATCCACTTCACAAAAACCAATATGCTTATCTACCCGGTAAATCTACCATTCACGCGCTACAAAATCTAGTGGGGAAGATTGAAAAATCTCTCTCGATCAAGGAACAAGCCCTTTGCTCCTTCCTAGATATTGAAAGTGCTTTTGATAATAGATCTTTTGACTGTATTTCAAAATCTATCATCCGAAACGGGGTAGATCCTAACACCTGCAAATGGATTGACTCCATGCTGAAATGCAGAATCATTAAGTCCACTCTAGCGGAAGAAACCTTAACGGTTTTGGTTGCTAAGGGCTGTCCTTAAGGAGGGGTGCTATCACCTATCCTGTGGTCCATTGTAGTCGATGAACTTTTAGTCAAACTGGATAAAGCGTGCATTGACACTCAAGGCTACGCTGATGAGATAGCCATAATCGTCAGAGGTAAATTTAACAGCACAATCTCAGAAATCGTGCAACATGCTTTCAATTTAGTTGAAGCGTGGTGCATAGAGACAGGATTGAAAATCAACCCCAAAAAAGCACCATGGTGCTCTTCACCAAGAGCAGATCCAGGGAAAACTTTATTATACCTACACCCTTTGGTGAATCTATTGACCTCAGTAAAGAAGTCAAATTTCTAGGTATTACCCTCGACGATAAACTCAAGTGGAACATACACTTAGATAAGCTCATTAACAAAGCTAGAATAGCTTTGAGGACCTTAAAAGTCTATTAGGGCATAACTGGGGTCTTCACCCCAAAATTGCACATTGGCTATATATTTAGGTTGTCAGACCAATCATAACCTATGCCGTTCCTGTCTGGTGGCTAAAAACTGAACTAAAAACCACTCAGTTGAAGCTACAAAAAAATCAAAGGGGCTATGCGCACTGGGGCTATGCGCACCTCACCCTCTAGTGCACTTGAGGTACTGCTTGACTTCCACTGCATCTTCAAATACAGAAAGAAGCGATAATAGCCAACTACAAGTTCATCACGCGCCAATCACCGCATGACTCTAAGCTACTTAACTCCCGCATTCATGCAGATCTGTGCAAAGACCCAATCTTAAGCATTCCGTTTTCGGATAATATGCTAGTTAGGTAAAACTTTGAAAAGCCTATCAAAATACTTATTCCAAATAGGCAGGACTGGGCCCTTAACACACCTAAAATTGATCTTAACTCTTTAACCTGGTACACAGACGGCTCCAAAACCAATCACGGAGTAGGAGCTGGTGTATATGGTAAACAATCCAAAGTGAGCATCTCCGCCAGCCTCACAGAGCAAAGCTGCCATCTTGGCCCTGCACTCATACCAATTTAAATCTAAACTGGTATGGGACTGTCTACAATTTCTAAAAGAACTAGCCAACCGTAACGTTGTTACACTGGTCTGGGTCCCTGGACACACTGGTATTCCGGGCAATGAAGCAGCTGACCTTCTCGTCAGAGAAGGCTCTGAGGCCAAATGTATACAACCTATACCTTTTTGTGGCATCCCGATCAGCACGGCTAAAACAGCCATAAATAAATGGCTATTAATCACAAGGGAAAAATTCTAGCAACAAACCCCAGGGTGCATTCACGCCAAAAACTTTATTCCGTCTCATTCTAGGAAAAGAACTATTGATCTTTTATCTTTTAATAGAAATCAAGTTCGCCTCCTAACAAACTTCTTCGCAGGACACTGTTATCTGAACTACCACCTCAGAAAGTTTGACAGGTCCTTACCGTCTACTTGCAGAATTTGCAACGATAATGAGAAAACAACCTCCCACTTCCTTTGCGAATGTGCAGGACTGGTTGGTTGGTTGGTTTAAGTGGCGAGTCCCAGCAGCTTGCACGGCGACTCCAATTAGCGCAAATGCACCGTTTTGTTACCACTCATACTCTTGAAACCGTCTTGGTTACGCGGTGGAAAAAGGGTTTAGATTCACCTCGTGTTATTCAACAAGCGAACCGTATCTCTGGGTTGCTTCGTGGCTATGTCGTTGAGATCGTTGAAGAATGGACTGCCGAAAGAGTTGTGTCTGGCTCTAGCCAGTGCAGGGCACTTGCAAATGAAGTGCGTTATGGTCTCTTTCTCATGCGGTATTTTACAGCTGCGGCATGTTTGGTTGAATGGGATGCCCATTCTGACCGCATGTTCACCAATTGGCCAGTGCCCCGTGTATATAGCTATGGTTCTAGCTATATCTTTGCGGGGTAGTTTTAGAAGGTGGTTTTTCTTTTTTCGTAAGACGGCAATGTTTTCCTGGCCGTTCTGCACGTGGTTAAATTCTTCCATCTTAGATTGGCTAATGATAGGAAGTATAGATGGATGTCTCTTTTTATGGTGTTTATTGGGAGGGCAACTTGCTCTGCAAGAGATACATTCAGATCGGAGCCCTTCCTTGCTAGTTCGTCAGCATATTCGTTCCCTGGGATGTTTCTATGACCCGGAACCCACAGTAGGGTTACATTATACTGGCTACCAATGAGTGCGAGCTCATTCGAGCATTTCTGCACCAGTTTAGATGAAATAATGGCTGAGTGGAGAGCCAATATAGCGGCTTGACTGTCCGTAACTATTGCTACGTTGTTTTTAGGAGAAGTGTCATTTCTCACCAGTATACATGCTTTCCATATTGCTAGCATTTCAGCCTGGAAAACGCTAGATCTGTCTGGAAGTATATACGATTGAGCCAATCCTAGAGTTTCTGAATAAACACCGGCACCAACACCACAGTCCATCTTTGAACCATCGGTGTATAGGACAGTGTCGATTCCGCCCAAGGGATTTCCATTCTTCCAATCCCTCCTTGGAGGTATCTTAACTATAAATTTCTTGTCAATCTCCAACTTGGGAGTGGTGTAGTCCGTAGATTTGGGCACCAATGTCCTGGTGACAGTACTAAGGATATTACTTTGTCCATAGGGTTTTTCCAGCCAGTACACGTTTTCTTTGAGTCTGACTGCACTGCAAGTGGCTAGCTGTTTAATGTGTAGATCCGGTCGGAGAAGATAGAGAATTGCATCCAAAGCATCCCTCGGCGTAGATCTTAACGCCCCTGTGATGCTTATACATGCACTCTGCCTAGCATGGTACGCATATATTCCTTTCCCACAGCTGCCACCATACTACTGATCCATATGTGAGAATCGGGCGTACTATGGCGGTGTACATACACAAAGCCATGCTCGGCTTTAATCCCCACTTTTTTCCAAGCATTTTTTTACAGGAGTACAAGGCGATACATGCCTTCCTGGCTCTTTCTTCGATGTTAGATCTCCAATTCAGTTTCGGGTCAAGTATTACACCCAAGTATTTCACTTTGGAGGATAGTTCAAGCGTTACACCTTCCAGTCTTGGTTTGATGCACGTTGGTATCTTTGTTCTCGTTGTAAACAGCATGAGTTCTGTTTTAGCCGGGTTATCTCGGAGGCCGCAATCTTTGGACCATTTGCTGACCATGCCCAAAGCCCTTTTCATAATCTCGCTGATTATGTTAAGATAGCTGGGAGACAGCACACCACCTTGCGGAGTTCCCCTACTTACCTGTCTTGTAATCTGATGATTGCCGAGATCAGCCTGGATCTCCCTAGTCAGGAGCATGCTGGCTATCCATTGGCTAAGTGTCCCTTCGACACCTAATTCGGCCAGCGAGTCTTGGATGGCTGATACATGAATATTGTTAAAAGCACCCTCTATGTCCAAAAAGGTGGCTAAAGTGAATTCTTTATATTGTATCGACTGCTCGACAGTTCGCACTACCTCACTCAGTGCCGTTTCCGTTGACTTGCCCTTACAGTAGGCGTGCTGATATTTGTACAATGGAGTTCTCTCCAAGGATTTCCTTAAGTCCACTTCGAGTATGCGCTCTAAGGTCTTTAACATGAAAGATGAAAGACTTATTGGCCTGAAATCTTTAGCCATTTGGTGTCCTCTCTTTCCAGCTTTCGGTATAAAAACAACCTTCACCCGTCTCCACAGCTGCGGAATGTGTCCAAGTGTTAGGCTACCTTTGAATAACTTCATCATTACCGGAACAGCTAGTTCTTTAGCTTCCTGTAACATCTTCGGAAAAATTCCATCCAGACCAGCAGATTTGTATGGAAGGAAATTGTCAATTGCCCAGGCAATTTTCTTTTCTGTGATAAGTGAACTAGCCCACTCCCCTGAACTCCCTTGGTTTTGGTTGCCATGATCTCCCGTCTGGGTCATCCGGCCAACAACCTCTGTGTTTCCAGGGAAATGTGTGTCCACCAGTAAATTCAATGTTTCTGAGGACGACTCCGTCCAAGCCCCCTCCGTAGTCTTTAGGAAGCACGGGTTGGAGTGCTCTTTGGATAAGACCCTGCTTAGTCTGGCAGAGTCTCTTGTGCTTTCGATGGATTCGCAGTATTCTTGCCAACCCTGGTTTTTGGCTGACCTGATGGCTTTTTTGTACTCTCTAAGATGGTCCTTGTAGGGTTGCCACGAGTTCTTTGCAGCACTTTGTCTGGTACTGGATTTACTTGGATGTTTTGGCGTACTGTGGCTGGTACTATCGCTGCATCCAGGAATGGTGTTGTTGGTACTCTTACTTGTACCTGCTTTCATTGCAGCACTTGGAGTACTATGGCTGGTACTAGTGCCGTCTATAATCGTCTCCTGACTGGAGAGGAGCAGATCATCCAATATTATGATGATCCAATATTATGTTGTTGTTGATTGTTGTTGTTGTTGTTTGTAAATTATTGTTCATTGTTGTTCCCACGAGTATGACCGGATAAACGGTCCATCCTGGCAGAGCCGACATACCAGGATAAGGCAATTATACAACCGACCTCGCCTGGGCATCGGAGGGAGCTCGCTAGCGACTGGTTTAACCCCCAGCCTTTCAGTCCTCGGCACGGTGCTCACACCACCTTGAAATTAGGTTTGGATCGGGTAGATGGATATTGGAAAGGAAATATGAGGAGGGATGGGAGGGGATTTGGGAAAGGTGTTGCGACTGTTGGCTACGTAGAAACGCATTGCCCAGGACGAACCAGCATGATGGACGTGTCATGCATACTTGGAGGTCGCCGCAACTCGCCCTCGCAACAGTGCAGGACTGTCTTTTAAGAGATTTCAATCTCTTGGTCACTGGTTCCCCACACCTTTGGATATCTCATCCAGCCCACTGAAGAATATTCTCAAATTTATAAAAAGTTTGAGCTTCTCTAGTGAACTCTAAAAATTTAAGGGTACTACAATAGGCCTATCATTGTTCGCAGTGGTGCTTGGGTCCTCTTGCCCAGCCCTTATCTGTTTCTAATTGTAATTCTAAAATCATATTCATAAGATGACTTTATTTTTATCTCATCTGCCATTATGACACAAAATGTATCATGAGGTGTTAAATCAGCATTTTTCAGCAATTTAAAAATAGTGGTTAAATAACCCGGTTGAACATCTAATTTTGCTGCTCACGTTTTCAACGTAATAACATGGTAAAGGATAGCTCTTTTTGATTAGCAACCTATAAGCCTTCGCACCGCTTGCATAAATTGCAATTGCTTGAGAAATATCATCAATTTCCCATTTTATTTTCAATCCACCCTTTTGAATTTTTTTAATTTGGTTTTCGATTACAATTTTAGAAATATTTACGCTCCAATTCATAACATTTTTTACGCAATTCCTTGTTTTGTTTTAATGCAATATTTCACTGCAATGAATTTAGATTATAACATTAGAATATATACTTTAAATTATGAAGTAATATCTTACCTTTCAGCTACTAAATCTGCTGTCTCTGGGTGATTTGAAACATTTGTCTGAAACTGTAGGTGATACCACCATTCCTTCGTCCATTACAATTTCTTCGTCTAAATGTTTTTTTGTTGTCTAATTTCAATAAATTATTAACTACGTTTTTTTTATTATTATTCTCTTAGATTGTTTAGTGGTTGATTTAATTTCTACTACACAATTAGATGGAAGCTTTATTTATCTAAATTTTTTTTATATTTCCATCTTCTGGAAAACGTAAAAAATTACGTTATCATCAGCGTTATCTTGATTTTTTTTTAGTTTTTTATTGTTATTACTTAAGCAATCAAACACTGCACACATCACCATTATAAAAACTAAATAGTTTATTTTATTTATATATTATATAAATTTATAAAACTTTTAATTCACTTTAAATCACTTCTTCACTATATTAAATACACCGCCGTTATGATTGTTTATATACAAATTTTATTTAGTTGTCAAATTCTTGTCGTCACATGACGTACCTGCGCAGTGAAAACTTTGAATATATTACCATGCTCTAATGCTATAGTTACTCTTGCCATTCGTGCCGCAAATTTGAAATGTTATAAAATAAGGTAGAACCAGAAAAATTCGGCAAAGCGTTGTGCGCGTGACTTTTAAAAGTGTCAAAAGTAGAACTGCAGTGATCATATGGAGTTACCCAAAAAGTAGCGTCACGTTGACGCGTAAGTAGACCTACTTTCTACTTTTGCCGCGTGTTAAATGATAAATTTTCAAAGTAGGCATGTGTCAATCGACCAAGAAATAGAAAATGTAAATAAATAAATGTAAAACGCGACGCGACATTTTGCCGCGTCATTCTGTTTCAGGCAATATATAGATGTAGTCAAACTCGCCACAGTCATACCACTGGTATGCACTGCCCCAACAAAGTTGGTTCAATTTTAACCTTATGTAAGTTTGACTTTCGGCTACTATTGATTACTTGTTTGAAAATTTTATTTTCTCAAATTAATTAACTTAAATTATTATGTTGATTCAATACAACATAAAAAAGGTAAGATAATTACTAATGTTTATAACAAGATATATAGAAATTATATTTCAATTTGCTGGTTATGCCGCTTTGAGTATGCCTACCACAAGCGGCACCAACTTTATTTGAAATTTTAAAGCCGCAATGCAAGGGCGGCAAAACGGCGAGACTAATGCTTAGCAGTCTCGCCGCTCGTGTCGTTACCGTTGTCCGTTTGTAATGTCAAAAGACGCTGGTGACGAATTTGTGTAGACAGACTCGCCGCATTGAAGTGTTATGAATCATTGAAAAATTGAAGTCATTTAAATAAAAATCATTTAAATAAAAATATATTGGTTGATGTTAAAAAACCATTTCTATTAAATATTGTGTTAAAAATAATTTCTAATAAAATATGCCTTCAGATTGTGATGATTTAGTTATAGCATTTTGAGCTCAAGTTAACAGTTTTACAATTCAAATTAACGATTTTACATATTATTTAGGTAAAATTACATGTTCTCTCACAAACGGAATTAACTTTTTGATAATATACAATATACTAATATACATATAAATAATTATATAAATAACATATAAATATCCACCACAATTTTTTGTTGTTACAAAATTACTTTTTTTTAATTATTTCTATTAATTCTACAACAAATACCATTTTTAAAAAATGATTTTTCATAAATAAAAAAAAATCATCAAAACAAAATTTTTATGTTATACAACCATTTTTATATCAATTAGAAATGGCAACGACTTCAAAAGTTGAAATCGATTGAACTTTCTTACGGAACAAGCGTCCCCACCGTCATGACTGCGGCGAGTTTGTCTGTTTTCATATATTGTAATGTTGTTCGCCTCTCTCTATTGGTGCCGTTCGTCCTCTAATGTGGAGTTACCTAAATGGTTTAAAAGATCCTCTACTAATTAATTATGGCATAAATGCCCTAAAGATAAACTTGGCTTTAGCCTAGGTGACTTAGTGTTCGATCTTAATGTTTTTCTTTTGTGTTGTTAAGCCCAAAAATGAGACACATTAGTTGGAGTCCAGATTAAAACTAACTTTCTTATTTTATTTTCGCCCTTTTTATACAAATTCTTACATTCTACTTTCTTATGACTAACATATAATTTTCCTTTCATTTAAGGTTCAATTAGAGAAAGTTAGATGATCCTTTCTTTGGAATTCTATATAAAATATCTATATATAGAATGATTCATGTTAAATAGTTTTACACATCGTATACATACAATATTTTGTAATATATGAAATTCTAAATATATGAATCAGATTTTATAAGTTATAATGTTTGTAATATATAATACCTAATAAGATTTTATAAGTTATAACGTTTTTTAGATTAATTGATGGATGTTGGCTCCATCACACCACCCATCCCGCGGAACTGGAGGAATCTTATGGTAAGAAGGTTCCCTCTGTGCCAGCTTTCCTAATAATATTAAATTTTAAATTAAAGTTACAATATTTTTTCTTTCATATTATTCCATAAATTTTTTACTTAGATTAGGTATTAAATTTTTTTATTTAATATAGTTTATTTAAAATTTTTTACTTAGAACAGTTACTAATAATTTTGACTTAGAATAGTTTTTTACTTATAGTTATTTAAAAATGGTATTTAAAATAGTTTATTTAATATTTTGTTTTTATATAAATATTTCTTTTTTTTTCATTTAAAATTTTCCTTTTCAATATAAACTTTCCTTTTCAATATGTATACTATTTTAATTTTTTTTTTCTAGGAGTTTCTATTATTAATCTTACTATAATTACTATCTATTACTAATCTTACAATAATTCTATCTTGATATACTTTCAGTTATGCTATGCTTAACTATTATTATAACGTATCTATTTATACTTATCTTTAGCTTATAGGTTTCCAGACGTCCCCTTCCCCCTTAAAATTTTTTAATCTAAAGTTTCTGTTAGTATCATTAAATACATGTAATATGGTTTAAGCCTATTCTTATGAACTACTATCTTCTTTTTATCTGTTTTTATTTCACAATTTACTTCTTCAGTGCCAACTACTTCATATGGACCTACATATATCGGAGCTAACTTCTTTCTATTCTCATTTCTTAATAAAACTAAGCTTCCTATCTCGTAAGTACTATCCTTAAATTTATTTTCTCTATCAAATCTAATTTTTCTCTTAGTTTCTTTTTTCCTAAAATTTCCCTAGCATCTATACGTGCTATCTGCAATTTGTTTGTTTTTCAAATCTGTGTTATAATCTTCATAATTATATACTGGTTGTACGTCTTTTGTTAGATTAGAAGGTAATTTACACTGCTTTCCGTTCGTATCGTGTGTATTCTGTTTCAGAATGTACTGATGTATTGTAACAAAAAGTGTAGTATGGTAACCATTCATTCCAATCAGAATGTTTTTCTGCTACATATACCATCTAAGATAAGCTCCTAATACTTTATGCGAATTTTCTAAAGCTCCTATACTCTCGTGTTGATATGCTGTGGAAAACATTTGTTCTATTTTTAGCATTTTACACGCGTCCTTAAAACATTGCTCATAAATTCCGTTCCTTGATCTTATGCGATCTTCTTCGGTACTCCGTATTTTAATATATAGTGTTCAACGAGTCCTTTTGCTACGGCATTTGCTTCCTTGTTTTAAGTGGTATATTTTATAAAAATTTAGTAAGTTCATCCTGTATGGTTAAAATGTATTTATAACCATCTTCTGTTTCGTCTAATGGGTCTACTAAATCTACATAAATTTTTTCGAAACTAGTCTCACTTTTTGATGTTATAGTCATTGGTTATTTCCTGACATGCATATGTTTATTTTTCTGACATGTCTCACAATGTTTTACAAATGTTGTTACATATTCCTGTAATTGCTTTTGATTTTAATGGATCAGGCAAAATGTCATTCTCTGAAATAATATGTCCTAAATATAAAACCTCTTTCCTTAGAAAACTACATTTTAATGTATCTTTAAATTTACTTCTCTAAATTTTTGAAAGACGTCAATTAAATTTTTGTTATGAGTTTCTAAACTGTTTCCGAAAATTATTAAGTCATCAATATATACAAATCATCTTGAGTATGTCAAATCTGACATTGCTACGGACATCATACGCGCAAATGCGCTAGGTGATATATTCAGTCCCATTGGTAATCTTGTTAATTTTCTGTTGAGAATGCAGTACATGGTCTTTATCTAATTCCATTTGGTAATATCCTTGACTAACATCTATGCATGAAAAATATTTTGCTCCTCCTACCATATCGTTAATATCTGTAATATTTGTTAGTGGAAATTTATCATCCTATATGTTGTCATTTACTTTGCGATAATCTATAACCATTCTAAATTTTTGCAATCCTGTGACAGGATCCTTCTTTTTGGGTACAATTAGTACTAGTGAATTCCATGCTGATACTGATGGTTCTGCTATTTTGCTATCTAGCATTTTTTGTACTTCATCTTGAGTGTCCTTTTTCAGTGAATGTGGTAATCTATATGGTTTTACATACGTTGGTGCTATTCCATCTTTTATTTTAATCTCTGGTACCTATATTTGTTACTGTTAATTCGTCTCCGTCTAAATGAAAAATGTCAATGAACTTTGTGCATATATTTTCTACACAAGTTTTTCACTCATTATTTGTATTTAAAATTTTGGTATTTTACCATTTATGAACTTGGATATAGATCCAGCCATGAAAATAATTCCGTTTGATGGAATATACATGTGTCCTTTAGTTTTGGGTCTATCCAATAAGTAGCTTCACATCGTGATGCTATTGTAATTTATTTAGATTCTCTTTACTTATTATCGGCAAAACTATTTGTTCATGATTTATATTAATATCAAAAATAAATTTTTCCAAATTTATTTTGGCTTGGTAATCTGTTAATAAATTTTTTCCCAAAATACCATCTAGTGGTACGGGAAAATTATTTTGAACAACATTGAAATTATAATCAATATTAATTAATTGAAAATTTAATTTATTACTACAAATGCCTAAAGTTTTGAGATGCCCTGAAATCCCATGAATCGTCGTAACGTTATTTTTATTTATATCATTGTCACATGTCATTTAAAATATGTTGTTTAACGGTGCAAATAGATGTGCCCGTATCTATTAAAAATGTTGCGATCTTGTTATTTATTTCATATAGTCCATTTGAAATATTTGTTCTAAGAATTACTTCATCGCCTAATTGGTGTAATCCCCTCCCGATGGGTTGGCTTCCCCCTCGGTGGGATTGTCGTATGCTGCTTACATTGTGGTATATCCTCTATACCGATGATCTGTTATATGTATTGCTGCTTATTGTGAACAAAACCTTACCACTGGTGGGGGGTTTTGATCAGGAGTACCTATATTCAATGAAGTAAAACCAGTTGTTGTTACAAACTTTATTAATTTCAGTTGGTAGTACAACTTTATTCGTAATAATTTATCAATTAATCACAACTTATTGCTCTGGTGATCAAAATTTTTCTGATATTTTACAATCGAATTTCACTCTATTTATATGATTTTAATTGATTAATTGACCGGACGCATTTCTCGAATAACATTCAAACAATTGCTGAGATATTCAAACAATTGCTGAGTTCGATCTTGATGATGATGAATCATCGTTTTCATTAGAAAACATAAATTAGTTTTTATATAAATATAATGATTTTGTACTTGAGGAATTTAAAGAAAAATTTAAAAATGATCCGTTGAAATTAATTTATGGTTTTTATTGTTAGTTATATAATTGAGTTGATATGATGACGTCGTTTGAAAATATTTTCTGTATTTAACTAAGCAATGGGTGATAAATATATAAAAGATTTTTTGGAAAAATATAATACTATTCTTCTTAGTGAGCATAAAGATTTAATCATCGATTTCTATATAAGATTTCCAAATAGTACAAACAAATGTGAACAAATAAAATGTGAATGTACATATACATGTGCATGTATTATTGAATATTTAAGACAATGCCAAATTATGAAATTAATGACTTACTATAAATATCTAACTAAATCCCTATAAATTAATAATAACAAATTAATAGACTAACAGTGAAGATGTTTTGGTGTGAAAATATACGTCATGGACATAGATATTGTGTCTGCAGTAGAAAATGGAAATCATTTAAAATAGTTTATATTAAATATTTGGGTTCTATAGTGGAGATTTGGGCAACCCCCGAAAATGGGTTTTATTATTATTTATAAGGGGGGGCAAAGGTTGGTACTGGCCCTAGACAGGGTATATTCCTAACATGTACTCTGATAAAAACTAGGGAATGCCTTCTGGATAACACCTACAGATCTGCCAACAAATCCAACTCTCACCTCCTAGAAGGTAGGTAACATAGTTATCTGCCGGGAGCCCCCTGGTAACTTACTTCGGTAAGGCTAACGAGAGTGGGTGAATGCGAACTCCTAGCGCAATAACTAGGTAAACGAACATCAGTTAGGCTTTCGGGCGCGGCGCGGACTTACGTTCACGGCGGGTACGTAATTAGCTATCAGTTAGGCGGAGATGGAAACTTCGAAACAAAAAGACATCAACAAAGATTAAAAATGGTAGTAACACAAAACAAAAATATTACCCCAGGTGGTAATCCATCCAGTATGGAGAATCCACTCTCTACGGAGACCGATCCCACGGATTCTGGGGGGGATCGTTTATTACTTAATTTAATAAACAACGAGCAACCAGGGGCTATGCCTCTAGTAGCACCGTTAATGACAGCGCCAAGCGAACCGGCTAGCAACCGGCGCTTAGGGGTATCCGGGCCTCTAAGTGTTAAATATGTTACCGAGACAGCCAGCGACCAGCGGAAAGAACAAGCGGAAGGAGAATCAGCTACAAAGGGTTGCAGCACACCAGATAACCCGTTCCAGAAAAGCAGAAAGATACCTAGAACACCGTCAGCAGAGGCAGAAAGACAAACCGAAGAAGTGGTCATCGACCTAGTAAACACCTCGGAGAATAAAGTGACAGGTAAGAAGCCAGAAAAGGAAGGATGGAATTTGCAGATGATACGCAGCAAATTCCAACGTAAAATAGAGGATCCGGATGCTACAGAGGAAAAAGAGTTACTGAAAATCCAAGAAATAACTAGGAATATGATACAGGTATCAACGAAGCAAAAGAATACTAGTGTGGATATAAAGAACGGGTTAATGAAATTACAGGAAGCCATAGAGGTGATATGGCTATGTAAAAAAGAGAAAAAAGAGAGAAGTCGTTCAACAGCAAACAGCAAACAGGTAGGAACAACAATCGGCAGACAAGCAGAACACAAAAGTGGAGAGGCAGTAACACCGAAGACTCCAGGCAAAAGAGCCAGGGAGCAGGAGGTCACAGCCAAAGGAACGATTACATCGCCTGCACAGAAGAAGGGTAGAGGAGAAGGAGAAAGTGAGTGGACGCTGGTTACAAAAAAAACTAACGCTAGTGCAAAAAATGATGCAAGTTCAAGCAGCGGACAAACGTCAGCAGGAAGAATAAACGCAAAGACACAAAGAGCGAGAAAAGTGAGTGAAGTAAGTATGAGAACACCAAAACAGGAGAATGAAAGAGGAAAAAACAGAAGAAAGAGGAGAGCGGAGAAGCCGAGATCCGAGGCCATCCTTATTAAACCAGCGGAAGGAAAAACATACGCGGACATCCTTAAAGAAATCAGGGGCAGAGTCGATCCAGCAACAACAACAGCTGAAATAAAAGGAATTCGCAGAACGCAGCAGGGCGATGTTCTAGTGGAATTTGACAAGAAATCGGCGGATAAAGAGAAACTCACCTCACACCTAAAAGAGATGCTAGGGACAACAGCAAATGTGAAAGACCTAACGGCCAAAACAACAGTAGAAATCCGTGACCTGGACTGTTTCACAACAGTGAATGAGGTGCAAGAGGCCTTGGACAGAGACCTAGAAAAGAAAGTAAGTTGCAGACTCTCTCTCACAAAAACAAACGGGAGGGAACAAAAGATGGCAATCATAGAAATGGAGGAAGCAGATGCAAGAGTACTCCTGAAGACCGCAAAAATTAAAGTCGGTCTAATAAGAAGCAGAATAAGGAGAAGAACGGAAGTGGTGCGGTGCTTTAGATGCCTCAAATTCGGACATGTGAAGAGACACTGCAAAGAAGATGAAAGAGGAGACCTGTGCTACAAGTGCGGACAAAAAGGGCACACAGTCAAGAACTGCACTCAAGCCGCCAAGTGTGTACTGTGCGCCGAACTCAAAATAAGAGAAGTAGACCACATATCTGGATCAGGGTCATGTAGAGCATTCAGAATTGCTCTCGAGGAGGCCAAAAGACGGCATAGATGATCAAAGTAATGCAAGTCAATTTACATAGAAGCAGAGTAGCAGATGATCTACTAACGCAGGTCATACTACAAAAAGGGATTGATATACTGATAATCAGCGAACAGTACAAAAATAAGGACAAAAGCAAATGGTATACGGATGAGACAAATACAGCAGCCATCTGGATCGCAAATCAAAAGAGGATACACATCGAAGGACACGGAGCTGCAAAAGGTTTTGTCTGGATTAAATGCAGCAGGTTCACCATAATAAGAAATCAGACGGCGCAGGAGTATCGTGAAATGATCGAGCATCTAGAGGACACAATAGCGGACATGGATGGCAGCAAAATTGTCGCAGGAGACTTCAACGCCAGAGCCGTTGAGTGGGGTATGCCACGAACAAATAGCAGAGGATCACAAATATTGGAGATGGCAGCCAGACAAAGCCTAATAATACTTAATACTGGGAACACAACGACGTTTAGAAGACCGGGATACGCAGAAACGATACCAGATATTTCGCTAGCCACAGAAAACATAGCTGAACACATACAAGAGTGGGCGGTCCTAGAAGATTATACAGCGAGCGATCATCAGTATATTACATTCAAGATAAGCAGCGCAGAAAGAAGACACGCAGAGAACATCGAAGGAAACCAAAAATGGAACACGGCTAAAATCGACGAATCAAAATTTGCAGATTCATTAAGAAACAACCTGGATGAGACAACACAAGCGATGCAAGGACTTGAAGGCAGAGTGAGAGCGGAAGCAGTAGTACAAGCTACAATGAACGCTATTACGCAAGCATGCGAAGCATCAATGCCGCGGAAAAGTAGAACGGTAAACAGGCGTGCAGTATATTGGTGGACGGAAGAAATTGCTGAATTAAGAAGGAAATGCTTGCACCTACGCAGAGTCGCACAAAGATCCAGGAGTAGACCAGAAGCAGCAACTACATCAGCGGAGTATATAACATCCAGGAAAAGTTTACGCGACGCCATTAAGAAAAGTAAGAACATCAAATGGAAGGAGCTCTGCAATGACGTCAACAACGATCCCTGGGGGTTGGGATACAAAATAGTCATGAAAAAGATAAGAGCACCAGCAGCCGCAAATGAAATGCCAGCAGATATAGCAGAGAACATCGTTGATACTCTCTTTCCAACGCATCAAATAAGAAACTACAGCAGTGAGATAGAAGCAGACGAGGAAATTCCAGAGTTCACACAAAAAGAACTAGAGGAAGCAGCAAGATCAATGAAAAGCAGGAAGGCACCGGGACCTGATGGAATTCCAGCGGAGGCGATTAAAATAGCGGTAGATGTTTGCCCACAAATGATGCTGAGCATGTATAATACGTGTTTAAAGGAAGGGGTTTTCAGCCAAAGGTGGAAGGTGGCACGCCTGGTCTTAATCGATAAAGGTAAAGGAGGACAATCCTCAGCATCATCTTACAGACCACTATGCATGCTAGACACAGCAGGAAAATTACTTGAAAAACTAATAAAGCCAAGAATGGGAGATGCAATAAGAAGAGCTGGCGACTTGTCACATATGCAGTTCGGTTTTCGGCAAGGAAGATCAACACTAGATGCAATACAGGTAGTGGTAAAAAAAGTAGAGATGGCGGAAGCAGGTAATCATCACTCTAGGAAAATCGTTATGTTCGTAACACTAGATGTCAAGAATGCTTTCAACTCAGCAAGATGGAGTGATATGATGGATGCGCTGAAGAACAACTTTCACATACCAGAGTTCCTCTTGAGATTGATAGCAGACTACCTGAACGATCGCAGCCTGATATACAACACCGAAAGCGGAAGAAGAAGAAAAGAGATAACAGCAGGGGCAGCGCAAGGATCGATACTTGGACCAGACTTATGGAACGCGCTATACGACAGCCTTCTCCGCATAGAAATGCCACTAAATACCTGGCTATCAGGGTATGCAGATGACTTAGGAGCTATGATAGTAACGAGAACAACAGAAGAAGCACAGATCAGACTAAACCAGGTTATGAGAAGAGTAAGCAACTGGATGAATGCGCACGGGTTAGAACTAGCGGAAGCCAAAACTGAAATAGTTTTGCTGACAAAGAAGAGAATTCCAACTATAATTCCGGTGCAAGTGGGAGCTGAAATTATACAAACAAAAGAGGCAACAAAATATCTTGGAATTATGCTAGATTCTAAGCTAAATTATCGGCGACAGATTGAGGAAGCTACAAACAAAGCGGCAGCAATCACAAATAATTTAAGCAGGATTATGGCAAATATCGGGGGCCCAACACCAACAAAAAGAAGACTGATAATGACGGCAATGCAATCCGTTCTACTGTACGGAGCAGAAATCTGGGCAGATGCACTAAATAAAGGATATTGTAGAAAGCGCGTAGCAGCGGTTCAACGGCGAGGAGCTCTTCGTGTCGCGTGCTCATATCGGTCGGTCTCGTACCCGGCGGTAAACGTAATCGCGAACGTTATCCCGATCGATTTGCTTGCACGAGAAAAGAAACAAATATACACAAGAACTCCAGATGTAAGTAGAAAAGAAGCAGCTACAGAAGCAAGACAGCGCAGCTTAGATATATGGCAGGAACGGTGGACCAACGACCAGAGAGGAAGATGGACGGCTAGACTGATCCCACAGCTGCAAGACTGGGTTGACCGAAAACACGGAGAAGTTAATTTTTATATTACACAATTCTTGTCAGGTCATGGGTACTTCCGTACCTACCTACACAAAATGGGAAAAGTAGCTAGCCCGCAATGTCGAAAGTGCGAGACAATAGAAGACACGGCCTACCATACATTCTTCGAATGCGAGTTGGCAAGAACGGAAAGAAGCGCACTTGTCGCTGAAGTTGGTGATATGACACCTGAAAACATCATAAGCGTCATGCTAGACAGTGAATACAAATGGAATGCAGTAGCTGTATTCATTGAGACAATACTTCGCAAGAAGAAGAGGTTGAAACATCTAGAAGATCCAGAAGATCCACAGGCACAACAAGACAACAACTAGGAACGAGATACAATATAACTAGAAAAGAAAGAACAGCACGATCCAACTCGAAGTAATACGAAAGTGGTCCCGAGTTGGCATTCATCGTGGGACAAGGAGGGTGGGGTTTTAGTCGGTAGCCATATAACATCTCAACATCATGGACTCCGACACCCTGAAGAAGTGCGGACCCTTCTTCAGCGTCTCTAAAAGATTTCCCCACCATCCTCCGAAAAAAAAAAAAAAAAAAAAAAAAAAAAAAATTATTATTTATAAGAAATGGTGAAGCATTACCAACATATCTCAACTGTGATGTTAAATTTCTTGAAAGGCAACATGTGAAAATCGAAGTTATGGGTGGAGACATAGGAATAGTTGGGGAAATAAATAATAGACCTGGGAAATATGAAAACAAAACAAATAAGTTTCCGATTGATTGTCCATTATAATGCAAAGAGTAAATCAGAAAATGAAATAGAATCTTTATCTCTTACTACATCTATATACAGAAAATAATATATACAGAGAAGAAAATAAATCTAATAAAAATTCTGAATTGCAGGAGAGACTTACTAAAGCACTTGAATATTCAGAGAATGTAAAAAAATCTTATGAATATGATGGAGAATATATATTATATATATATATATATATATATATATATAAGGAAAAAATTATTGATTTAATAGATAAATTAAATACAATTCAAATGCTTTACAATACAAATGTAAACAATTCCACTGTAGAAGATGGTGTTTTACGTTTACTAATATTAGTGGAAGATTATAAAGATGTTTATCAAAACTATTTACAAAAACAACGCTTGTAATATTGATATTGAGAAAAACAAAAAATATTTCATTCTACAGACAAACCTTGAGGAGTTAGCTTGAAATCAAACAATTAAATATGAAGAAGTTTTCAGTTATCAATATTTTAAGCCTACTATTTATTAGAATTTATGGAGCTCCAACTATTATTTCTACTATTACATTAAATGATGAAAGTAACGGAAATTCTACATTTAATGTTATACTTCCTAATAATGAAATAATTCAAGTAACTCTATCAATAAAATTAATGAAACATGTAAATCCTCCTGATGAATTACCTGATATAATAACATCACCAACAGAACCAGCAACAACAACAACAATCACAACATCAGATGAGCAAACAATATAATCAGAAGAATCTGCTAAAAATTATGTTACCGTTGAAGAAGTGATTGAAGGATTTAGACATAATTTAATTAAAAAAGAAAAAGAAATTGCTGGTTTTATTGAAAGTGAAAACATATTCTATCGTCATTTTCAATTGGAACATAGTGATGAAGAAAAAATCAAAATACGATGTTCATATGATAGCAATTTTAAAAAACGAATGCTGAAAATAAATTGTCCTGAATATATGGAAGTTGAAAGTCAAAGAATATTGAGTAATGGTGAAATGGAAAAGTTTACAAATTATGACACATCCTATAGATCAGATTTGGTGATAATAGATGTGAAGAAGTGGAAACAAACATATCACATGGAAATATATTAACCGCTAAAAATATCTTTTATAAAATGGAAAACTAAAAAAGTTGAAATTGTTGAATAAAACACATATTTTTTATTTATATATTTTTTGTTTTTATTTATTTATTTCTTAATATATATATATATATATACATAATTATTTTTACAATAAAATATCATTTCCATCGTCATCATCTTGCTCTGATATATATTCGTTTTTGTTGCTGAGGATGACAAATTCTAAAATAGTTGTCATACCAAACTTTTCAAACAATATCTGCCTTTTTATGATGTCGATCTCTCGAACACTCATCTCGCTATACCTAAGCTGTATAAAAAAATTAAATTTGGAGAGTGTTGCTATTTTATGAAATGGAAAAGTGAAAAGTTGAAATTGTTGAATAAAACACATAATTTTTATTTATATATTTTCTGTTTTTATTTATTTATTTATTAATATATATATATATATAATTATTTTCACAAGAAAATATTATTTTCATCTGGATCATCATATTCGTCTTCATCCTCATCATCCTCCTCTGATACGTATTCCTTGTTGTTGTTGAGGATCACAAATTCTAATATAGTTGTCCTACCTCGAGGACCCAAACTCTTCAAACCGCATCTCCCCTTTTTTATTTTCTCGATCTCTCGAGCGCTCATCCCGCTATATCGAAGCGGAATAAAAATTTTAATTTGGAGAATGTAGCTATACACCTTTCTCCAAATTTCGTAGTACATTTTTTATAATCTACTATTCGATATATATTTTGTTTAAAACCATATCCGATGGTTTTTTAGTATCTAGCTCGACGTATTTATATCTGTTATTTAAAAGTGTTACGAAATTTTCAGCCATTTTATATAATTATTTTTAGTTTTACTTTTACTTAAGAAAGACTTCTAGTAATTGTGGAATATAGCTAAAAAAATTCTGCTTTTATACACCTCTAGAGCATGAAAAAAAAAATATTTATTGATATTAATCAGGAAAAAAGTAATTAATACAAATAGAAAATTAATAATTTTTTACTTCCAATCATAAAAAACTTCAAAATTTTAGTTCCTTCTTAAAACTGATACACAAAATGTTATCAAAAATAATAAAAAAAACAAAAAAAAAACAATAATTTATTAATATTGATCTAATGAACCAAACAATTATGTTTTCAATAAATCAAACAATCATATATAACTTTAATAAAATATTGGATTGTTTTGAATGCATCTTTTATATTTGATAAGAATTGTTTTATTCCTAGACTTATAAGATTTTTCTCATGGCTAAGAAAATATTATAAAAAATATTTAGTACATATGATTCAAATAGTAACTATGCGGTTTTGAAAACATTCACTGATAAGGAGAGTTTTTCTTTTATATACTTTATGAATGACAAAAACAAAGACATTCCAAAACTTGAATAATTTTCATTATTTAAAACAAAGTCTTAGAGATGAATGGGGGAATTTGGATGAACTCAAAATATATTAAAATCAACTTAACATCGAAGGAAAAGCTGCAACCAAAATCTATACCACCCCTAGAACATCTTTCACTAGCAGCATTCTATAACAGCAAGAATTTTACTGAGGATTGGTGGCATCAAAACAATATCACCTTGAAAAACAAGGTGATATCACCTTGAAAAACATTTATTCTCAACTGCTGAAAGAGTGATAAGCAGATCATCAAAGTCTACATCAATATGCTATCACATATCGGATTTAAACATCGTAATAGATAATTGTAGTAGCAACTACAAGAAATACAAAATTAAATGTGAAAATATAGAATAATGTATACAATATATAAAAATATTTAGAAAAATAAAATATAAAATTAAAATTTGAATTACTATTTTTTATTTACAAATTTATATTGGAGAAATTGTTGTTTTGAATAAAACTTTTCAGTTTTAAATTTATATTTGAAATGGCTAGTTATAAGAAGAGACAATTTATTAGTGAAGAAGAAGAAGAAATAATCAAAAAACAAAGAAAATCTATAAACGTTATATTTCGTAATATTATTGATATAAGTAATTTATCTAATGATAAAATTAATGATAGAATTTTCGAAATTGATAAATATATTGAAAAATTAGATGTTTTAATAAGAAAATCAATAAAAACTGGTACTAAAAAACATTATGAGTATCAAATTGAACGATTACAGTGTGCTAAAAACTTAATTAAAAAAAGATTTTCTAATGTTATTGGCGGTGGTGTTGGTGATGATAGTGTTGATGATTCAAATGTTAAGTTGGAATATATTGAAAGTGCTTTTCAAAATAGAATCAAAACAGCAATTATAATTAATTTGGGTCACAAAGATCCCAATAATTTTTTAATAAATTCTAGCAATGTATTCAAAGATAATATAAAACATTGTATTGAAAAATCCAATCAAATATGTTTAAAAATCAATACATCATTATGTTGTGAATTTTTAATTAAATCTGGGGATGATAATATAATTGAAGATAAATTTTTGTCTACTGCAAATAAGACTATAAAGAGTGGTTTATAAAAAATATTCAAGAATCTATATTGAATGAGCTTAGTGAATATCAAGAAAGAGGTAGTGGTTGGACCCTTTCATCAATTATCTACTTGTCTATAAATATGAATGATTGTGACAGAATGATTGGATCTTTATATATAGATCTTCCATGTTCCATTAAGAAAAAACATGCGTGTATTAATATAAAAAATAGAGATGATGCCTGTTTTGCTTGGGCAAGAGTATCAGTTCTATATCCGGTAGCCAATAACGCAAATAGATACAATTCTTATCCAAATTATTCAACAGTTCTAAATATAAATGGAATAAATTTTCCAATGCATATAAATCAAATAGCAAAATTTGAAAATTTGAATAATATATCAATAAATGTTTATATATTTAAAAAAAAATCAGAAAATAATTTTACAATATTTACAATAAAATTTATCAAGACTAGTTTCAACTCAATTGTCTAAAGATGATCATAAAAAGCATTTATGTGATCGTTGCTTGCATTACTTTAAGTTAGAAGTGAATTTAAACAGCCATGTTATTAATTGTGAGAAACAAAATTTTTGTAGCATTAAAATACCAACTAAAACTATATTTTGAAAATTATAAAAACAAAAAGATGGTACCTTTTATTGTTTATGCTGATTTAGAATCAATTCTAAAGCCTATTTCAGTAGCACAAACTAACAACTCAAAACTTTACCAAAAACATGAAATATTTAGCATAGGATATTATTTTAAATGTGGGTATAATGATTCTCAATCATATTATAAATCATATCGTGGTGAGAATCCTGGAAAATGGTTTGCAAATCAATTGGGAGAAATTGCTAATCATATTTTTTTTGCTTATATTAATATTTTACCAATGAATGATTTAACAAGTGATGAGTTATTTAATTTCAAGAATGCTCGAATATGTTATATATGCAATAAAATTTTTAATGTTAGTGCTGTTATTGTTAAAGATCATTGTCATTTGACTTGAAGATATAGAGGTCCAGCACATTCTGTATGTAATCGAAAATATACAAATACAAGACAAACTCCAGTGGTATTTCACAATCTATCAAGTTATGATTCTCATTTTATTATTAAAGATATTGCACTTGAAATTCCTGGACAAACATTATTGATTCCAAAACATAAAGAGAAATACATATCATTTCTAAAATCAATTGATGAATGTGATATAAAATTTAAATTTATTGATTCTTTTAGCTTTATGCCTGCTTTGTTAGATAAACTTTCATCATATCTTCCACTAAATGATAAATTAATAACACGAAAGGAATGTTCAAATTTAACTAATGAACAATTTAATTTGATTATAAGAAAAGGATTTTTTCCATATGATTTTTTGGATTCAATAGATAAATTAAATGTAAATCAATTACCCAGAAAAGATGATTTTTATAATCATTTAAATGATGCTAATATATCAGATGATGATTACAATTACGAAAAAATGTTTGGAACAGTTTCAATATAAAAAATTTAGGTGAATATTCTGATATATATATGAAAACAGATATTTTACTATTAGCAGATGTTTTTGAATCGTTTCGAATTAAATGTATGAATACATATGATCTAGATCCTGCACATTATTATACAACACCAGGTTATACATGGGATTGTATGCTGAAATATACTAATGTAACATTACAATTATTAACTGATACTGATATGATACAATTTATTGAACGAGGAATACGGAGGTGGTTTAAGCCAATGTTCAAATAGCTATAGTAAAGCAAAGAATAAATATATGCCAACATATGATTCCACAGTTGAAAGTACATATTTAATGTATTATGATGTTAATAATTTATATGGTTGGGCTATGTCTGAATATTTGCCAATTAATGATTTTATATGGTTAAATGAAAATCAAGTAGAAAAATTTGATGTTGAAAAGATTAATGATAATGATTCAAATGGGTATATTCTAGAAGTAGATCTCGATTACCTACAAGAAATACATAATATTGATAGAGATTTACCATTTTGTGCTGAACATTTAACTTCTCCAAATAGTAAAACTAAGAAATTATTAACTACTTTGAATTCAAAGAAAAGATATATAATACACTATCGAAATCTGAAACAAGCTTTAAAGCATGGTCTTGTTCTAACTTGTATACACAAGATTTTAAAATTTAAACAATCTGCTTGGTTAAAAAGTTATATTGATTTAAATGCTGAAATGAGAATTAAATCTAAAAAGGATTTCGAAAAAAAATTATATAAATTTATAAACGCAATATTCGGTAAAACAATGGAAAATGTAAGAAATTATAGAATTGTGAAATTATTAACAAAATGGAATAGACGATATGGAGCAAATTCATTAATATCTAGACCTACGTTTCACAGTTCAAATATATTTGATTCAAATTTAGTTGCAATTGAACTAAATAAAACAGAAATCTATATGAACAAACCGATTTATGTTGGATTTAGCATTTTAGATATATCAAAAACATGTGTTTACGACTTTAATTATAATTATATGATTAAAAAATTTAAACTTGATTGTAAAATTATGTATACTGATACTGATTCACTAATTTACGAAATAAAATGTGATGATATATATAAAGTTATAAAATCAGATATTCATAAATTTGAAACGAGTGATTACCTACCAGATAATGAATATGGAATAGAATTAGTCAATAAAAAAAACCTGGTATAATGAAAGATGAAAACATCTATCTTATTGGTGGATGATTGGGAGTATAATGCAAAGAGTAAATCAGAAAATGAAATAGAATCTTTATCTCTTACTACATCTGTATATAGGAGAACAGAAGAAAATAAATCTAATAAAAATTCTGAATTGCAGGAGAGACTTAATAAAGCTCTTGAATATTCAGAGAATGTAAAAAAATCTTATGAATATGATGGAGAATATATATTATATATATATATATATATATATATATATATATATATATATATATATATATATATATATATAAGGAAAAAATTATTGATTTAATAGATAAATTAAATACAATTCAAATGCAATTATAATTAATTTGGGTTACAAAGATCCCAATAATTTTTTAATAAATTATAGCAATGTATTCAAAGATAATATAAAACATTGTATTGAAAAATCCAATCAAATATGTTTAAAAATCAATACATCATTATGTTGTGAATTTTTAATTAAATCTGGGGATGATAATATAATTGAAGATAAATTTTTGTCTACTGCAAATAAGACTATAAAGAGTGGTTTATAAAAAATATTCAAGAATCTATATTGAATGAGCTTAGTGAATATCAAGAAAGAGGTAGTGGTTGGACCCTTTCATCAATTATCTACTTGTCTATAAATATGAATGATTGTGACAGAATGATTGGATCTTTATATATAGATCTTCCATGTTCCATTAAGAAAAAACATGCGTGTATTAATATAAAAAATAGAGATGATGCCTGTTTTGCTTGGGCAAGAGTATCAGTTCTATATCCGGTAGCTAATAACGCAAATAGATACAATTCTTATCCAAATTATTCAACAGTTCTAAATATAAATGGAATAAATTTTCCAATGCATATAAATCAAATAGCAAAATTTGAAAATTTGAATAATATATCTGTTATGTTCATACATAACCCCCTACCCTATTTCCGTTATTCATTTCTTAAATATAATACTTTGATAACATTGCAAAAATTAAATTCTCATGCAATTATATTTTTAACAAAATATAATTCATGAGAGTTTAGTTACTAAAGCTAATGACCGTCTGGCTAATATAATTTATTAGAGTATTAAGTTACAAAAACTTAATTACATTGATTGGGTAATACAACTTATTGTTTTTCGAAATAGGCGTATGCTCATTTCGAAAAGCAATAATGCGAACTCTAATTCAATAAATGAAAATAAAACTTTTCACTTTTCAGTTGCGCTTCGTACAGTAAAAATCTTATAAAAAAATAAATATATTAATAAATACATTAATTTTTTTGATAAAAACTATCTAATTGTTTTCTTTAATTTTAATTGTTATATTACATAACATATCAATAAATGTTTATATATTTAAAAAAAAATCAGAAAATAATTTTACAATATTTACAATAAAATTTATCAAGACTAGTTTCAACTCAATTGTCTAAAGATGATCATAAAAAGCATTTATGTGATCGTTGCTTGCATTACTTTAAGTTAGAAGTGAATTTAAACAGCCATGTTATTAATTGTGAGAAACAAAATTTTTGTAGCATTAAAATACCAACTAAAACTATATTTTGAAAATTATAAAAACAAAAAGATGGTACCTTTTATTGTTTATGCTGATTTAGAATCAATTCTAAAGCCTATTTCAGTAGCACAAACTAACAACTCAAAACTTTACCAAAAACATGAAATATTTAGCATAGGATATTATTTTAAATGTGGGTATAATGATTCTCAATCATATTATAAATCATGTCGTGGTGAGAATCCTGGAAAATGGTTTGCAAATCAATTGGGAGAAATTGCTAATCATATTTTTTTTGCTTATATTAATATTTTACCAATGAATGATTTAACAAGTGATGAGTTATTTAATTTCAAGAATGCTCGAATATGTTATATATGCAATAAAAATTTTAATGTTAGTGCTGTTATTGTTAAAGATCATTGTCATTTGACTGGAAGATATAGAGGTCCAGCACATTCTGTATGTAATCGAAAATATACAAATACAAGACAAACTCCAGTGGTATTTCACAATCTATCAAGTTATGATTCTCATTTTATTATTAAAGATATTGCACTTGAAATTCCTGGACAAACATTATTGATTCCAAAACATAAAGAGAAATACATATCATTTCTAAAATCAATTGATGAATGTGATATAAAATTTAAATTTATTGATTCTTTTAGCTTTATGCCTGCTTCGTTAGATAAACTTTCATCATATCTTCCACTAAATGATAAATTAATAACACGAAAGGAATGTTCAAATTTAACTAATGAACAATTTAATTTGATTATAAGAAAAGGATTTTTTCCATATGATTTTTTGGATTCAATAGATAAATTAAATGTAAATCAATTACCCAGCAAAGATGATTTTTATAATCATTTAAATGATGCTAATATATCAGATGATGATTACAATTACGAAAAAATGTTTGGAACAGTTTCAATATAAAAAATTTAGGTGAATATTCTGATATATATATGAAAACAGATATTTTACTATTAGCAGATGTTTTTGAATCGTTTCGAATTAAATGTATGAATACATATGATCTAGATCCTGCACATTATTATACAACACCAGGTTATACATGGGATTGTATGCTGAAATATACTAATGTAACATTACAATTATTAACTGATACTGATATGATACAATTTATTGAACGAGGAATACGGAGGTGGTTTAAGCCAATGTTCAAATAGCTATAGTAAAGCAAAGAATAAATATATGCCAACATATGATTCCACAGTTGAAAGTACATATTTAATGTATTATGATGTTAATAATTTATATGGTTGGGCTATGTCTGAATATTTGCCAATTAATGATTTTATATGGTTAAATGAAAATCAAGTAGAAAAATTTGATGTTGAAAAGATTAATGATAATGATTCAAATGGGTATATTCTAGAAGTAGATCTCGATTACCTACAAGAAATACATAATATTGATAGAGATTTACCATTTTGTGCTGAACATTTAACTTCTCCAAATAGTAAAACTAAGAAATTATTAACTACTTTGAATTCAAAGAAAAGATATATAATACACTATCGAAATCTGAAACAAGCTTTAAAGCATGGTCTTGTTCTAACTTGTATACACAAGATTTTAAAATTTAAACAATCTGCTTGGTTAAAAAGTTATATTGATTTAAATGCTGAAATGAGAATTAAATCTAAAAAGGATTTCGAAAAAAAATTATATAAATTTATAAACGCAATATTCGGTAAAACAATGGAAAATGTAAGAAATTATAGAATTGTGAAATTATTAACAAAATGGAATAGACGATATGGAGCAAATTCATTAATATCTAGACCTACGTTTCACAGTTCAAATATATTTGATTCAAATTTAGTTGCAATTGAACTAAATAAAATAGAAATCTATATGAACAAACCGATTTATGTTGGATTTAGCATTTTAGATATATCAAAAACATGTGTTT
>OY987255.1:54510801-54752631 GCA_963920725.1 Rhamphomyia laevipes | reverse complement strand
AAGCGGAATAAAAATTTTGAATTTGGAGAATGTAGCTGTACACCTTTCTCCAAATTTCGTAGCACATTTTTTATAATCTACTACTCGATATATTTTGTTTAAAACCATATCCGATGGTTTTTTAGTATCTAGCTCGACGTATTTATATCTGTTATTTAAAAGTGTTACGAAATTTTCAGCCATTTTATATAATTATTTTTAGTTTTACTTTTACTTAAGAAAGACTTCTAGTAATTGTGGAATATAGCTAAAAAAATTCTGCTTTTATACACCTCTAGAGCATGAAAAAAAAAATATTTATTGATATTAATCAGGGAAAAAGTACTTAATGCAAATAGAAAATTAATAATTTTTAACTTCCAATCATAAAAAACTTCAAAATTTTAGTTCCTTCTTAAAACTGATACACAAAATGTTATCAAAAATAATAAAAAAAAAAAAAAAAAAAAAAAAAAAAAAAAAAAAAAAAAACAATAATTTATTAATATTGATCTAATGAACCAAACAATTATGTTTTCGATAATTCAAACAATCATATATAACTTTAATAAAATATTAAAGTTATATTAATCATCCAGTTCCAATTTTCTTATTATATCGCGTTCGATGGAAAGGGTAGCTAAACCATCAAGGCGATCTGGGAGTCTTGTAGAGCGCAAAAAAGTTTTTTATTAATTTCTCTCTGCACTCGCTATATATAAAGAATTATGTTCGGAATTTATGTCAAATGTGTTATCAATGATATGATCTGATTCGAGATCAGGTTCTGGATTGGAACAATATTCTTCAACGTCCTATGATTTCGATGAACGTATCAGATCTGAATATGTACAGGTAGACTCTGTCGCAATATGTTGGAGCTCATTTTCCGATTCTGAATCGTCACTTTGACGATCAACATTTACAGATTTAAAAAAAGAAGAAATCTTTTGACATTTTTGTATTTGCTTTTCCTGCTCTGCTTTTCTTTTTCTACCTTGGTAGCCTCTTAATTTTTTGGAGGCATTATTATGTGTTAAATATAAAGCCTAATAGTGTAGAAAAACAAAAGATTAGAACGCTTATATTTAAACAAAGAATTATAACCTATAAAAATAAATACATTTTATATTCATTTGTAGAAAAACAAAAGATTAGAACGCTTATATTTAAACAAAGAATTATAACCTATAAAAATAAATAAATTTTATATACATACAACATACCTATTCTTTTTACTGCTGCAACTTCGATTGAATTTTCTAAACACTGAACTTTAATTTTTAAAATCACTGACCACTACTTACTTTGAAAACTGCAACACCAAATATTATTTTAAAAGTTTAATACTTGTGTAGGTAGTGTTACAATAATATTTATTGTTGCTATGACTACCAACGGTATATGTGATTAATACGCAGAATATTTTTAAAAATGTAATAATTATTTACTATACTTATTGTGGTGCTTCCACAAATAAAATAAAGTTTTGTAGTTTTATAAATTTTTATTTTCACTATTTACACTTATTAGTTATTAGCATCTTCACTTGATGGCTTATATATATCAACTCAAATAATAGAAATAGAATAATAACAATTAAGAATAAGAATAACAATAAGGAAAAGAATAAGAGTTACTCTCTCCTTCTACTACAATATCACAAAGAAATATATCCAGAGTAATCAAATCATATACCTCTTTTTGGAAAAAAAATATATAAAATATTTCAATTTGTAGTACCCCAGAAACCACGTGTTTAGCTAAGGTTTCAGAAAAGTTTTAGAATCGAGTTTCTTTTAAATCAAATAGCTTTCAAATTGTGTAAATTTCACATCAAAAAGCTTTTTAATATATTTTATGCTCAATATTCAAAGTAAAAATTCATATACATAATTATATGGAATATCTGAATATTTTGCATATAAAATTTACTTCATCTTCTAAAGTAAATATTTCCATTTTTTCAGCGATTACCTATTTTTTAATAAAGGTAGTTCAATTCCCTACAAAAAAGTCCGCGTAAAGGGTATTATGCGACCAGTAGTTTGGGAAATATAAGCATTATTATCAAACCATCTTTTGATTGAAAAATCTAATGAAATGAGTATTGCGTAATAGTATTTGTGTTTGAAAATATATAAATTATGAAAGTATGCGTACCGAAAATTTCTTGAATTTAAATTTGAAAAATATTTTTATTTTATATTTCAATTCTACTGGATTTCAGCATTATCTTAGGGGTTTGCTAATAATAGTTATAAATGTGCTAAATATCTGTCTTGTCGGTTAAAAGTTGATTTATGAGCGTGAGTATGGAAAATATGTATGATTTACGTAACATATGTTTTATGAATTTTAAGAAAGATTTTCTTAAAAATTTTAATCTTTAAAATTTATTTTAATCTTTATATATTTAATTATTGAAAATACAGAATTTTATGATTATAAAGAATTTATTATTTTAAAGAAATAATTATATATGGAATCGGCGATCGATGAGGTTGTTCGTGATTGTATAAATTTGCCCGTACATCACGTTAAATTCAGTATTATCAAAAATTCAGTATTTTAAATTTTTCATATTTTTATAAAATATTAATTATTTTAAATAAATTTTCCTAAAAAGTTATTTCTGAAGTGCTAAACAATTTTATTTATAAAACGGAATGTTTATTTTTTCTTAAAAATTTCTTCGCTTTTTGTAATAATTTAAATTTTTCAAAATATTGCTGAAATCCAGTAGAATTAAAAATATAAAATAAAAATATTTTTCAAATTTAAATTCAAGAAATTTTCGGTACGCATACTTTCATAATTTATATATTTTCAAACACAAATACTATTACGCAATACTCATTTCATTAGATTTTGTTATTGTAATCAATCAAAAGATGGTTTTATAATAATGCTTATATTTCCTAAACTACTGGTCGCAAAATACCATTTACGCGGACTTTTTTGTAGGGAATTGAACTACCTTTATTAATATATAAAAAAAAAAAATAGGTAATCGCTGAAAAAATGGAAATATTTACTTTAGAAGATGAAGTAAATTTTATATGCAAAATATTCATATATTCCATATAATTATGTATATGAATTTTTACTTTGAATATTGAGCATAAAATATATTAAAAAGCTTTTTGATGTGAAATTTAATCAATTTGAAAACTATTTGATTTGAAAGAAACTCAATTCTAAAACTTTTCTGAAACCTTATCTAAACACGTGGTTTCTGGGGTACTACAAATTGAAATATTTTTTTTCCAAAAAGAGGTATATGATTTGATTACTCTGGATATATTTCTTTGTGACAATATCCTAGCGGTCGGTAAGATTACTACAACTCGACCATCCTGACATTTAATCGTCCTCGATTAACATTTTAATTTTTTATATAAATATTGAATAATAATTATAATTTTTTTTTTTATAAAAATTGAATAATAAAGTTTGTTTTAAATTATATATCGATACATTTTCTTAAATATTGAATAAATTATTTTCATTAATATTGAATAAAATAAAGAATAATATTAAATTAATAATTGTTGAAATACTGAATAAAATATTGAATAATAACATGTTAATAATTAATTAAATATATACATTGTGGCGGTTGCGGCTATTAACATCGCTGAGAACAAGCCGCCGTCAATTGCCACAATCCTACCAAAAATTCTATTACAAATTTTGCAGTCTGTCATAATGCGTTTTCGACGGTCCAATAGGAACGCTGGTAATTTTCCATCACCAGACTTCCTAACGGTACCGCTATTTTTAACAATCGGCACGATGAGAAAAATATCTCTCGAAAATAACATTGGTAATTAGTCAGTCAATTGAACAAGTCGTGTCGTGAAAAGTAAATGATATATGGCGTAATATCACAAATTATAATAAATAAAAAATTAATAATAATAATTAATTTTGTGAACATTTAAAATATTAAGCTTAATTAGTATATTAAGTTAATAATGTAAAATATTAAATATATAATAAATATAAAAGTTATGATCTTAACAAATACAGAAACTAAATAAATAATAAATATAATAAGCAAGTTAAAAGTTTATGATATTAATAAAATACATAAACTAAATAAATAATAAATATAATAATAAATATAAAAGTTTATGATCTTAATAAATAGAACAAATAAACTAAATACCTTAACTTAAAATTAAGTTAACTTAAAAATTAAATTAAAACAGAATTAAATAAAATGTGGATAAGTTAAAAGCAAAAGTGTTTTATTAAATAAATTATAATTAAACCCCCAAAAATCTTTTACCAAACCCACAATTGGTGACCCCGAACATTTTAAACAATTCGTAAAAAAAGTGTTAAAAACTTTAAAACAAAAAATGTTTTAAAAAAAGTATATAAAATATAAAGTGTTTGGATCATAAATATATATATACATTATTTAAAAAATAAAAAAAATAAAAAAAAAATAAAAGTGTTGAAACTTTCAATTTAATATTTTTTAAAAAAAAAAATGTAAAAAAAAATCACAATTTTTAAACAGTTTTATAAATTAAAACAAATTGTTAAAATTGCCAAGAAGCCATATAAAATCCGTTATATGTATATACATATATAAAAATTATTACACGTACATATATAAATATTTAATATTCCATTTTATATACATACGTATATACGGATTAATATGAATCATTATTATATTATACATATTCAGTTGTATCAGCATTTCGTTTTTGTGGTTCCACATTACTACAACCACATATATATTTACGTCAAGAGGGATATTTTATCTTGCAACAAAATTTGCAAGACAACAACATTCAAATCCAACATTTTTGATGCAACAAATAACAAGTTTCAGCAATATTCGACAACTATAATCGCAACAAGAATTATCAACATCATACATCAATCAACATTATATATTGCAACAAATAAAAACAACGTATAGATCATCAAAGGTTTTATTTTTCATCATATTCATTCATTCATAACATACAAAATTGTAAATTTAAATATTAATATTTTAAATAAATTAATACAACAATAATAAAAAATATTAATATTAAATTTTTTGGCACTAAAATTTTTAAACCAGTGGCGTAGCATTTTTTTTTGTCGCAATTATCTTAAGTTTAAACATCGAATATTTTGGCACTAAAATTTTAACCAGTGGCGTAACATTTTTCTGTCGCATTTATCAAAAAAATTTAAACAGTATTTATTTTGACACAATTTTTTTACCAGTAGATTAACATTTTTTTTGTCACAATTATCTAAAATTTGGACAGTGGCGTCACATATATTTTCTATTCTTTCACAATAAAATATACAAAGTTTTTTATTTTTATTGATATTTTTTTATTGTTGTTGATAGTAAAGCAAAAATAAATTGATTATAAAAAATCATAAACTGTAATTATAAAATTTAACATTATAAAATTAAATTTTTACAATATTATTATATTAAATTCATTAAATAAAATATATTATATAACATTAAATAATTTTATTTTCAAAATTTTTTTTGTTACAAAATTTTAAATTTTAAAAATCACATACACCTATCATTGAACACGAATCTCGAAACTGTTTTTTTTTTAAATTAAATTAATTTTTAAAATCATCGAATTATTTTCGAATAATTATTGATTCTCATTTTGCCGGTTGAACCGATTACGAATATGACTGATCCTGTCACTACCACTCCTCCGAACAGTGTACCTTACACACCATTAATAACAACTTCATCGATTACCACCGCTGGTTCTAGGTCGGCTAACGCAACTAATTCCACAGTTCATATGCCCAACAGTCCATATAGCGCTCAAGTTGCAAAAGTTTCTATTAAACCTCCACCATTTTGGAAAAATAATCCAACGTTATGGTTCTCTCACCTAGAAGCACAGTTTATTACAAGTGGAATTTCAACTGATGATACAAAATATTGTTATGTAGTCGCTGCATTGGATGAGGATATGTTAAAGCTTGTTAGTGACATAGTAGAAAAACCACCAACTTTCGAAAAGTACTCTACTATTCGTAATACATTAATAAAATGTTTGTCCGAATCTGAAAGTCAGAAGTTAAAAAAACTTTTACAAGGGATGGAGTTAGGAGACCAAAAGCCCAGCCAATTGTTGCGGCAAATGCGATCAAGCAACGATTTCAATTTGCAAGATTCGGTTTTGAAAAATCTCTGGTTACAGCAATTACCGCAACAGGCACAGGTAGTTTTAGCAATAAGTTCAGGTAGTTTAGATGAACTAGCGGCACAGGCCGACAAAATCTTAGAAACATTTAACCCGTCAGCATTATGGTCGCTTTCCACTAAAACCAATGAAAAGACACAAAACCAACCGGATATACAACACCAATTAAATGAAATTTTAAAACGTATGAATGAATACATTAGAGACTAGCGGTAGAAGTTTTAATCGATCAAAGTCACCTGCTCGTTTTAGATCAAAAAGCTGTTCAAAAAGTAATTCGAATAGCAAAAAGTGTTGGTATCATTTTCGGTTTGGCGAAAAGGCACAAAAGTGCATAAAACCATGTCAATTTTCTGTCTCGGAAAACTAACCTGCTTATCACATTTGGCGACATGTGATAAGTTGCATACAAATTGTCGCTTGTTCATTTTTGACCCGTCCCCTAAATTATCATTTTTAATTGACACGGGTGCCGACGTATCCGTAATTCCACCAAAAACGGTTACAGAGCGTGAGATGTATAGCGATTTTCCATTATACGCAGCGAATTCAACTAAAATAAAAACTTTTGGTAAGAAATCTTTGAACCTTAATCTAGGATTAAGAAGAAACTTCTCGTGGTAATTTATAATAGCCGACGTCTCAAAACCTATATTAGGTGCAGATTTTTTAAACCACTTCGGTCTTTTGCTAGATATTAGGAAACGCAGACTGATCGATCCATTAACTTCTTTAAATAGCACAGGTAAACTAACCTCAGGTCCTTCATCGGCCCTTACTACTATTTCGAAATCAATGGAAAACACAAAAATACAGGCACTTCTCCAGAAATATAAAGATATTACTCATGAAGGCTGGACCGCCAAACCTGTTTTACATAATGTAACACACCACATCCAGACGAAAGGTCCCCCCATATCGGCCAAAGCTCGTCGTCTGTCTCAAGACAAGTTTTTATTAGCAAAAAGAGAATTCGAACATTTGATCGAACTGGGTTACTGCGAACCGTCTGTCAGTCCATGGTCCAGTCCGTTACACCTCGTAAAAAAGAAAAACGGTGAGTGGAGACCGTGCGGTGATTATCGTAATTAAAATGGCGTTACCGTTCCAGATCGGTATCCAATACCATAAAATGATTTTACAAACCAATTAGATGGTTGTAAATATTTTTCGGTAATAGATTTGGTAAAAGCTTACCACCAAATCCCGGTCGAACCTGCGGATATTCCTAAAACAGCCATCACGACACCGTTCGGGCTTTTTCAATTTAATCGAATGACGTTTGGCCTAAGAAATGCCGCGCAAACGTTCCAACGCTTCATACATGCTGTCGTTAGAGGTCTAAATTTTGCGTTTCCGTACATCGACGACGTTCTCGTCACGTCAAAAACCGAGGAGGATCATCTAAACCATCTTGAACAAATCTTTCAACGTTTTGAAAATTACGGTCTCGTCATAAACGCCGAAAAATGCTCATTCATGAAAAATGATGTTAAATTTCTAGGACATATAATAAACGAGAATGGCATCCGACCATCTACGGAACGCGTTACTGCAATTTCCGATTTTCAGCAACCGGAAACCGTCAAAGATTTACGCAGATATTTGGGCATGCTAAACTTTTACCGGCGATTTATCCCGAAAGCAGCTGAAAAGCAAGCAGTTTTAAACGAGTTTTTAAAAGGTTCAAAGAAAAATGATAAATCGAAAATTCCTTGGACCGAAGAAGCGGTTCAAGCTTTTAATACGTCGCAAATTGATCTGGCCCAAGCGTGTATCCTCGTTCACCCATCTCTTAACGCTGAGCTTGCTATTATGGTAGACGCGTCTGACAGAGCCATCGGCGCTGTCGTTCAACAAAAGGTAAACGACGTGTTTCAACCCCTAGGTTTTTTTTCGGTTAAGCTAAATGAGACGCAACGAAGGTATAGTGCTTATGACAGGGAATTGCTAGCAGCCTATTCGTCTATTAAACACTTCAGATATTTGCTAGAAGGTCGCGCTTTTATATTATTTACCGACCATAAACCACTCGTGTACGCGGTTCAGAAAAACCCATCAAAAGCATCTCCGCGACAATTGAGACATTTAGACTTTATCGGGCAATTTACCACAGATATACGTCACGTACCAGGTAAGGAAAACTCCGTAGCCGATTTTCTATCACGGATAGAATCATTTTCAATTTTACTGAAATTTCAATAGCTCAAGAAACGGATATTGAGTTAAAAGAACTGATTCAGTCCGATTCATCCTTAAAATTCAAAAAATTGCCTTTGCCTTGCTCGAATCTTGAAATTTTTTGCGACACATCTACGGGTATCCCTAGACCATTTATTCCAAAATGTTTCCGCAAAGCTATATTCGATAGTGTTCACGGGTTATCGCACCCTGGTATTCGAACAACTTGCAAGGAAATAAAACAGAAATACGTATGGAAATCCATGGACAGAGATTTAAAACCCATGGCTCAAGCATGTCTACCGTGTCAAAAAAATAAAATTTCGAAACATGTGCAAAAACCGATTGGCAAATTTCCATTGACTAGCAATAGGTTCGAAGAGATTCATATAGATTTAATAGGTCCACTTACTATCTCAGAAGGTCAACGTTATTGTCTGACAGTTATTGATCGGTACACCCGCTGGCCAGAAGCAATTCCCATACCAAACATTACAGCTAGTACTGTAGCTTTTGCTTTATATCAAGGTTGGATAAGCAGATTCGGCACGCCGCTAAGTATTGTCTCTGATCAAGGTTCGCAATTTGAATCACAGTTGTATAAGGAATTGGGTAAATTATTAGGATTTAAAAATAAGAGCACGACTGCTTATAATCCACAAGCAAACGGCTTCATAGAACGCTGGCATCGCAAGGTCAAAACCGCAATTAGATGTCATAATAGTAGTGAATGGACTCGTTCATTACCCATTGTTTTGTTGGGCCTGCGCACAAGCTTTAGGGAAGATTTCAAAGCATCTTCTGCGGAATTATTGTATGGGGAAACCCTAAGACTCCCGGGAGATTTCATAAATCCATCAATAACACCTATTATCCAGAACGAATTCGTTGTAAAATTAAAAGAACTGATAGCCAAATTTTCTCCTAGTCCTGCTTCTCGTCATGTAAAGGATAAAATTTTTATTTTTAAAGAACTTTCAAACTGCTCGCATGCATTCGTCCGAACCGATGCAGTTAAAAAGCCTTGGCAACCTCCTTACGAGGGGCCTTTTAAAATTATCAGTAGAACCGAACATTATTATACTTTACTCGTTAAAAATAAAGAAACAAATATTTCTGTTAGTAGACTAAAACCTTATTTTCATGAACCGGATGAACCAACGACTAAAAATATCGAACCACCTCTTGATACCAATAATCGTATAAAGCCTACAGTTAAATCAAATAAGGTTTCATTCGACCTGAAACAAAATGTTAGTTTTGAACCAACTACAACTAGCAGTGGTAGACGTATTGTTAAGCCTCAACGTTACCTATAATCGTTCAACTGGTTCACTGGAGGGGGAGTACTGTGGCGGTTGCGGCTATTAACATCGCTGAGAACAAGCCGCCATCAATTGCCACAATCCTACCAAAAATTCTATTACAAATTTTGCAGTCTGTCATAATGCGTTTTCGACGGTCCAATAGGAACGCTGGTAATTTTCCATCACCAGACTTCCTAACGGTACCGCTATTTTTAACAATCGGCACGATGAGAAAAATATCTCTCGAAAATAACATTGGTAATTAGTCAGTCAATTGAACAAGTCGTGTCGTGAAAAGTAAATGATATATGGCGTAATATCACAAATTATAATAAATAAAAAATTAATAATAATAATTAATTTTGTGAACATTTAAAATATTAAGCTTAATTAGTATATTAAGTTAATAATGTAAAATATTAAATATATAATAAATATAAAAGTTATGATCTTAACAAATACAGAAACTAAATAAATAATAAATATAATAAGCAAGTTAAAAGTTTATGATCTTAATAAAATACATAAACTAAATAAATAATAAATATAATAATAAATATAAAAGTTTATGATCTTAATAAATAGAACAAATAAACTAAATACCTTAACTTAAAATTAAGTTAACTTAAAAATTAAATTAAAACAGAATTAAATAAAATGTGGATAAGTTAAAGGCAAAAGTGTTTTATTAAATAAATTATAATAAAACCCCCAAAAATCTTTTACCAAACCCACAACATTATTATTTTTCATTAAAGGGGAATCAAATTAGCTAAGTTTGATTTCCTTTACATCAATTTATTAATTTATTTTTTAAATTTATATTTATATTTCATTATACTTTATATTAATATATTTTCACTTTTATTTACATATTATTTACATTTTAAATTATTTTAAATTTAATTTCTTAATAAAAATAAACCAAAAATATTACATAGCATTATAATAATTTATTTGATCGAAATGAACATTAATTAACATTATTTTTTTAAATTTTTTTTTTAAATATAATAATCAAATATATTTGGAATAATAATAGAATAGAACTTTTATCGATCTTGTAAATTATAGTTTGGTAGATAAGGAACAATATTTCTACTTTCTAATACACCATTATATGGTATCTGACTGACTTGTAAATTTTCAATATCCCCAACAACATATCTGTTGTTGCCTAACACTTTTAATATTTGGTACGGACCTTTCCTTTTTGGCAATAGCTTTTTGCTTACGCCGGGAACACTAACATGATTTTTTATCATAATATAATCTCCTACATAATATATTTTCGATTTAATTCTTGATTTATCAAAATACTTTTTATTATAGTCCTGAACTTTACTATGAACTTCCATACCTTTTTTTCTAATTTCATTTAAATCACGTTTCTCAAAATTAATTTCATTTCCCATAATTTCATTTATTGTATCATTAAATAAATCTCCCATTTGGTTAACACCAAATAACATTTTACTAGGTGTTGTACCAATAGATCTATTTTTTGTATTATTTAAAGTAAATTCAGCTTTATCTAAAATTTTATAGCAATATATTTTATTAGAATTATCACTTAATTTGGCTAACATTGGAATGTAAGTACGGTTCATTCTCTCTACTTGTCCATTAGCCTGAGGTGACCCTGTAGCTATTTTAATATGTTGAATATTATAATCTTTTACGAAAATTTCAAAATCTTTCGCCGTAAAACAACTACCTCTATCCGACACTATTCTACGTGGACGACTGTAATTGTTAAAATAATTTTTTAGGCAAGATATAACTTCACTTGTACCTGTTGATTTAACTGCGAATAACTTAGTAAATTTAGTAAATCCATCAATAATTAAAAATATATGTTTTTTAATTTTAATATTAATATCAATAGGACCACAATGATCAATGTGAATTGTATCGAAAGGAATATTAAATTTTGGAATGTTTTGTAAAAACCCTTCGGTTTTACCTCTAGTTGAAGAATAAGTAATACATTTCAAACAATTTGAAATATAATTAGCAATATTTTCTTTTAAATTGGGAAACCAATAATTTCTAAGAATAATTTCATAAGTTTTTTCTATTCCTACATGTACTATTTCGTCGTGATTAATTCGAATAACATTTTCTTCCATAATTTTTGGAACGTAGAATAATAATTTGTTTTTATTTTTTCTATACACTAAACCATTTCTCATTTCATAAAAACTATCTTCACTAATTTCTAGTTTACTCTTAATTTTTTGAATAATTGGGTCTTTATTTTGAGCTATTGATAAAGTTTGCTCAAAAGTGTTTTCTTCCAGGACTAATATATTTGTGGATCGACTAAGTGCATCAACGTGACACATTCTACTTGCTTTTCTATGTTCTAGGGAATAATCATAATTTTGTAACTCAAGAGCCCATCGAGCAATACGAGTATTAATTTCTTTTTTATTAAGAGTAAGAGTAAGAGCATTACAATCAGTAACAATTTTAAATTTAAATCCTTGTACATAAACCCGAAATCTTTTCAAAGCATAAATGATAGCTAAAGTTTCTAATTCGAAACTGTGATATTTGCTTTCAGCGTCACTTGTTCTTTTGGAAAAATAAAATATAGGATGAAACTTATTATCCAATTGGCGCTGCATTAGAATAGCACCAAAACCAATTGAACTTGCATCCGTATGCAATTCTGTTTCTGAATTCGGATTATAAATTGATAAAATAGGAGAAATAATTAGATAATTCTTTAAAGTTTCAAAAGCTTTCATTTCTTCTTCTTGAAACTGAAATTTAGCGTTTTTACGAATAAGGTCATGAAGTGGTTTAGCGATTATTGAAAAATTTGGAATAAATTTACGGAAATAAGAGCATAATCCTACAAAACTATGTATTTGTTTTATACTTGTAGGAACTGGAAATTCCTGTACTGCAATTATTCCAGATTTAGTTGGTTTAATTCCATCATAAATAACTGAATATCCTAAATAATCAATCTTTTCTTGCATAAATTTACATTTTTCTAAATTAAGTTCTAAATTATTAGCTTTTAGTAGAATAAATACTTCTTTTAAAATATCGAGATGTTCCTCGATGGTTTCAGTGGCGTTTCAGTGGCAATTAAAATATCGTCAAAATAAATAAAAAGTTTACCCGCATCGATTAAATTTTTAAAAATAAGAGTAACATAACGTTGAAACACTGCTGGAGCATTTTTCAGTCCAAACGGCATTTTAGTATATTCGAACTGACCTAAAGGAGTAATAAATGACGTAAACTTAATTGATTCAATATTCATAGGAACATGATGAAATCCATTTCTAAGATCGAGAGAAGTAAAATATCTTTTATTATTTAAGTGAATAAGTTGATCCTCTATTAAAGGTATAGGATAATTATCCCTGACTGTAATTTTATTCAAGGATCTATAGTCAATGCATAAGCGAAAGTCATTATTTTTCTTTTTAAATAAAACAATTGGTGAACAATATGGAGATTCACTTGATCGAATAATGTTCTTTTCTAATAATTGATTAAGAATATTTTGTAATTTATCTTTTTCATATAAGGATAAACACCTAGGTAATGAATGAAAGGGTTCATTTTTAATTAAATTAATTTCCATTTCATAACCATTATTTTTTTTATTAATGTCATCAATTTTATTATCAATATTACAATAATGTTTATAAAAAAGAGAATAAAATGTATTAATTATTTTTTCATTAACATATGTATTAACATTTAAAAATACTTTATTAAATTCCGAATCATCTAAATAGTCAATTGATGAGAATAATTTTATTTCATTTTCATAAGAGTCAATACAATTTATTGAATTTAAATCATCAAAATTAACTAATTTAAAATTCGAAACTTTCATAAAATCTCTTCCTAAAATAATGTCATATGGCATTGTTGTTTTTGGAACAACAATTGCTTTAATTTTATATTTTTTATTATTAAATTTAACAAAAATGTTTACATTACCAAGTATAATAAGTTTACTATTATTAATTCCATAATAATTTTGTTCATTTTGAATAATTTTATTTGTTTTGAATAAATAAGTTGATATTGATTGTGATATGATGGTTGTTGCACTACCAGTATCAAGTAATGTTTTGATGTTGTTGAATATATTTTTCTGATCTTCAGTAATTATTGTAACATTAATAATTTCATCGATTGGAGTAATGGTGAATAAATTGTTGGGAATAAGTTGGCATCATTTTTCAGGACAATTACCAACATAATGTCCTACTTTTCCACATTTGTAACAGGATCCTTTAATCCTCGTTGGTTTTTTACATTGGCTTAAACCATGACCAAGTTCGTTGCAATTGTAGCACCTTACAATTGGTTTGTTTTCTTTGTTGTGAATTGATGAATTTGGTTTCTGATTACATGGTTTATGGTATGGTCAAACATTCTGATTAACAAAAGATGTAGAAGCAAGATGTAGAAATTTACCGCGTTTAACAATTGAAGCAAATGAACACAATATATCTTCACTATTTTGAAATTGCATCATTTTTGCTTGGTTTTGCAGTGATATATCATTCATTCCCTCAACAATGAAATCGCACAACTCCTGCTCTGATATTTCCAGATTACCAGAAAGTATCACTTTTCATGGTAATAATCAGAAAATGGTTCACCAACATTCCAGATTCTGCTTTCAAATTTTCGCCTAAGTTCTAATTTTTGAACTCTACCTCCAAACATTTTTTCCATTTTATTTAATAAATCTGGTAAATCTATAGTAAGATGTTCAGATTTAGAATAAAACCAACGTAGGGCACGGCCTTTTAATTTTTTAATCAGGTATATTTTCATGGTTTGGTCAGCAACATTATAAGTTTGTAGACATATTTTGACATGTTGAGACCAAGCAAAAAATCCACCTTCTTCAGCACTAAAATCATATAATAAATTGTCCATTAATTGTTACTTGTGATACCGAACTTTTTTCAATAGTAACATTTTTAATTTTTGATAAAATTTCTTTTTCCCGAATTAAAATTTGTTTTTCTTTTTCTAAGATGGCAATTTGTTGTTGCAAAATTGCAACTGAAATGTCCGAAACACTTTGACTATTAATAATATTTGGTTGTTCAACATAACCAGCAACATTATCATTATTATTATCATTAATAATAGGAACAATATTTTGTTCAACAATAATGTCATCATCTGGTTCAACGTCCAGTTCAATAAGATTGCCAATTATATCGACATCCGGAGATTTCTTTTGATAACTGACAATACGATCAATTAAATTTTTTTTAGAACCGGTAACTTTTAAACCGAATCCTTTACATTTGTCCATTAAATATTTTTTATTTTTCACACTTAATTTGTCCCATAAATCTTCCATAATTAATTTTTTTATGTAATAATGCGAATAATAATTGAAATAACCGACAAATTAAATATATTTTAATTCAAAAGTTAAAAAAAATTCCACAAAGCATTAATTTTCTAACGACACAAAAATATTTATTTCAGTTTAGATGACCAAAATAATTTTTTTTTTTATGTATATGCAATGCACATTGAGTTAAGTACGCACAAAAATATATTTTTTTTTTCAATTCTTTTTTTTGGTTTTTCGTTATTTTGCACGAGAATCGAGATTCGAGTATCGAGAATAATAATTTTTTTTTTAAAGTACAGTTTAACACAAGCCAAGCACAGACAAGAATAGAAGAATAATATATATATATATATATTTTTTTTATATATATAAAATATTTTCGTAATGTGTAAGAAAGAGATATAATATAAAAGTGCTTGCTTTTTCAACCGCACAAGAATAATAATAAGTATTTTTTTTTTAAGAATAATAAATAACTGTTATTTATTTGAATAATTTTACGATTTTTTGAATAAATTTTATTTGAATAAAAATTTGATTTGAATAATTTTATATTAAACACTAATTATGTAATAGTTAATAAAACTAATAAAATTAAAAAAAATTTTAATTTTTTTTTTAAGACACTTTTTTAGGTTTTTTTTTTAAAGTTCAATACGATTTGCAGTCTATCATATACAAAAAAAACCCTGATCCATATCCCACTTCCGAAAATTTTGTGGTGCTTCCACAAATAAAATAAAATAAAGTTTTTGTAGTTTTATAAATTTTTATTTTCACTATTTACACTTATTAGTTATTAGCATCTTCACTTGATGGCTTATATATATCAACTCAAATAATAGAAATAGAATAATAACAATTAAGAATAAGAATAACAATAAGGAAAAGAATAAGAGTTACTCTCTCCTTCTACTACAATATCCTAGCGGACGGTAAGATTACTACATTATTTATTAGCGGTCGGTAAGATTACTACATTAATTTTATGTCTTATAAGCCCTAATATCTTGCGAAGGATTGATTTAATTTTTTTCATATATGGCGCCCCTACCAGCCAAGCGCCCCAAGCCATGGTCTTACTGGCTCGACTCTAGGGCCGGCCCTGCATATGTTCTAGATCATATGGTAAATATTATCAAATTTCAATGAAATTTTGTACACAGGTTGGATTCGTGATTACGCATATTTATATTTATTATAGTTATTTTAATTATATTATTTATTATTTTCGTTATAATTAAATATAAAAGAAATAAAAATATAACATTATAAATAAAAAAAATTAAATAAATAAATAATAAAGATGTGCAATTTTGAACGAAGCTCTGTTTGTTACAAAGGTAATGTTAATTACAAAAGTTTTGGACATAAATCGCTGTTAAACATAACTACGAGTTATCTGCTCCCCTTAGTTAGTAGCTTTTTTTATCATCATGTGACCAACTATTTTTCTTTTTTAATAACCTTTTTTGAAAATGTTTTTGCTGGCTTTGAAATATTAGCTTTTTTATTCATTTTAAGTAAGGTTTTATTTTTAATTTTCTTTTTTAAAAGAGCATTTTTTCGCAAAATATATGTAAATTTATTTTCATTTTTTACACATAATTTTTATCTTAACACAATTTTTTTATACATTAAAATTCAAAATTTTCTTGTTCACTGTTATTAATATTATTACATTCAGGATCATATTCCTGAAATTCTTCTAAATTTATAATATCATTTTTATTATTATGGTGAAACTAGCATGTTCTAATGTTTTCATATTGACCTCTTCTTTCATCGAAATCATAAATTGTTTCATTGTTAATAATACCTATTAATATTATTATCACAACTATCATTAGCAGTGGTTTTGTTTTTTAAATTTAAATTTGGAAATGCATTTCACGGCAAATATTTTTTTCTTAAAAATTTATTTCCAAAATGAATTTCACATATAAAATAATTTTTCTTATTATCTTCTAAAATACATTTGCATTGTGAAATCCATTTATTAAATAAAAATTTATTTTTAGTTGGAAATTGACACCAATGGCAGTTATTATTTCTGTTATTATTTAAACAAGAATTTAAGTACACATTAGACACATTAGAATAGAAAACTAAAAACAAGATTTGAAAAATTCCTAACTAAAGAAAATTTATTCATATATCACACATATATTTTGGCAAAGACAATTACTTAAAATGAAAAATCTGTTTTTTTTTTGTATTACTTGACCATTATTTTTTTCTCAACAAAATAGTTATTCAAAGATCTTTGAAAATAGATGACTTTTAAAATAAAGGTTCTAGCCTTTGGAAAAGCTCTATAATTCCTCTATATACAATTTACTTTATGATAGTATTCTATGCTCTAAAGGCTAAGCTATATTACATTGCACAGTAACCATAGCATAGATGGGAAAAATAAATACACGGTACTGCGGAGTGCCACAATGTAGCAGTCATAAAAATCCAACGAATTCGATGCATCAGATTTCAAAGAAAATGCTGAATAATTATAAAGAACTCCTGAGGTGGAAGATTGCATTGAAAGTGGAAAACCATTTCCAAAATATTTTGTGATTTGCAGCCTTCACTTTAAAAGTGACAAAATTCTAGTTCCGATTTTGAGAAACAAATTGCCCAAAGCAAAGCTTTTAGATTCAGCATTTCCAACAGAAAATTAACCACAATCAACTATAAATACAAAGCGATGTATCGATAAGATCAAAACTAGATACACAAGTTTAATGAAACGAAATTCGAGGTATATAATCTAGTTTAAATTATAGTAGGAGGGGCTAGGAGAGTTCTGGATACACTTCCAGCAAACCCCAAGTTTAGGTGTTTGGTATTGGTATAAGCATGTTTGAAGTTGTAATAATGTGCTAATAAATTTGGTGTGTGTCAGTCGGTCTGTCGTTTTGTCAGTCTGTCGGTTTGTCGTTTTGTCGGTCTGTAGCTTTGTGTATGTGTGTGTGTGTGTGTGTGATTCGGGTTTGTTCGGGTTCATGTCACGTGGTGTATATGTTCGGGTTTGTTCGCGTGTGATTGGATCTGTTCGCGTGTCGGTCTGTCGTTTTGTGTGTCTGTCGATTTGTCAGTCTGTCGGTCTGTCGTTTTGTCTGTCTGTCGGTCGGTCTGTCGATTTGTCGGTCTGTCGATTTGTCTTTTTGTCGATCTGTCATTTTGTCGGTCTGTCGATTTGTCAGTCTGTCGGTCTGTCGTTTTGTATGTCTGTCGATTTGTCAGTCTGTCGGTCTGTCGTTTTGTATGTCTGTCGATTTGTCAGTCTGTCGGTCTGTCGTTTTGTATGTCTGTCGATTTGTCAGTCTGTCGGTCTGTCGTTTTGTGGATCTGTCGTTTTGTGGATCTGTCGTTTTGTCTGTCTGTCTGTCGGTCTGTCGATTTGTCAGTCTGTCGGTCTGTAGGTCTGTCGGTCTGTTGTTTTGTCTGTCTGTCGGCGTTTTGTCGGTCTGTTGTTTTGTCAGTCTGTCGGTTTTTAGTTTTGTTGGTCTGTCGGTATGTCAGTCTGTCTGTTTGCATATGTATAATTTTGTGTGTGTTTGTTTGATTAAGTAAAAGTGTGAACAAACCCTCAAATTTGTTAAACCTCTGAGTTTTTTAGGTTTGTTTTGATAAGAATATTTTTAATATATACATATGTATGGTTGTTGTTGTAAAGAATTTTTGGTGTGGTTTTTTAAATTTTTTTTTTGCGTGGACATATATAGTATCATTATTTTTTGTATATACTAAGAGAGGAACCTAATCAGATTCATATATAAGTTTGAAAAATTTGTGTTATCTATTGAGTTAAACGTAAACAAATAAGATTTTAATTAAATAAACAAAATTTTTGTTATTGAATATTTAAGATAATGTCAAATTATGAAATTAAGGACTTACTATAAATATCTAACTAAATCCATATAAATTAACAATAACAAATTAATAGAGTTACAGTGAAAATATACGTCATGAAAAAATGTTTTGATGTGAAAATATATGTAATGGTCATAGATATTTTGTCTGCAGTAGAAAATGGAAATTTTTTTTTTACCTTTTTTTAATTTGTTAGCATAGATTTTTACCGCTGGGTTATGGTTGAATATTTTATGATTTTTATTTTTTTAATAAAAACTATTCTTATGAATTTAAAATTAGATACCCAATTTAGTATAACTCTGTAGGATGACGTGGGAGGATCTTAAAACGATTAGTGAATTTGATATTGATGTAGAGACATTATCTAAAATTAATTTTAATAAACAATTAATAATAATAACAAATTATTTAAACGAAAATAAAGATTTTTTAATTGACGAGCATAGAGAACATTTTGAAAATTATTACAAGATATTGATAAGATTAGTGAATGATGAGACGGAATACTCAATTCATGATCACCACCAACCAATTTGTATGTTGGCTTCTAATAGTGTAGATTATTGTCTTAAACTTATGAGATTATATGCGAGATTATCGAAATAATAATTAAAGTTATTCTAATTTTTGAAATCATGTTGTTAAATATGTTGGAAATAAAGAACTTCTTAGAAACTAATTATAATTTAATTGAAAATTCTTATAAACAATTAATATTTGATTTCATATTGAGATTCCCACACTTTGATATTAATTGTAGTAATTGTATGTGCAATAAAGATCCATTGAAATGTGACTGTATAATGATGAGAATTAGGTATTCTGAAATAATCAATATTATTAATTCATATAATTAATGGATTTAGATTTAATTCCACAAAAAAATATAACAACAACACCAAGTGAAGCAACATCAAAACATGATTATGAGTATGAGTCAGAAGATCTAGATATATAATTGATGTTAATTCCATGAAAGAAACCTTTGCAATTACTATTACTTGAAATTGTAAATTTTATTGAATAAAAGATTTTTTTTTGTTTTTATTTTAGAATTTCAGTTTTATTTATCCATGAGTTATGTTGACTTGAAAAACCAAGCCATTTTACAAATACTTTATCTTTATTCGTTTTTAAAATTTTCTCAATCAGATACATATTATTATGTTTTACTTTATTTAGTTCTAGTTCATAGAATCCTCCTTGAACAGGTTGACCTTGATAATCTTCAAGTAAGTATGTTATAGGATTTGTATTTTGAATTTTCCGTATTTTAAAAATTTCTGTTGTCCAATTTGGTGTGTAACCTTTTTCAAAGAGATGTTTGTATTTACTTATGCGCACATTATCACCAATTTTATATTTGCCGTCGGTAAATTGTTTTATATGTGAATACACAGTTGAGAGTAAATATTTAGAATTTTGTTTTGTAACATCATATGGTCGCATTTTTATTGTGCGATGTTTTTTATGATTATATTCATTAATTAATTGTTTTAATATATGAATCCATTTATATGACCCATTAAGACTGAAGTTTTTCCACATCATATTCTTTAAAGTTCTATTAAAACGTTCAACTATTGATGCTTTTAAGAAACTGTATGTAGAATAGTGATTTATGTGATATTTTTGTATTAAATCTTGAAATATTTTATTAAAGAATTCGGTTCCATCATCTGTTTGAAGATTTTTTGGTTTTCTTCCGACTTTGAAAATTGTATCCATTGCTTTAGTTACTTCTTTACCGGTTTTGTTTTTAATTGGAATTGCCCAGCCAAATTTAGAAAATGTATCAATTACTGTTAAAAGATATCGATGATTTTTATTAGATTTCGCATATGCACCCATTTCAACTAAATCAGCTTGCCAAAGATCATCAAAACCTTTAATAATAACACGTCGTCTGCGAAAGTTTTTTCGAGCTGGTCTATGTAATTCATCGACAACATCTGAAAAGTTTTATATCTGGTTTGATATAAAATTTCTTTTTGTAATTAAAGAAAAACGACAAATTTTATAGTTTAATTATTCACAAGTTTATTAACAAGAAATTGAAATATAAATTTTATACAATTTATTTTGTTTTATTTTGTCGAAATTTTAGCGAATATAATTTGAATTTAATTATTTTAATTTTAGTTTATTTAGGCGCGTTTTGCGAATATATTTTAATAGAACTTTACTAAGCGAGCGACGAATGAAAAAAGAGGCCGAATCAAATTGGTTACTTTTATTTATTATATTTTTAACAATTGAGATATTAATTTACGATATTTAAATAATAATAATGAGCAGTAATTACAATGGAAATTAATAATGAGATGCAAAAATTTACGTTAGTGAGAAAATTAAGTAAGTAAGTTAAATGATGAAGCTTTAGAGAGCTGGTGAGATTCTTGATGCTTTAGAAATTGTCCATACCGCCGGCCTTGAATGCACCTAGGTTGGAGAAGTACATTCAACATCATCATTATATATTGGTAATGGTGCCAGAGAATGGATTTGTCGGCGCAAAGTTTTGCCTTTAGATAAAACATCAACTACTCGTATTAAATTGTCCTTGCCAGGATATGTTTGGCACACTCTGCCCAAAGCCCATTGCTGAGGTGGTAGATTATTTTCTGAAATTAGAACAAGAGTACCTATTTTAATATTTTTGAATTCGGTAGTCCATTTATAGCGAGTTTGCAAATTTTTTATGTATTCGTTTGACCAGCGTTTCCAAAAGTGCTGCTGCAATGCAGAAATTCTTTCAAAACGCTTAAGCAGAGGAGTTTTGACAGTAATGGTGTCCTTTTCTGGAATTGAAACTAGTGGACAGCCAATTAAGAAATGACCAGGCGTAAGTGCCTGTTCATCACTAGGATCTGAAGATAATGGAGTAATAGGACGTGAATTCAATATTGCTTCAACCTGCGAGGTGAAAGTATTGAGTTCTTCCAATGTTAAATTAATTCCAGTTATTGTTCTATTTAAATGGTGTTTAGCTGCCTTGACCGCGGACTCCCAAAGACCACCGAAATGAGGTGATCTAGCTGGAATATGATGAAAGGATATGCCCTGCTGAGAGCACCAAGCTGCAATAATGTTTTGTGTTTGTTGTTTGCAAAATTCTTTCCGAAGTTCTTCTAGAACTCTTCGCGCTCCCACGAAATTGGTGCCGTTGTCGCAGTAAATTCGATTACATAAGCCACGGCGAGCGACGAATCTTTTTAAGGCTGCGATAAAGGCGTCAGCAGATAATGAAGAAACCACTTCCAGATGAACAGCATGCGTGGAAAAACAAACGAAAATAGCAATATATGCTTTATAAATACGTTTGCCACGAATACCAGGAGAAATCATTACTGGTCCACAAAAATCAACTCCAGCGACCAAAAACGCTCGTGTTGGTGATAGACGCTCCTTTGGAAGATCGCCCATTATTTGTTTTAATACCTTGGGTTTGAATAGAAAACATCGTAGGCATTTTTGAACCACATTATTAATGATAGATTTTCCATTGATTATCCAAAATCTTTGGCGACAAATAGCCAGAAGTGCTTGCGGACCAGCATGAAAATGAACGATATGCAAATGTTCAATTAATAGCCGCACAAACGGGTGATTCCTAGGAAGCAAAATCGGATGTTTAGCGGAGTACGGGATGCCAGATTGATCCAGACGACCTCCAACTCGTAATAATTCGAGATTGTCAGTATAATGCAGAAAAGGATTAAGGCATTTGATACTGCTTTTCGACGAAACATGTCCATTTTTTCGAATATCTTTTATATCATCTATAAAATAAGTTGTTTGTAATGTAAAAATAATTTTTAATAAAGAAGTTTCGCGTTCGATTGGCGATAAGATTAAATTTTTATTGTTTTCTGAATGATTGTGACCTTTTATTTTTGAACGACAATTATTGATGAATCGTGTTACAAACCCGAATATTTTAATTATACCTTGATAATTACTTGACCTTTCAACTATTTCAAGCATGTCGTTCTTAACTGGACAGGTTTCGACAAGACAGAATTTATCCTTTCGTCGTAGATCAGGAACCTTCAAGTTGGGATTTATTTGTTTCTTGGGTGGCCAGAATTCTTCAGAATTTTTTAGAAAATTAGGACCACCGTACCAGTTAGACCGTAATAATTCATCTACCGTTGTTCCTCTGGACAAAATATCTGCGGCATTGGACTCAGAATTGACATGCCTCCAATTTGATCCATTTGTTAGTTCCTGTATTTGCGAAACTCGATTTGATACGAATATATTTAATGTCAATGAATGTGATGCAAGCCAAGCAAGAACGATTTCAGAATCAGTCCATAATACGATTCGGTCATAATTTTTTATGTTATAGCGCACCTTTTTGATCAAATTGGCTAAAAGTAAAGCAGCACACAATTCGAGACGAGGAATAGATTGAGCTTTAGATGGTGATACTCTAGACTTGGCCGTAAGGAGGTTGACAGAGATGTTGCCATCCACATCTATCGAACGAATATAAATGCAGCAGCCATAAGCTCTCAGACTAGCATCAGCGAAACCATGTAATGCGAAAGAATTTATAGTAGAAATGGAGAATATATAGCGAGGTATATGTATGCTATTTATCAAAGATAATTGTGATTTGAATTGTTTCCACTCTGTATGCAAGTCAAGAGGCAATGATTCATCCCAATCTAAATTTAGCAGCCAAAGGTTTTGCATAAATATTTTAGCCTTTACTATTACAGGATTAATAAGTCCCATTGGATCGAATAAACGAGCTATATCAGCTAAAACAGTGCGTTTTGTAATTTTTACATTATTTTGAGCATTATTTTCATATATAAATCGAAATTGATCAGTAGATGGTTGCCAAACAACTCCAAGAGTTTTAATAAATGCTGATCCATCAATAGATATAAGTTTTTCACGATCAGATATTGGAATATTTGAAAGAAAGGTATCATTATTTGAATACCATTTTTTTAGCTCCATTTGTCCTGATTTTAAAATTTCATCGACTTCTGTGCGAATCTTGGAGATTTCCTCGATAGAAGAACCACCAGTTATTAAATCATCTACATAAAAATCTTTGGATATTATATGTGATCCAGTAGGAAATTCAGTTTTATTTTGATTTGCTAAATAAATTAGAGATCTAGTTGCTAAAAATGAAGCTGAAGCGGTTCCGTACGTAACAGTTTTTAGACGATAAGTATTTAATCTTTGATCCGAATTTTTTCGCCAAAGTATGCATTGATAGAATGAATCATTTTCGGTTACATATACTTGGCGATACATTTTGCAAATGTCAGCCTTTAAAGCATACTTATGACATCGAAATCTTAGTAAAATAGAGACAAGATCATCTTGTACGGTTGGTCCGGTCATTAGCACTTCGTTCAACGATATGTTGGATGTGGTTTTACAACTACCATCAAAAACAACTCGGATTTTGGTAGATGACGAGTCTAATTTAAATACGCAATGATGCGGAAGGTAATATTTTACGAGATGCTCTTTATTTTGTGGAACAATTTCCATATGGTTCAACAATTCATATTCATCCAGGAAATCTGAATATTGATTTTTTAGAGAAGTATCTCTATTTAATTTTTTTTCTAAATTGTAGAACCGTTTTTCGGCAATTTTAAATGAATCACCCAACACGACATTTGAATCTTTGAATGGAAGCTTGGTAACGATACGACCAGAAGAAGAACGATTAGTATTGGATACGAAAAAATCTTCGCAATATTGTTGATCTTTAGAAAGAATTGGTGGGTTATCGGCAAAATTTTATCTGGTTTGATATAAAATTTTTCATTGGTGACCACGACGTGATAAATATAAAAAAAAAATATATATTATTATTAAAACTAGTTTAAAGGTTCATTAATTTGTTAAATTTAATTTAAAAATACAATTTTCATTAAAATTTTTATATAAATTAAAAAAAATAATTTATATACAAAATAATATATATATATACTGATATAAAAAAGTGAATTCCTTTGTGCTTAAATTTTAATTAGAGTTGTGCCGGTATTGTATTATAACACGTGTTTCCGGGTTAAATTTGTTCTAAATGTACAATAATTAACAATCATAGAACAAAATCATTAAGTAAAAAATTAAATAAAAAATTAAAGTGTGTAGAATCGGTTACGCGGCGGTAGTGAATTTGGCGGTTTTACTGGATTTTCCAGATCTTATCAATTTTATTGATATCAACCCACGAGAGCAGGTTTATCAGATTGCCCAGCAGTTCGTCCACGTTTTCTTGGTACATGGTATTGTATACTGAGCATCAAAGGTAAAATAAAGAAATTTACAATTTAAGATTTCCTCAATATAATAAATGGCTGGATTGCCAAAATAATAATTTTCTTTTTGGCCAAATCAAAATTTAAATTTTTTAATACAATATAACATTAAAATTGAAAGTTATAATAAATTTATCTTTGAATTAAGGAAATCTTAAACTATAAAATTGTCATATTATATTATATGGTTCATTATATACACATACATAAATTATTATATTGAATGGATGCAACCAAATTTTATAGAAAATATATATATTCAATAGATATATAAAGAAAATAATATAATATTTTATATTATATCCTATAAATTATTAAATTTTTGGTTTATCCAAATAATTTTATTGATGATTACACAAATTGAAGAAAATCATTGGAGATCATGGAAATATGATATAAATTAATAAGAAAAATCGCATGTTGTCAAGCGCTAACAACTTTGTGGAGAAATTGTTAATAATTGGTAAATTAGGTCAGATGGTTTTTGTCCAGAATAATAAAATTCACCATTTACTTCGTTTCGATTCAAAAATAAAATTGCATACTATTAGGCGCAGAATATTTGGTGGAGAACTCAGCAATAATTTTATTGAAATAAATTCAATAAATATTTTCAATTTGTGTATATAAAATAATATATCAAAATATAATACTTAATATATATATATATATATATATATATATATATATACATATATATATATATATAAAATAATAGATAAAACAATATCTACTGAATAATTAAATAAATATATAATTAAATAAATATATATAAACATAATTTTGAATATATGAACAATTTTTTTTACATAAATATAATATAATTTAGTTGTCAAATTGGATGGTTGTGTTTTTTAATGTGCTCTGATAAAATTATTAAGATAAATTAGAAAAAGAAAAAATTATATAAAAGAAATAAGTAGTTTATTTTTTATGGTGTAAATTGAAGTGAAAATCGATCATTTATCAGCGTAAAGTAGTGGTATTCAAAAAGAAAATTAACATTTAAAGATTAAAAATATCGCCATCACCACCTTCGTTGATAATGGATAAAATGAAATAATTAAAACAAGGTCAGTACAGAAAGAATATATTAAAGATAAATCGAATCAATCAAATATAAATGAATAAAACTGATGAAATTTGTTGAATACATAAAAAATTGGAAAAATATAAAGAAACAATTGAAATAATTTAAAATTATTATAACTAATTGAATAAAACTTAAAAACTCCACATCATCGATTACATGTCATAACAATAAACAAATTATTCAGCACATTAATCTTGCCATTACATAAGAATCACCTTTGTTTAATGTATGAAGTTTTAGTTTTCAAAATTGATTACAAATGTAAATGCATATCTTCAGGCGCTAAGAATATTATAGCCAATACAGCAACCATAATAAGATTTATAGTACTTACAAAACATAAACTATTGAAATAAAAATACTATATAAATTAACATAATTTTAGGCATTAATATAAATTTTTTTTAATAGAATTTATTGTAACCACAAGATTGCAATTATCAAATAATATAACTAACTTCAAATACTTACTTTTTTCTATATATACTTAAATATGAGCGAGCAAAAAATACTAGATGCAATAGCAAATCTAAGACTAGAGATGCACGAAAATTCAAAAATTATTAATGATAACATCAACTCCAGAAATCAATTTGTTGATTCAGAATTAAACAATTTAAGAATTACAAATCAACAGCTTCAAGCTAGAATTATTAGAAATGAAAAAGATGCAAGAAAAAGAAACATAGTTATACACAATCTTCTAGAAAACGAGAATAATGAAGCTGAGTTGGAATCAACAATGATTGATATTATTACAAAAACAATTGGAGTAAATTTAGCACATACCGAAATAGATTTTATATATAGATTAGGTAAAAAGGAAATTGGCAAAAATCGCCCGATACTCTTAGGTATTACAACATTAAAGAAAAAGCAGCTGATTATGAAAAATAAAACAGGTTTACGCGATCTACCATTTAAATTATTCTTCGTGGATGATCTACCCAAAGAACTAGCTGATATAAATAAAGAACAACGTTTAAGGAAAATTCAAATGAAGACAGGAAATCAAGAAAAAAACCACGAAGGTAGTGATGAAAATAATGAATATAATAAAAGAAATAGATCAATTGATGATATAAATCCTGAATTAAATGAGAATAATAAAAAACAAAGAGCTCAGAATATTTTTCCAACACAAAACGCAACCACGATAAATACTACACCATCAACAAAAGCAAAGTAGCAACTAAATAATAAAAATCAAACCAGAAAAACATACGACGAAAAGCAAGCAAACGTGAATGGAAATGAGATTAATATTATGAGTAAATATAGTCAAAAATCTGAATACACCCCAACCCGGCTGGCCACCGTGGGGTATAATGGCCAAAACCCCCCAAACATAAAAAGAAAAAAAAACAATAAAAATAATGAAAATATAAAATCCATGGAAAATACAAAATACATCAAAAAAATTAAGAATATTGAAAAATTTAAAGCTATTGATAAAATAAGTGATAAACCACTGAATAAAGGAAATGTCAAAATAGACAAAATCTCAAAACAGTTGGATAATAAACAAAATACCAATATTTTACACATTTGCACATATAATGTAAGATCATTATTAGGTGAAGAAAAAATTGAAAAACTCGGCAATGCCTTGAATAAAATAAAATGGGATATTATAGGCCTAGCGGAGGTAAGAAAATTCGGCGAAGAAATTATTGAAAGATCGGATGGTACAATTCTCTGTTATAAAGGTGAAACGAAAGGATTACATGGAGTTGGGTTTCTTATAAATAAACACCTCAAAAATAATATAGATGAAATTATTGCATTCAACGAAAGAATTATTGGTCTGAAATTAAAGTTTGATACAGTAAATATATCAATAATACAAATATATGCTCCAACAGAAATGGCGACCGATGAACTTATAGACAAATTTTACGAAACACTAGATGAAGCTATAGACAAGCTCCATAGTAAAAATATGGTAATAATGGGTGATTTCAACAGCAAAGTTGGTAAAAGAAAAACTGGAGAAGAAATAATAATGGGCAATTTCAACTATGGTACCAGAAATAAAAGAGGTGAGAGGCTTATGCAATGGATTTGGCAACATAAATTATTAATCGGTAATTCTTTTTTTAAAAAAAAGGATAAAGATAAATGGACCTGGAAATCGCCAGACGGTAATACTAAAAATGAAATAGACTTCATACTAACTAATAAAAGAGAATACATCAACGATGTTTCGATAGTTAATAACTTCCAATTTGATTCTGACCACAGATTAGTCAGAGGAAAATTTAATTTAAATATGAAGAAAAAAAGGAAATTCACGGATCCAAAATTCTTACCGAAACAAATTCCACCGCCAATAATAAATAGATATTGTCAAACACTAGCTCACCACATTGAACCTATAACTAACTATCATTTCGAAAATATACAAAATTATTATAATTCCATAGAAAATTCATTAACACTGTCCAGTAAAATATTAAAAACAAACAAAATTAAAATTAATAAACTATCAGATGAAACAATTCATCTAATTGAAAAAAGAGAAGTATTAAGATCGAAAGAAACCTTGAATGAAAACGAAAAAATCGAATTAAAAAATTTACGTAAGAAAATTAAAAAAGCAAGCAAATACGATATAAAACAATATAAAGATAATATCATTAAAACCACTCTGAAAGATTCTGGTTCTTTTAAAAAAATAAAGACGAATTTTGATGAAGGAAAAAAATGGATAAAAGAATTATCAACAAACAACATACAACACACCAAACGTAAAGATATAATGAAAGAAGCAACTTTATTCTATAAAGAATTATACACAAGCTCATTATCAGACCATCAAAGTACGCAACTAACACCAGATTTGAACGATATCTCAGATATTCCATCATTTACCGAAGTCGAAGTAATCAAATCAATATCACAACTAAAAAATGAAAAATCAGCAGGCAATGATAACATAAACGCAGAATATTTAAAATATGGTAGCAAAGAAATAGTACCAGTATTAACAGATATATTTAACAAAATTATTGAATTAGAAGTGATACCAGAACAATGGAAACGATCAACTATTATTTTAATCCACAAAAAAGGTGATAAAAATAATATTAACAACTATCGTCCTATCAGCATAATATCAACGATATATAAAATTTTCGCAAAATGCTTATTAAGTAGAATTTCAACAAATTTAAACGAAAACAAATCAATTGACCAAGCTGGATTCAGATCTGGTTACTCAACCACAGACCATCTTCATAGCATTAATCAAATACTAGAAAAATGTTCCGAATATCAATTGCCAATTTCAATAGCTTTCGTCGATTACCAAAAAGCATTTGACAGTATAGAGCATGTTTTTATTTGGCGTGCATTAATAAATCAAAATGTACATCACAAATATATAAAAATAATACAGAATATTTATAACAATTGCGAGGCTAAATTAATGCTAGAACAAGAAGGTAGCTACTTTAAAATAAGTAAAGGAGTTAGACAGGGCGACCCTCTCTCTCCAGATTTATTTGCGGCAGTATTAGAAGAAGTCTTTAAAAATCTATATTGGAATAATTTTGGTTTAAACTTAAATAATAACAATTTAAACAATTACAACTCAAATCTAACTAATTTACGATTCGCGGATGACATTGCCCTTTTTGGGAAAAACTTTCAAGAAGTGAAAAAAATGATAACAGAATTAAAAATAGAAAGCGAAAAAGTTGGACTGAAGATGAATAAAACAAAAACCAAAATTATGTCTAACTTCGAGATGCCAGAAATTAGACTAGATGGTGAAGTAATTGAAGTTGTTGAAGATTTTTTGTATTTAGGCCAAGTCATATCTATAAGTAATCGTCAAGACAAAGAAGTTGATAGAAGAATCTCAAGTGCATGGAAACAATTCTGGAGCATTAAAAAATTATTAAATAACAGTATATCAAATGACAACATAAAATATATCTTCGACATAGCAATATTACCAATTTTAACATATGGTGCTCAAACATGGTCTCTAACAGCAAGAAATATGGAAAAATTAAAAGTATGCCAAAGATCAATGGAACGGTCAATGCTACGAGTGAGTCGATGGTCAAGAACCAGAAATACCAACGTTAGACAAAGAACAGAAGTAGTCGATGTAATTCAACGTTCTAAAGAACTAAAATGGAGTTGGGCTGGACATTTAGCGCGACTAGAAGACCAAAGATGGACGATTACAACCACAAATTGGGAACCAAATGGAAAAAGGAAAATAGGCAGACAAAGGAAAAGATGGGCCGATGAGATAAACATATTGTGCAACGACTGGAGAAATCTCGCTAAAAATAAAGTAGAATGGAAAAAATTGGGGGAGGCTTTTACCTGTAGCAATACATAATTTTTATTTTTAAAAATCATTTAAATTATTTATAATAAGAATAAATTGAATTTATAAGAAAAAAAAAAAAAAAAAAGAAAAAAAAAATCTGAAATATAAAATAAGTTTAACTTAATACTATTTGAATTAAAACTAATTTGGAACTAAAAGTAACTAAAAAGTAAAATTAAAATTTATTTAAAAGAAAATTAAAATTAAATTAAAACCGTAATGTAATAATTAATTTAATTTAAGAAATTTGTAATTAGGGTGTTATAAGCTTAAATAATAATAATAATAATAATTATTATCTAAAAAATATTACTATTTAAATAAATACAATATATTATATACCCCATATTTTCTAAATAAATACATACATACAATTAAATAAAAATATAATAAATATAAATATAAATAATATTTCGCTTATATTTTAATAAATAATAAATACAAATACCATTTCGTTGATATTTCATAAATAAATATATAAATATATAATAAATATATAAATATTTCGTCGATTTTTAATAAATATATTTGCCATGCCAAACAATTATATGCTCTATGCATTATAAACGCTACAAAACATTTACAATTTCGTTGATCAGCTAGCCATTAAAATTAAAGGCTGATAGTTGCTTCTATTAATATATATAATTTCGTTGTTGGTACTTGCTTTGTACATGCACTAGCGTTCACACTAATTATTATTGCAATAACTACATATGTTTATCGGAATCTATTTGAAGGATTTATTTTAATTAAACTCATACTTATTTCGTTGTCAAGCTATTTTTGCTACTATTTCAAGGTTAATAAATTTTAATTCATCCTTCTTTCGTGGTAACCTAATTAATTACAATATGCCTGAAGATATTGAAGAGATTAAGGCTCAACGAAGCGTTACCAAAGGTTCAATTACTCGAATAAAAACCTTGATAGATTCAAAGGGAACCACCTTAACCCTGCATGATTTAGAATGTAGATTAGGCATTCTAGAATCATATTTCAAACATCTTTTAATTTTACAAGGCTCTTTTGAAAGATTATCCAAAGTTGATGATTCTGTCGTACGCGCTAGCTACGAAGAATTGTATATATCCACTAAGGCTTCAATATTGCGAATCATATCAGAAAAGAAAAAGGATCAACCAGGGTTGGATCTAGATAGGAGTATAATGGTGCAACCTACTCCTCCAACTCTGCATAAAATTAAATTACCCAGATTTAGTGGTAAATATTCTGAATTTCCTAATTTTATGGGGCTATTTGACAAGAGCGTTCATAATAATATTCACTATGAAGCTATCGAAAAGTGCAATATTTTAGTGGGTTCTTTAGATGGACTAGCCAAAAATGCAGTTCTTGAATTTCAAATCTCTGAAGCAAATTATCCTAAAATAAGAGAGCAATTAAAAAATAGGTTCGACAATAAAACGCTTATGTTTCAGGAATTAATTACCGAATTATTCGAATTACCCAAAATTTCAAAAAATTCTTCTACACAATTAAGATGTTTAGTAGATAATGTTAACGCTATATTCAGCTCAATGAAATCAATTGGAACTGAAATTGATATTGCTAACGCAATGATAGTTTATGTAGTTATGGGTAAATTGGATCCTGAATCACAGTCAAAGTGGGAAGACTCTTTAACATTTTCCGAAATGTTTAAATGGAGCGATTGTGCAGCTGTCTTAAGTAAAAGATGTCAATTTCTGGAATGTCGTGAATCCAAAAATATTTCGCTTGCTACTCCGCGTCAGCAATTTTCAAAATTCTACCACTTTAACCGTGTCGCAACCATCTCGAAACTCATGTGCATATTGTAATAGCTCGAATCACAATATTTACAAATGCTCTAAATTTACTGATTTATCAGTTGTCGAACGCTTCAACAAAGCTAAAAATTTATCACTATGCATAAATTGTTTAATGAAAGGGCACTCAGTAAAAAGATGCACTTCTTCAAAATGCCGTGTTTGTTCGTCTCCGCATCATTCGTTGTTACATCGTTACAACAACACTTCGTCGTCGTCAGCTGAAACTAATTTATCAGCCAATGCGCCTACACATTCATCTTCATCGTACGTAGTTGCCTCAACTACACCGCATCAAAACTCCAAAACTATATTTGCAGAACAGAACAACGTTATACTTGCCACCGCTGTAATTAATATATGTGACAACTTTGGCACACTTAAACCGGTTCGTGCTCTTTTAGACTCCGGTTCACAGTCTAACTTTATTACTGAATCGTTGATTCAATCATTACAATTAAAAAAATCCAAACTGGATCAAAATATTTGTGGAATTGGAAATTCTAAAACAAAGGTTCGTTATTTTACCAACGCAACTGTTCAATCCTGCCACAACGATTTTAAATTTAATTCTAAATTTTTATTGTTGCCGTCCATCTCCGGTATTTTGCCAGATTCAAATTTATCAATAAATAATTGGAATATTCCCAGTAATATAAAATTAGCTGATCCTAATTTTCACAAACAACAAAGGGTTGATTTGCTCATTGGTGCTGAATCATTTTTCGAAATATTATCTGTTGGTCAAATAAAATTAGGTCCATCATTGCCTATATTACAAAAGACTCTTTTGGGCTGGATCGTTTCAGGCAAATATAACTTATCTTATACGCCAAATTCGAATCACTATTCTATGTTCGCTTCAACATTTCAGAATGATTCGGTTATTGAAGAAACAACTACAGATACTAAAACTGAGAGTTTATCGCAGTTGGTTCAACAATTTTGGAAAATGGAAAATTTTATAGTTTAATTATTCACAAGTTTATTAACAAGAAATTGAAATATAAATTTTATACAATTTATTTTGTTTTATTTTGTCGAAATTTTAGCGAATATAATTTGAATTTAATTATTTTAATTTTAGTTTATTTAGGCGCGTTTTGCGAATATATTTTAATAGAACTTTACTAAGCGAGCGACGAATGAAAAAAGAGGCCGAATCAAATTGGTTACTTTTATTTATTATATTTTTAACAATTGAGATATTAATTTACGATATTTAAATAATAATAATGAGCAGTAATTACAATGGAAATTAATAATGAGATGCAAAAATTTACGTTAGTGAGAAAATTAAGTAAGTAAGTTAAATGATGAAGCTTTAGAGAGCTGGTGAGATTCTTGATGCTTTAGAAATTGTCCAACATCCTTCTTACTCATTTCAATGTAAAATGTTAATTTTTAGTTATATATAGAAACATATATATTTCGCATTCACTCATACTTTGGATCAGTATTAACTTTAAAAGGTTTAGTAACAATTGTATTGGTTTTATCAATTTTTTTTGCATCTGATATTGTTTTTATATGATTAAATACAAAAGTTTCAAATGTTTCATATTTTTTCAACAAAGCTTTTTGTTCTTTTTGTAAAACATCCAGTACAAGCTTAACCTTTTTCTCAATTAAATTATCAGTATAGCCTTTTGTTGCAACATCATTTTTCTGAACAGGTTGATGAACATTAACAATTCGTTTATATTGAATGTCATAATCATTTTTCTCATCTAAAATAAATCCTATTCCATAAGGTCCTGTTGGACCAATAGATCCTGTTGATCCAATAGGTCCTGTCGGTCCAATAGGTCCTGTCGGTCCAATAGGTCCTGTTGGTCCAATAGGTCCCATTAGTCCTCGTAAAGGTTTTCTGACTGGATGACCGGTACGACCAAACTTATCTATAGGCATATTTGCAAATGATGTGATTTCTTTAAAATATTTCCTTTTATTGTATAATATTAGCCTCTCTCAGCTCCTCCAAAATACAAATAATTTCGTTATTATGATTATTATGACCAGCCTTTTGAGAACCTACTAACAACTGCAATCTATCAACTAGCTCATTTGGATCGTCCCAGTAAACATAATCAAGCTTTCTTTTAGAAACTTTCATCATAAGGCCCTTGCCTGATGCTATTGATGATGATGATGGCTTTCGAGTATTATACTGATGTGGAAATAATTTTTTAATTATTAAATTATATTTATTACTTCTATTTCCTCGGATTTGTTGATTTGAATCATATTCACGCCTATGTGCATTGGTTTCTGTTAATATTTTTTTATATATGTTTAAATCTTCATCAGTATATTTAGTTGGATCTGGATTTTTCATAAATATTAACTCTTGCAATCCAATTGAACTAATATATGAACTTTCATCAATAATTATTTCATTTTGTTTTACTTGTATTTGTTTATTACCAATTTTCCATTCAGCAGAACTTTGATCGAAATATGGACCAAAAGTTGTATCAAAATTTGTTGGTATAGAAGACGTAGATTCAAATATTTTGTAATATTTTGATATAGGTTTCTCAATTATATGTTTTATAGGTGTTGGGGTTAATAAAAGTTTTGATGAAAATTTTTTAGGGGTAGATGTTTGATATAAAGTATTTGATTCACCTACACTGTCATCATCAGAATCAGTTTTGTTCGATTGTCTTATACTAGAAATATCATCATAAAATCTTCTTTTCTTTTCTTTTTTAATTACACCAAATGATTTTTCTTGTTTTATTTCAGGATAAATTGATTTTTGCTCTAATGCTTTTGTAACATTTTTGAGTGGTAATGTAATTGGTTTAAAATGTTCTTCTAAGACATGTTCTGCTTCCATCTGACCAGATTTTAAAGATCGATATTTATTTTTTACCGCTTTACTAGTCTTAATAATATCTTTCATAATTTTCTCGTTCATATTTGAAAATGTGTATTATATTTAATTAATTAATTAAGCTGTTAATCGGTTGAGTTATTGATCTGTTAAGCTATTGAGTTGTTAATCTGTTGACCGGTTAAGCTATTAAGCTGTTGACCTGTTGATTGGTTGAGCTATTGAAGTGTTCTGTTTATATCTGTTATTATTAATCTATATAAAAGAATTCATCAAACCCTCTACGATAACCACCATCTTGCTTTTCACTATCTCTATCTATAACTAAAAAACCATATTTTTCATTCCAACATTTAAGACACATTTCATGAAATTGTGCGAATGTCATATCATTGCTAACATGATCTGTATAAATATGTCTTAGATTCATATCATCCTGCTTGAAAATTATTAAAAAGTTTGCATTATCGCGAATGAGATGTTTTGGTATATGTGTATTAGATTGACATAAGTAAAAGCTATCAATATTATTGTGACGACCCATACAAAAATACTTTCGAATATTATTCTGTTTATCACATGCTACATCATCGAAAATAAATATAGAATGTGATTTTGCTTCTTCAGGTGGAATAATATCACTATTGTTAGAATAAGTGTAGTACCCCAGTTCTGGTATAGTTGTCATAACTTGATTAAGGAACTCATATTTTGGTTGGTGTAGAGATTTAGAATATATGTAAATATTTTCAAACTTTAATCCATTGGGTTGTTCTAATAAGCTTAATATAACATTTGTTTTTCCACAATTAGATGGACCCACTATTAAACATCGTATACTATTTGGTAGTAATTCGCCATGCTTTTTTTGTTTACAACCGTTTCCTTTGATTTTGATATCTAAATTATTTACGGGTAAAGTAAAGTGTTGTTTGATGAATTTCATCTTGACTACTGGTAAATTTTCAACACTCTTAAATTTATATATTGCAATGATAAAATGAAAAATTTATCAGTCATAATAAATTGATTGCTTCATAATGATTGATTATAATAAAATTTATGACAGTCATCAGAAAGCTTTTAAAGGAGAAGGTATTCTGAATAAAATTATAAATAAGTTGCCAGTTGAATTACATTTACCAGGCGGTTATCAATATTGTGGACCTGGTACGAAATTACAAAAAAGATTAGACAGAGGTGATCCTGGAATAAACTCATTAGATACAGCTTGTAAAGAGCACGATATAGAATATACGAAATTTAAAAATTCTGAAGATCGACACATTGCTGACAAAGTTTTAGCAGAAAAAGCTTGGAAACGTGTAATTGCTAAAGATTCTAATTTCTTAGAACGAGCGAACGCTTTATTAGTAACAAACGCTATGAAAGCTAAAATTAAATTAGGAATGGGCATAAAAAGACATAGGAAATTTAATAAAAAAAAATAAAACAACCGTAAAGTTATTTCAAAAAGCCGTAAAAGATGCTAAAGATGTTATAAAATTACAAAAACCCAGTAACAATGATGATGCTATAAAATTGGCACTTCATGTAGCGAAAAATGTGATTAAACGCAAAAAAGCTGTATCACCTAGAATTATTTCAGTACCTAAAACTGGTGGAGTCATACCATTTCTAGTACCTCTTTTTGCAGGATTATCAGCTGTTGGAGCATTGTCTGGTGGTGTTACTGGTATAGTTAAAGCAATAAACGATGTCAAGAATGCAAAACAAGAATTAATTGAGAATAAACGTCATAATCAAACAATGGAAAGTATTTCTATGGGTAAAGGCTTATATCTCAAACCTTATAAAACAGGTTTAGGGTTGTATTTAAATCCACAGCCAAAAAACTAATAGAAATCCTACCCAGGAGGCCATTAAGTGAAATTGATTTACATAAGTATGCAAAATTTATACCACATTTTCGAGGGGTATTTATGCGAAATAATTTACCCGTAAAAGCCCTAAATAAAGAGAGTGGTATTGTTAATTTGGATAATTCATCGGGTTCTGGTACTCATTGGGTAGCATACAATAAAAATAAAAATGTTGTAACATATTTTGATAGCTTTGGAAACTTGCAACCACCTATTGAAATAATTAAATATTTAGGTTATAATTTGCAGTATAACTACAACTCATATCAAAATTATAATACAATAATATGTGGTCATTTATGTCTAGCTTTCTTAAATCAGTTGTTATAATAATAATTATTTAAGTTTTTGAAAATGAATAAAAAGAAATGTTTAAAATAAATAAGCTCATTGTTTCTTTGTTAATAATGTCATTCACATTGACATTTACGGGTAATAAATCTGTATTAACTACAGATTATTTTCCACCTTTAGAATTAAATGATGACTATGTTTGCGGACTTGTTGAATTAGTTGCTTATAATTCCATACCCAATATTGATATTCATAACAATATTTTACAAATAGATGACAATATAATTGCAATACCTATAGGCTCATATGAAATTGATGATATAGCTTCATATTTACAAAATGCTCTTGATTTATTATATGATGGGGCAGAAGATATTCAACTGATTGCCAACAATAATACGATGAAATGTGAAATATTGTGTACTAAGGATATTTATTTTGATACTTCAAGTTCGGTGGGAAAGCTACTTGGTTTCAGTAAACGAAAATTGACCTCTAATGAATGGCATTCATCAGATTTACCTGTAAATATATCAAATGTTAACACTATACATGTTCAGTGCAATATCATACATGGGTCATATATGAATAATAAGCAAGTACATACATTACACGAATTTTGCCCAGAAGTTAGTCCAGGCTATAAAATAAATGAAATTCCTAGAAATGTAATCTATTTACCAGTGAATACCAATCGAATAAGTTCTATCACACTAAGGCTTGTTGACCAAGAAAATAACCTGATAAATTTTAGAGACGAAACAATAACTATTCGACTGCATTTAAAACCTTGAGATGCTTCTCTATAATATCAATAAATATCCGAAAAAAAGTGAAATAAACATCAATTCATCAAAAGTAGTGAAAAGGTTAAGACCTAAAAAAGGTGGACAGCTTAAAAAACTTTTGACACCAGCTAATAAGAATTTCTTAAAGTCTATTGGATTAAATTTAAAAAAATGAATGAAATATTAGATATTTCTCAAAACATTAACTATGATGAAAGTATTTCAAAAATTGAATATCATACTTATTCACCATTTCAACAATCTTTTAAAAACAATGACGTCATTCAAATATTAATTCAACATCAAAATCTGAATATTTTACCAAGTGAAAGTTTCTTGTATATTGAAGGAACACTTTTAGATGAGGCCGGTTTGGTTTCAAAAACTGCTCACTTAGTTAATAACGTAGCTGCATACCTATTTGATGAGATTCGTTATGAAATAAATGGTGTTGAAATTGATAGAACTCGAAAACTTGGATGCACATCAACATTGAAAAACTATATTTCCTTTAATGAAGATGAAAGTAAAATGGCATTCAATTCTGGATGGAATACTGCAAGCAGTAGTTTGTTACATAAAGTACATTTTAACTTTTGTGTGCCATTAAAACTTTTATTAGGATTTGCTGAAGATTATAAAAAGATATTGGTTAATGCTAAACATGAACTTATTATTACTAGAGTTAGAGATGATAATAATGCAATTATAAGCACAGTAGCAGATGAAAAAGTTAAACTTGAAATATTCAAAGTGCAATGGAAGGTTCCACACATACTTGTATCAGACAGCTCAAAGTTATCATTATTGAAGTTTATTGACAGAGGTATACCAATAAAAATGAGCTTTCGTAGTTGGGATATGTATGAATACCCAATTTTACCTCAGACTACAAGTCATGTATGGACTGTGAAAACTACAAGTCAAATCGAAAAACCAAGTTATGTTATTTTCGCATTGCAAACAGATAGACAAAACCATTTGAGTAAAGATAATAGCTATTTTGATCATTGCAACATTACCGATTTCAAGGTGTTTTTGAATTCTGAAGTTTTTCCATATGATAATTTAAACATAGATTTTAACAAAGGTCAATATGCAATCCTGTATGATATGTATGCTAAATTTCAACAATCTTATTATAATAAAGTTAGTCAACCATTACTTGGTAATCAAGGATTTCTTGCACTTGGATCAATTATTGTGATAGATTGTTCACATCAAAATGAATTGATTAAAACAGGGCCTGTTGATGTAAGAATCGAGCTTAAATCTTCTGTAAATATTCCCAAAAAAACAACAGCTTTTTGCTTATTAATTCATGATAGAATAGTTGAATACAATCCACTGACGAGTGAAGTTAAAAAATTAACATAATGAGTGTAATAGTTGATTTACAAGGTTTTCTTGGTAAAAATAAAAAATTCATTTTAAAGGAAATTGCAATACTAAGCAATGAACCACCATTTGAATGCACACATTATATTATTGAAAAATCGTTTGCATTTCATAAACTACCTCTTGATCAACAAATTCAAAATTCTTGGCTATATCACAATCATCACGGAATACATTGGAATACTGGTACAAGCAAATTGATTGATGTAATTAAATATATGGAAACCAATTTATCAAACAAGAATATATATCTTAAAGGCGCTCAAAAAATCTCTTGGATTAATGATTTAGTTGGATATATGGACAACTATTGTATACATGATTTAGAAGATTATGGTTGTCCCAATCTAAAAGTTTTAATGAATCAGTATTCTACTAACACATCATCATCATCGTCATCATGTCTTACACACACAGGATGTGCTGGAGGATGTTGTGCATTACAAAATGTTTATCTTTATAAAGAATTTTTAAAAAAATCGTAAATGAATAAACAAAATTAATTTTGTATAACGAAAATATTGTGAATATTAATAAAATAATGTAAACAAATATTGCAATAGTTTTTAGTTTTGAAATAACCAATTTTCTTTTTTGTAAGATATGATATCAAAATATTCATCATCATCATCATCATCATAACATCTAAATATAATAAAATACATACTTATATATTTTATAAAATTTTAATTCCAACTCAATAAAAATAAATAAAAGAATAAAGTGTTTATTTTATTTAAGAATATTTATTAATCAGTTATTTTATAATGACCCCAAGATCTTGTATCATATGAATCAGGTAGTAATTTTCTTTTGTCATCATTCGGATTTAAAGCAATTTTATTTTGTTGCAATGAGTAAACTATATGATTACGTGATATTATATTATTTTGATTACAATTTGTTACTTTTTTTAAAACCAAACAGTCTAAATAATCTTGAAAAGTTATCGATTTTTTAACAACAGCAGTTTTAACACCTTTTGCTTTCTTGAATACATCCTCTCCATTAACTCTAATTGCATACATCTTTGATCGAAGTCCAACGAATTCAGTCATTATTTTACCATTATTCTCATCTTTCATCAGACCAGGTTTTTTTTTGTTGAGCAATTCTATTCCATATTCATTATTTGATGGATAATCCCCCGTATCAAATTTATGAATATCTGATTTTATAATCTTATATATATCATCACATTTTATTTCATATATTAATGAGTCTGTGTCTGTATACATCATTTTGCAATCAGAACCAAACTTTTCAATCATATAATTATAATGAAAATCATAAACGCATATCTTAGATATATCTAAAATACTAAATCCAATATAAATTGGTTTATTCATATATATTTCAGTTTTTTTTAATTCAATGGCTATCAGATTTTCATCAAAAATTCTCGAGCTATGAAAAATTGGTTTAGCTATAAATGATTTTGCTCCATATCGTCCATTCCATTTTGTTAACAATTTCACTGTTCTATATTTTCTAACATTTTCCATCGTTTTGCCAAATATGGCGTTTATCATTAATTTATATAAATTTTTTTCAAAATCATTCTTAGCTTTAGTTCTCATATTTGTATTTAAATCAATATAACTTTTCAACCATGGTGATTGCTTGAATTTCAAAATCTTATGTATCTTAATTAGCTTAAGTCCATGTTGCAAAACCTGCTTCAAATTTCTATAATGTATTATGTATTTTCTTTTTGAATTTAAAGTTGTTAATAATTTCTCTGTTTTACTGTCTGGTGGTGCTAAATGTTGTGCGCAGAAAGGTAAATCGTTGTGAATATCATGCAATTCTAGAGGATAATCTAAATCTACTTCTAATATGTATCCTATTGAAGAAGTATTGCTTACTTGTTCAACATCATAGCATGATATTTCATTGTCGGTTAACCATTTAAAATCGTTAATTGGTAAATATTCAGACATAGCCCATCCATATAAATTATTTACATCGTAATACATTAAATATTTGCTTTCCTCGTCAGCATTATATGTAGGCATGTATTTATTGTTGGCTTGACTATAACGATTCGAACATTGACTTAAACCGCCTCGTATACCTCTTTCAATAAATAACAACATATCGATATCAGTTAAAAGTTTCAAGGTAACACCCGTGTATTTCAACATACAATCCCATGTAAAACCTGGTGTTGTATAGTAATGTGCTGGATCTAAACCATACGTAGTTAGACAATTATTTCGAAACGATTCAAAAACATCTGCTAACAATAAAATATCAGTTTTCATGTATATGTCTGAGTATTCACCTAAATTTTTAACATTGAAACTTGTCCAAACGTTTTGCGCATGATTGTAATCATCATCTGATATATTACAATCATTTAAGCAATTATAAAAATCATTTTTGGATGGGAAGTTATTTACATTTAATTTATTTAGTGAATCTAAAAAATCATATGGAAAAAATCCTTTTTTTGTTATTAAATTAAATTTTTCATAACTTAAGTTTAACCACTCCTTTCGTGTTATTAACTTTTCATGTAATGGGAGATATGATGAAAGTTTATCTAGTGAAGCAGACATGAAGCGAAATGAATCAATAAATTTAAATTTTATCTCGCTTTCATCAATCGATTTAACAAATGATATGTATTTATCTTTATTTGTTGGGAGCAAATATATTTTTCCTGGAAATTCTAATGCAATATCTTTAATAATAAAATGAGAATCATAGCCTGATAAATTGTGAAACACCACTGGTATGTCCTTTGTGATTGTATATTTTTGATTACATACTGAATGTGCAAGACCTCTGTATTTACCAGTCAGGTGACAATGATCTTTAACACGCCGGTCGTTTGCACCAAAAATTTTATTACATATATGACATACTCGAGCATCTTTAAAATATTGCAATTCGAGAGTTGTTAACGCGTTCATTGGCTTAATATTAACATGAACAAGAAAAAGATTATCAGCAATTTCATTTAATTGTTGGGCAAACCATTTTGCTGGTTCCTCCCCTCGATATGATTTATAATACGATTTAGAATCATCATACGAACATTTGAAATAATATCCAATGCTGTAAACTTCATGTTTTTGGTAAAGTTTTGAGTGTTCAGTTTGTCTTACACAAATAGGTTTTAAAATTGACTCTAAATCAGCATATATAATAAAAGGTACCTTCTCTTTGTTTTTATACTTTTCAAAACATATTTCTGTTTTACTGGGTATTTTAATACTGCAAAAATTTTGTTTTTCACAATTTTTAATGTGACTATTAAGTTTCTCTTCTGATTTAAAATAATGTAAACAACGATCACATAAATATATTTTACCATTTCGTTTCGATAATTGTTTTGAAATTAGTCTAGATAAATTCTTTATCCAACAGTAATGATATTTTAATTCAATATTCTCATCACAATCAATATAATCATCATCATCATCATCAACATCATCATTCCTTTCATTATTATCATTGGAGTATTTTTCAATATCATAGTACTCTTGAATCATTAACAAATTTACATGTTTGATACATTTTGATTTTGTTAATCTCAATGGAAGTACTTTAAAATTATTTGCAGATACTCTTTTTAATATGTACACATTTATAGATATGTTATTATTGTTTTCAAATTTTGTAATTTGATTTATACATATAGGAAAATTTATTCCAGTTGTATTTAAAACAGTTGAATAATCTGGGTACGAAGATATTATATGAGTGTTATTTGTTGCTGGGTATAAAGCTGATACAATTGACCAAGCAAAACAAGCTTCATCATGGTTTTTTACATTAATACATGCTTTTTTATTTTTAATTGAAGGTGGAAGATCAATATATGAAGAACCTATCAATCTATCACAATCATTAATATTTATTGATAAATAATTCACTGATGAAAGAGTCCAACCACTATCCCTTTCTTGAAATTCGCTAAGTTCCCTCAGTATAACTTCTTGAATCTTTTTTCCAAACCACTCCTTGTGATCTTCGTATAGTTCAATTATCTGGTTTGAGGTAGATAAAAATTTATCTTCTTTTATAATTTCTTCTGAAGATTTATTTAAAAATTCAGCACATAATGTTGCATTGACTTTTAAACATTTTTGATTCGATTTTTCTATATAGATTTTTATATTGTTTACAAATGTATTATTCGAATCTGTTAAAAACTCAATGGGGTCCTTGTGATTGAGATTTATAATAATTGCTGTGCTTATTCGATTTGTAAAAGCACTTTCTATAACTTCCCACTGAACTCTTGAATTACTACTACTACTAATACTACTGTGATCACCACCACCACCACCAATAATAAGTGGAAATTTTTTCTGTATTAATGTTTTTACGCACTGTAACCGTTCAATTTTATATTCAATATGTTTTTTAGTCCCGACTTGTTTAGATTCTTTTATTAAAATTAATAATTCTTTCACATAATTATCAATTTCGCTTATTCTATTAACACTATCTTCACGAGATAAATTATTCATATTGATAATATTTTTAAATAGTTCATCTTCATACTTAATTTTTTTCACATCTGGTTCTTCACTATTATTACAATTTTTAGTCATCTTATAGAAACTTTAAAGAATTTCTTTATTTTATAATATATTTAATTAATTATTTTATTTTTATAGTTTAATAAAATCTAAACCTAATTCTACATAGAAAGTTTAAGGAAGACTGATACACTGAAATTGTTTACTAGTTCTATTTATATTATAAAAATTGTGAAATAATTGTAGGATTACTAATCCAAACAATTCTATTCTACATAAAAATGATTAATTTTCTAAGTAAGAAATAAAACCATATTCATATCTACATAATATAAGAAGGATGCATTTACAAAATTATTTTCGTTTATTAAAATTTTGCTTATTTAATCAAAAGCCTTTTTGTTTACGTTTAAGACATGTCTAAAGAGATCAATAATTGTGTCTGTGAGAAAAAATTGTCATATCGATATAAGAAGGATGCATTTAAAACCAAAAAATTATTTTCGTTTATTAAAAATTGGTTTATTTAATCAAGGGCTTATTTGTTTACATTTAAAACATGTCTAAACAAGTCAATAATTTTTCCGTGAGATCAATTTTCTAAGTACGAAATAAAACCATATTCTTATCTATATAAAAAGGAATACATTTAAAGCTACAAAATTCTTTGTTTATTAAAATTTTCCTCATTTCTATGTGTACGCTTTAATTTTAAGTATAAAAGCAAGAACACTTTAATTATTTCTTACACTTCTCATCAAGTATACTTCAAACATACAATAAAAATGGCAGAAAACTTTGTGGATCAACTAAATCACATCTATAAATATAAAAGTATCGAAACTAAAAAAGTAGGAGATATGATCAAGGATAAAATCTATAAAATTATAGATTTAAAAAAAATATCCACGAAATATGGAGAGCGGATCTTGGCAAGCTTCCCTAAATTTAAAGTTTTTATGCCCATGAGGTATAATTCTATTCCAGAAAAACATATTGAGAAGATAAAAAAAGGAAAATATGGGCTGAAAAATCGTGGAGCTTGTCAAAAAACCTTCAAATTAGAATTCGTTCACCTAACAGATAACAATGATGATGATGATGATGAAATGGAACCATCTGACTACGAAGAAGAAGAAGAAGATTTAAATACATAAATTTAACTTTTATAATTTGAATAAAAAAATATTAAATTTAAAAACATATTAAGATTTTTTTTTTTATTTTTAAAAAATTTATAAATAAAAATAAGAAATTTATATTTATTTTTAAATATCTAGCTATCCAATTCATGTTGAGTGGTTCAACATCTCTTCGCTTCCTGATGGTATTTCACCCTCTTACTTCAAAGCTGTAGAGAGTCATCCGACAATATACACATCTTGATTCTAGATCATTTTTAATGAAGTTGATGAATTCTTCTTCATTATAATAATGGAGACTTGATCTTGATACTATTATATCTTCATCAACATCATTATTATTTTTTGAGCAGCTTTTACAAATTCTTTCCACTCGCTTTTTATGAAGATTGTAATCCTCATTACAATTAATTTCAACAATATACCGTACACCCATTTCTTCTTTCCAAATGAACGAATGAATTTAATAAAAAATATATAGACAACATGCTTTATATAACAAAAAATATCCCCATATTTCTCAATGGTTAACACAAATTTTTTAAACATATATGTATATGAATCTCAATAGGTTTCTATACAAAAAATAGTGACCGTAAAATATTTATATGCATATACTCTATATGTCCACGCAAAAAAAAAAATTTAAAAAAGCACACCAAAAATTCTTTACAACAATAACCATACATATGTATATATTAAAAATATTCTTATCAAAACAAACCTAAAAAACTCAGAGGTTTAACAAATTTGAGGGTTTGTTCACACTTTTACTTAATCAAACAAACACACACAAAATTATACATATGCAAACAGACAGACTGACATACCGACAGACCAACAAAACTAAAAACCGACAGACTGACAAAACAACAGACCGACAAAACGCCGACAGACAGACAAAACAACAGACCGACAGACCTACAGACCGACAGACTGACAAATCGACAGACCGAGAGACAGACAGACAAAACGACAGATCCACAAAACGACAGACCGACAGACTGACAAATCGACAGACATACAAAACGACAGACCGACAGACTGACAAATCGACAGACATACAAAACCACAGACCGACAGACTGACAAATCGACAGACCGACCGACAGACAGACAAAACGACAGACCGACAGACTGACAAATCGACAGACACACAAAACGACAGACCGACACGCGAACAGACCCAATCACACGCGAACAAACCCGAACATATACACCACGTGACAAGAACCCGAACAAACCCGAATCACACACACACACACACACACACACACACACACACACACACACACACACACACACACACACACATACACATACACAAAGCGACATACCGACAAAACGACAAACCGACAGACTGACAAAACGACAGACCGACTGACACACACCAAATTTATTAGCACATTATTACAACTTCAAACATGCTTATACCAATACCAAACACCAAAACTTGGGGTTTGCTGGAAGTGTATCCAGAACTCTCCTAGCCCCTCCTACTAATTATATTTTTATTTCAACATATATTTTTTGTTAATTTTAGTGTTCAAGCAAAATCTTCAAATAATCTTTACATGGTACTATTCGAACAAGAACAACCATATGAATATTACCACCAAGTTTTTCAATCTGTTGGAGTACAAACTAATAATTTAATGTTTGATAAATGTATCCAAGTGACAGAAGATCTAGAATATAATGACCCCTCATTTAAAATTTATTCGGATAATAAATTGAATACTATGACGGGAATTCTGACAAGAATATTACTTGAAAAAATTGTCGAATGTTGTGCAAAGATTCCTGACAATGTACCGAATAATAACAAATGCTTCGAATGCTCAAATGGCGATTTTGTTCAACTTGTCACAAAAAACAGCAAGTTTTTATTTCAAAGATTGTGTTCAATTATTAGCAACATAATTGAAACTCGCTATTTATTGGCAATCAAAAAAAAATCATATTTAAATGTTTCCTACATAGATGATATAAGAATTATTATATGTGGTATTTGTAATGGTTCGGGATTCAGGATTTTCGCATAGCATAATTTTAAGTGTAACGATTATTAAGTCAAGACACAACCCTGTGTGGAATTGGGGACTTATAGAACTTATCAATTTGAACAAGTTCCATGTTTCAACATAAAAAAAAAAAAGAAGAGAAAGAAAACTTGTAGTTTATCCCCACAAAAATAAATCATATGGGATAAAAATTATTAGGGAATATATTATGTAAATAGGGAATCCTATTTATGTTTCACCTGTTTTTTAGGGAATTTACCTTAAATTATCATTTTATATCAAAATTTACCTTAAATTATCATTTTAGTTCATTAAACTTTAAAATCAATTATTACCTACATTTTGTATGTATGAGTAATGATTTTTATTAAATTTCCGTAATTAGGAATTGAACGTTATTTGTGTAATCCAGCTATCTATTAGACCATTGTTCAAAATGATATAAATACCCTTAAAATCGGTGGTAGAAAAAAAGTGTTCAGTACAAATTACTACATCAAATGGAAGACAGGTATTCCCTGGTATTCTCCGAAATTAGAAATTTGAATTTATTCCTATTTAATTAATTTTATTATTATATCGCGATTATTATTTAAAATTCTTGCTTTGAATATTATTTTATTTTATTTACTTGGGATTTCCTTGTAAATCACCTAAATTATGGCTTAGGAAATCTTTGCAATTTTTGGTCTTTTTTATTTTTTTTGATAGATTCATATATATATATAATATTTGGTTATTTCGTAGTTTATTTAGTCATTTTAGTTTTCAATAAATAGTTCAAGAAATTTCGGTATTAGGTTTTATTTTTTTTTTGTCAAAATGAAGGAATATTTTATATCGAAATTTTAACTTAGAACTTTTATTTCATACAAAAGTTTATATTTTTTTTATATTAGAATTTTATTAATTGCATTTTTAGAGTTTATCTGTATTTCGAAGATTTTGTATTTATTTAATTTTTATCATAAACTCAAATAAAGTAGAAACTCATATTCGTATAATAATATGAATAATTTGTACTAGGCGAACAGAATCGTTAAAGTAGTACAAATTGCATGTACAATTATTTGAATTTATAATATTAATGGCTTCCCCATATATAGTAATTACAACAACAAAATTGTAAATATTAGTTGTTGTTGTAATATGTATTAATTTTTATTAGAGTTTTATTGTAGTACTAGAGTTATTTTTTTTATTAGAGTTATTTTATATTTGTGTATACTAATTTTTGAACTTTTTTTTTTGATTTTTAATAAAAATTATTTTAAAATGGACGAAATAATGTTTCTTTTCAAATAAGATTTTTTATTTTTCCTTCGCAGGATTTAAGGTTTTTATGAGATTATGCAGTGAGTGAGTAAGTAAGATTTAAATCGTATATTTATAGGGTGATCATACATTTAGGTTTATTTTAGGATTTTAGTATTGATCACATGGATGGGTGGGCAAATTTTAAAATGATATTACATCTAAATCCATTTCATTAAACATAAATATCTAATTTTGGTGTTACATATTAGTTTTAGGGGAATTTAAAATTTAGAGTAGTTTTTTTTATTTTTATTTTAATTTTTATTAGTATATTTTATCCTTAATTTTCTTTATTTATTTTTTTGTTTATTATTGCACGAAAGTTTTGTATGAATGTTACGCGCATTTGTGAACCCCCTATTTTCCGGCTTAAGCTACCCCAATTAGACGTGCAGCGTGGTAAACCAATATTATTATTGGATAATTGGTAATATATTTTAATTGTTTAGATTTTAGAAGATTGTGATTGGTTAAAGCTCTTGGCACATTTGTTCATTACAAATGGTGCACGAGCAGGGACCTGAAGTAAAAATGTTTTAACATACATTCATTACAAATGGCGCCCGATTTTGATAACCTATTAACATTAATTAAATTATTTCTACCAAACCAATATTATACTTGGCCAAAAATAAAAATGATAACATACATTCATTACATATTTCCAATTTAAGCTTGCCTATTTTAAATGAAATAAATTTTAATTTTTTTAAAATAAGTTTTATTAAAAATAATGTTATCTATTAAGAAATTTAGTTTGTAATGAATAATATATTTTCTTTTTATTGAATGTAATAAGTGTAATGATTGTCTAATAATGGAATTGGTGTATCCCTATGAAAACACGATCTCTAAGTTAATTTTAAAAGACTTCCTTACCTTATGGCAGCAATGCCACTTCAGTAGATAACAACTGGCAGAGTTTGCCTTCTTAGTTGTTAAGAAGTTTTTACTTATCGCTTTATTTTCATAGATTGCCTCTATGTCAAATAAAAATGACTGATTGATTTCTGATTGAAAAGTGAAATTTATTGATTATTTTCAACTCTTTATACCCTAATTATGTTTATACAGCAAATTCTTATTCTATTACCTTGCTTACTTATATTTAAGGAATTTGTTAATTATGCATATTTCTAGAAAGTAATATTATTTCTTTTCTAATATTTTATGTATGTAAATTGAAAATTAAAATTAATATCATGTTACAATTATTTTTTTTACTAAAGGTGAATGAATGCATTTCATAAGTCTTTTTTTCATAATAAGTTTTATTAAAAATAAATAATGTTCAAATGATGCTGTACAAATACAGTTTTATTAATATTACGCCATCAATATTATTTGATAAACTTGAAAAAGAATTATATTTAAATTAATATTATTACCTGGATCTATTTGAAATAAATTAACTAAACTGAAACAATTAGCTCATAAAAATCAAAATTCAGAACATAATGCAGTTCATAAAATTAAAAATCTAATTGGATTGTTGATCTTATTTACTGTTTGTTTACATTTTTAATTAAGATTTTTAGAAGAAATTTAGCTGTCACACTTAACTTGTATTTATTTAATATACATATACATACATGTTTTTGGAAGTCATCCCGCTTATTTTCACCACTCACTCTATCAAAACTTAAAACAAATATGTATTTAATTAATTGCTGATGGTTTTTTTTTAATATCTCCATATTAATTTATATACAACTATCAGCTGTTCAAATTCAATCTCTGAATTTGACTACTCTCAATTAGGCGAGTCGAATGTTAATGAAAGATAGCAACGCAGCTCTTATTGTCATTAATTTAAAAAAAAAAATTTAAAATATAATATATATTTTATTTTTATGTTGAAAAATTGAGATTGAAATTAAAATAATTGGGTTATAAAAGCGTTGTTAAAACATCTCACATTAAAAAAATTCAAATTTTTATAATTATTTTTTAAAATTTGTACTTCTCGTCCAGATATTTGACTGAAACTCTCGCCGGCGGTTGTTTTGCCAAGTTCCATCATCGTACTGTAAAATCAAGGTGCAAGTCGAGTCAACTTAATTGATAACATTTTGTATTCTAAAATTTTTTAAATAAAAAATTGTTAAGGTAAAATAAAGTTTTCTCGTCTTCTTAATTTTATTCGAACTTTATTGAGTTTCAAATATTACAATGTTACTTGGCGGAAAGTGATATTTGGCGGAATAACAACACTTCCTAAAAACACGTAATTATTTAATATATACGACAAACGAAACATGTTCATTGATTATAATATCATTAATAAGTTGATATATTTATTGACCATATATTTTCTATATACTTAAAATACTCCTAATTTGTTTTAAGCAAACACTTCTTCGAATTTTTGCTGAACTACACCACTGGAGGACTATTCCTCACTATCACTATAGCTATACTATAAATTGTTGGTCGTATATTGTAAATTTATTTAACTTTTATTAATAATAAAATTATTTTATGGGTAGTTATGGAATAACTATGAAGTCTGGTGATGGATTGGATGGTCGAATTTTTTTTATTTTTAGGCGTTTTCGAGGTCGGAGAATCCGAAAATGGAAAAAAAAGTGGCGAGGGGACAGGTACGCGTGCGCTTTTATGTGCGCAGCAACATCTCCTAGAACCGCTCGTCAAATTTTAATGAAATTTGGCACACAGGCAAGATGAGATTGGTTCTTTCAGTGGGACCATGTTAGATTTCCCCATTTATGTGGCTCAAGCCTACATAAATAGAGGTCTGTAACTTTAGCGGGTCCATGGTAAAATTTCCGATTAAAGTTTCGTATGCTCTACAGCATATAGTAATTATTATCTTATTAGCATAAATTTTGGTACATATGATAGTTTCCAAATGTAAAATATAAAGCCGGTAGTTCAGTAGGTCCATATAAAAATCCGTAATTACTTTTCATAAGTTCAACGCTCTATATCATACAGTAACTTTCACCCAATTTCAATGATATTGCATACACAGTTTCATTAAGTTATCTAGTTGATACTCATTAAGTTATCTAGTTAAGTACGTTCATGGGAAACTAATATACTATGTTAGTTTCCGAAGAATATTTGCTTTATGTTCTACAGCATGTAATTATTATCCGATTTCAATGAACACAGGTTGCGTTCGTGATTATGCATAGGTTGACCAAGGTAGAGGTTAGTAGCTTTAGGGGGCCATGTTAAATTTCCGTTTTAATTTTTTTTTCATATGTTCTACAGCATATAGTAATTGTTAACCGATGTGAAGGAGCGAGAAATAAGACCTTCGCACAAACCCCTTAGCAAAAATACCAAATATATTTTTGTATGCACAATATATTGTATACACTTTTATCTGTTTTTTATAAAAGTCATTGTCACACATATGCTGAAATATTTGGCCTTCAAGGCCACCCTTGCATAAGCATTAGAGATATATTTATACTTATACACATAAATATAACTCTATGCACATTCTTATGCAACGTAAAATCAGTGCATAAGAATAATAATAAAACAAATGAAGTATTTAAGGGTTCATATTTCAGCATATGGAATTCAATGGAAATTATATTAAATATTTATTATAATATTTTAAGGGTATTTTTGCTAAGGTCAGCTAATATTTTTCCAAATAGTACCTAAAATTTTGTAAGATGTACTTAGAATTTTAGGGTATAAAATAAGCAGCAATTGAAAAAATAAAGTCATTCTAGTACCCAGAGTCAGAATCAGTTGTTCTTATTTATATTTTTAGCTATTCGCTTGTTTTAAATATTAACAAAAATTGAACACTAGCAACAAGTGGCAAATCGCCGAGTTGTAGTTTAACCAATAGCTTTAGCTTGGGTAACTTAGTGCTTCAATATAGATTCCACGGTATTATTTGGATAATACACTATAGTCAACGGTATTCGATAAGATAATACGAGTAAGATATATATGTATGGTATCCACCAATAATCACCCAGTGATGGCAATTCCAAAAAATTTCGCGTGCCAAAATTATACAAATTTCAAATATAAATATTTTAGTGTGCCTCAATTTGAAAATTAGAACAAGGTATTGAAATTATAATAAAAAAATATTAAGACAAAAATAAAATATATTTTTTCATAAAAGCATAACAAAAACCAAACTATTTATTCAATATAAAATTTTATTATTTTATATTTAATATAAAATAATAAAAACAAAACTATTTATTATTATTTATGGATTTATGCAATATAAACTTATCATAAAAAAGTGAATAAGAACAGATAAACAAACAGTATTGAATTTGAAAATAATTTAAAAGTGTAAGGAATTCAATGTAAGTACTCACCATCTCTTCATTGACTTCAAGGCTGCGTATGAATCGGTAGGGAGAGACAAGCTCCTACAGGCCATGATGGAATTCGGCTTCCCTGCAAAACTTGTCAATCTCTGCAGGATGACACTGGCCTGTACGTTATGCGCAGTTCGATGCGACAACAACACCTCCAGAATCTTTGAAACGCACCGAGGCTTCAGGCAAGGTGATGCACTATCATGTGACCTATTTAACATCGCACTTGAAAAGGTAGTGCGTCAATCTGGAATCCTTGCATATGCTGACGACTTGGATATCATCGGCAGAACGCAGAGAAACGTCAGTGAAGCCTTCGCAGCTGTGGAAGAATGTGCAAGCAGGTTAGGTCTGCAAATAAACGGGACCAAGACCAAATACTTGGTGGCTTCATCTGTGACCCCACAAATGTAAAAATGTACCTGTTGCTGTTCCTTGTAGAATGACCATTTTTCCATATATATTTTTTTATATGAACCTAAAAATAAAATGTTAAAATTAAATAAAAATACGCTTACCTTAGGATTCCCTGAAATTTCCTTAATATATATGGCTATGGGCCAGCCATGATTTTTATTTCCATTTATAAATTAATTATATATAATTTTTATTATATATAGATTAAATTATATTTATGGCCAATGGCCGGCTTAATAATGAAAAAAAATGTAAATAATGAATAATGAAAAAAAAATATGGAATAGGTATTGCCAAATTAATAAAATAAAAATTAAAAATTCATTTGCAAAAGAAAATTCGCGAGAAAAAATCAAGTGCGCGAAATCGATAATTAGTATCGATTTTAAAAATTGGGGGTAGTTAGGATTTTGTTAGGGAAATCCGAGGTGGAGCAGAAAGGAAAAAAATTAAGGCACGGCAAGGAAGAAATATTGGAATGAAATGGGGAAATTGGAAAAAAAAACTTGTTCACCTTAAATTGACCCATCGGTCAGGAAAGGTGAGCAATGTTTTTTTTTGGAAAAAAAAAGATAGGATGATTTTTGGTTTTTGGTGGTCGAGTAATAGCTATCAACGAGAAAAGTTGTATTTTTGGGATATAGTTAAGAGATATTAGTTGGATATAGTTAAAAAGAGTTTTTTGTGAATTTGGAAAAAATTAAGTTACATTTCTTTTAAATTAGTTTATTAAGATTCACGAATTTTAAAATAATCGTTATTAATAAATTTAAAGAAAAAAAAAACTTAATTTAAACATTTTAAAAAAAACTATACTGATAGATAGGATAATAGTGTGATAAGGATTTTTAATAATAATAAAACAATAAGATTTCGTTAAAAAAAAAAAAGGTGAACTATCTAATAAATTAAATTAATAAGAATCTAAACTGAAAAAAAAACCACGTTTAGAAAATCTAATAGTGAAAAAAAAAAATTAGAAGTTAGATTGAATTCAAAACTAAAAATAAAAAAAAAGAATTGATATTGAACATAAAGATAATTATTTAATTAGAAGAATTAGAAAGAACTTTTTTTTTTGTGTTCAATTTTTTTTTGTTTTATAAAAATTGAAAATAAAAACAAAATTGAAATCCAAATTCAAAATTAAAAATTAGTTTAAATATATATATATATATTAATACATATATATATATAAAATCCACGAAAAAAAAAAAAAAACCCCAATATATAAATATATATATATATCGAATCGTGGTACAAAAAAAAAAAGAAAAAATTATTTAAATTGGTCCAGTGCAACGTCATCAGCGGGATTCCGGCAGCAGATTTTTTTTTTATTTTATTTTTGTGTAAATTCTGGTCGTGACGTAATCGTCACATTATATATAAAATTATAAATTTTTTTTGTGTGTAGATTTTTTTTTGTAGCATTGGTTTTAGAGATCCACTTTCATGACATGTCACGAGAGGAGGTATCATTAAGAGGTATGTTGGAAATATACATTAAAATGTAATAAATATTATAAGTAAATTTCTTATTATTTAAATTAAAATTCTTTAAAATCATATTAAAAATTAAAAATATATATATATATAGAAACAGGCTAATTTGAAAATTAATATATTTAAAAAAAAAATAGTAATCAAAATGAAAATAAAAATATTTGATTGTTATTCTAAAAATAATGAAATGCCTAAAATTATGCCATAATTTAAAATTTGAATACAATAAATAAAATAAGAAAACCACCAGAATAAATAAATAATTATTAATTAAATAAATATATATATATATTATAACGTTTTTTAAAAAAGAAAAAATTACGTTTTATTTCGGGTTTGGGTTGGGTATTATTTTCAGCTGCAAGAAACCGCTAAAGATGACTGGCTAAACCCCTAAAAAAATAGCTAAATGTTGATTATGTAAGTATCCCTGTCCTTCTGCCCAGATCTTTTCCTGTTAATATTTTATTAATATTAATTATGGAGAAGTGAAGGGCTTTGCTGATTTGAACGTGAGTAGGATCGTTTTGGTTGACCCACGCCCCACAGGCTGAGGTATTAGCTGGCAAAATTCTTGGAGGAAGTCCCAAAGCGATCCAGAAACACTAATGACCAATAAATTCGGTCTAATTATTGTTTGTGATTTGTTAAGATCGGTCACTCTAGACCTGGCGCCCGTCGTCTTTAGTGTTTTAAACTGATAAAAAAATTCCTCCATGGTCATAGGCTAACCACTACTGTACCATTAAGTAGTTGGTTACAAATGGCGCCCAAATTAGCGGCCTACAAGGCGGCCCGAATATTCGAGGAAAAATTTAAATGGTGCTTATGTAGAAATTTTTTTTATGCGTTCAAGTTCAAATCAGCAACAAAATATTATCCCCTTTCATTTTTGTAATTCTTCTATCAAGCTTAAAAATATTTCAAGTTTTGTAAAAATTAAATGTAGTTCTTCGTTAGAAAATTAATATAGTTGTCTATATTAATTCCGTTGAACTGTTTTTGTTATTTAAAGTGCGAGTAAGATTATGAATTTTGGTTGTCCATAATTCATCCTCGTACATGTAATTATGTTCTTGTTAGTTAGATTAAAATTTTTTGTTGTCAAAAGTTTTTCCTAGCAAGGTTTTGTTAGTGTGTTTCTGTGTTGCAATTTTGTCGAAAGGACAAATGAGGAAATATTGAAGGCTTGATGGAAGAAATACTAAAGATGGAATTTCCCAACATTACCTCCCACCCCTTGTCCATTCCTCATCCTTATAGGGTATGCTTACTTAATCAACTATTGGCGAATTTCAAAAATAAAATAAATAATAAATAATCTGAAAAAGATACATTTTTTTTTCTCAATAATATAAAAACATAAAAAACTATTAAATACAAATATTTTGAAATATATATAATATATATATTAAATTAAAATAATAACATTAAAAAAAAATTTAATTACATTACCGATTTAGATTTAGTTATAATTTACATTAGAAAATTATTATAACATATTTATATTTAGAGTTATAATTTACATTAGAAAATTATTATAACATATTTATATTTAGAGTTATAATTTACATTACAAAAGTATTATAATATATTTAGATTTATAGTACCAATTACCTTAGAAATTTACTAGTTTATATTTGTATATATTTAGATTTAGTTTACATTAGAATAGTTAATAGTTTAGATTTATACATATTTAGATTTAGAAAAAAATAAAATGGATTTAGAATACATATATAAATAGTTTAAATAAATTAGTTAGGATTAGTTACATTTTTATTATTAATTATTATTAGATTATTTTTTTTAGTGTGAATTATTTGAATTATTATTATAAATTTTGAATTATATGAATTATTAGGAAATAAATAATAAAATTATCCATCAAGAGATAGTTGTTGATAGCTGTAAGAAATTTAGTTGGTATATACTCGTTGATAGTATCTAAAAAAAAAAAAAAAAAAAAAAAAAAAAAAAAAAAAAAAAAAAAAAAAAATATTGTATTTTATTAGTAAAGTTAGAGTAACTTACGTAACTATGGATCCTTCGTTGTTAGAAGAAGACGAGTTAAATTACGAACTCGAAATACGTAAAATTGAAATGCCAAGTGCGAATGCTCAACAAAAATGCACTAAATTAAGAACGGCCCTCGAGTTAGAGTTGAAGGGAAAAAAATCTCTTTCTACCACGGATATTTTAGATCCAAATAGCGAAATAGAATTAATTAAGTCAAAGGTTGCCATCTGTCTGTCATTTATTGATGATGGTATTACAGAAGCCGATGAACATCTAATTTCGATTGCTGAAACTAGGGCTCAGCATGTGAAAGATCGGTTGAATCGGTTGAGAAAAGTTTTTCCCATTTTTTCTTCGTCTGTAAGAGGATTGTTGAATAAATTAAAATTACTTACAGAAAAAATTAAAAATTATACTATTACCTTAACTCAACAATCTGATAGGTCTGGTACAGCATCTCCTAATTTGGCTGGTGATGCGAATGATGATAGTCTAGGGATAGAACAAAATATATTAATAGTAGATAGTAATTTAAATAAAAATATAAATCGGAATTTGTTAGGAGCAAAACCAAATGTTTCAAAAAATTTAAGCTCAAAGCAACAAATTGATCCTATTAAAGAAAGTAATGAAGTACCTATGTCCGCTAGGGAGACAGGTTTACCACCAACTACCGATAGTGCTAGTTCGTCAATTCGAAAACTTAGGTTGGGATATACGGGAGCTGAAAGTAGGATGAGTTCATCCAATTCTCCTCCAAACGTAGGTACAGGGTCTAATCGTGGTAACACACGTAGGTATAATAATAAACGTTATGATTTACCAAAAAGAAATTTTAATTCTGGTGTTACCGGCGGTAGATTTGGGGGAAAATTCTCCAATCCAACTAATCCTCAACCTTCATTGAACCAACAATGGATGGAGGAAATGCAAAAGGTAGTGGTGGCTCAACAACAGCAAATTGAAGATTTGAAGGAAATGCTTGCTAGGCAACATCTTTCAAATTCTGCACCACCTCCACAAAATACTTCTAGGTCATTACCATCAGATAGGGTAGATCCACATATACGTCCTAGATTTGAACCTGAAATAGAGAATGATAGTATTAGTGATGAAGATGAACCAATTCAAATTAATGAAAATATAAATAGGAGAAATCCGGTATCGAATTGGCGAGTTCAATTTGATGGTTCGGGAAAAGGTTTATTATTGAAAGAATTTTTATTTCGAGTTGAAACGTTGGCTCGTGGTGACCAATACCCAGTCGAAAAATTAGTTTTGTCGATCAATCAATTATTAAAGAATCGCGCTGAGATTTGGTATTGGCAATTTATTCGGCGTAATCCTCATAGTACGTGGGTTCAGTTAAAACGTGCTATGAGAGAAGAGTTTGATGAATATGAGGCCGATGGTGATATTAAAAGATTGATGGAAGCGCGCAAACAACGGTCACGCGAAAGATTTGCTGATTTTAGGTTAGATATGGAAGGATTACGTTTGAGACTTCATTCTGAAATTTCAGATGATGATTTTTTGAACCGATTATTATATAATTTACACCCCGGGTATAAAAAACCGTTAATATTAGAGAATATTGCGACGCTAAGTCAGCTCGATAAACTGTGTAAGCGTTTAGAACGGAAATGGAGAGAGATTGGTGAATCAGCTGAAGACCAAGTACGATCGCGTCGGGTGTACGTAAATGAGGTAGAAGCTGAAACCGAAATTAATTATGCAAATGCTGACGAAAATAAAAATAAAGAAAGTGGTAACTTACCGATAAATCGTAACAATCCGGAATTATATACGGTGCAACAAAATCCAACAACATCAAATAATCCGCAAAATTTCAGTCAATCTGAAAATAAAAATAATTATATTATATGTTACAATTGCGATGATATTGGTCATATTTTTAGAGAATGTCCCCATCCTCTGAAAATATTTTGTTATAAGTGTGGGTATAAAAATAAATATTTTAATCGTTGTCCTAAGTGTAGTCCATTATGTGAAGCGGGAAACGGAAATGCGGGAATGAGAACGTGGAGGAGACCCATTCTGCGCACTCATCCATCGTACCCTCCGCACAATCCTTAGAATTAAGTAGTTATAAGTTAGGTGTAATTTCGAAAAATAGGGTTAAGAATATTGAAGAGGAATTAGTTAGAATTAAGAATAATAAAATTAGTAGAACTAGAAAATATTATAGAAATAAGGAAAAATGTATTAGTGCATTAAAAGCTACATTTTTTCATCCAGAGGGAGATAAAAGGCCATTTATGAAAATAAATATTAATAATAAAAATTATTTGGCTTTATTAGATAGTGGTGCCAATGTTAGTTGTTTAGGGAATGAGTGTGTTAAATTATTAAGTGAATTAGGAATTAAGTACACAAAATTTAATTTAGATATAAGTACTGCCGATGGTGCTAAACAAAAAGTATTAGGTTTTGTTTATTTGAATATTAAATACAACAATATTGAAAAAACCATAAACATTTTTTTAATTCCTTCAATTAAAAGATCCATAATTCTTGGGGTAGATTTTTTGGAAGCATATAATGCAGTACCATTTATGAATTTTGAAACTGCTGAATTAAATGGTAATGATAAGATCCATGAATTAAGTTTAGATCAACAGGAAAAGTTGCAAAATATTATAAATCTATTTCCGTCGTATAGTGTAGTTGGGTTAGGAAAAACTGAGATATTAAAACATGAAATAGATGTAGGTGATGCAAAGCCGCAAGTCTCGCGACCTTATCCATTATCGCTACCCATGCAAAAATTGCTTGACGTGGAGATAGACAAAATGATTGCTGAAGATATTATTGAGGAAAGTCGAAGTGAGTGGGCATCACCTTTGGCCATAGTGAAGAAATCCAACGGCTCTCTCCGACTATGTTTGGATGCGAGAAAAGTTAATGCCGTTACAAAGTCTGATGCTTACCCACTTCCACATATTAATTCTATTTTCAGCAGGGTGAAAAAAACTAGATATATCACTAGTCTAGATCTAAAAATGGCGTTTTGGCAGGTAGAATTAGAATCTAAATCTAGGGATAAAACCGCATTTATTGTGCCTGGACGGGGCCTGTTCCAGTTCAAAAGAATGCCTTTTGGTTTGTCCAACTCCCCTAAAACACTATGCAAGCTGATGGATAAAGTTATCCCTTATGAGCTTCATGAGGATGTCTTTGTCTACCTGGATGATCTTCTGATCCTCTCGGAGGACTTTGACACCCACATGTTGGTCCTAAGTAAAGTAGCAAAGTGTTTGAAGGAAGCTGGGCTAACCATTAATATTGAAAAGAGCAGGTTCTGTCAAACGGAAACAAAATATTTAGGGCACATTATAAATGGGGAAGGTATAAAAACGGATCCTGATAAGATTGATGCCATTAACAATTTCCCACGTCCGAAAACCGTTCGTCAAATTCGGAGATTTTTAGGTATGACGGGTTGGTATAACCGATTTATAAAAAATTATGCTGAAATCGCTGCGCCCATTTCAGATTTATTACGTAAAAATTATTCAGAAAAATGGAATGAAAAAGCGGAACAATCATTCATTGCGTTGAAAGCTGCGCTAACACAGACACCTGTACTTGTTAGTCCAGATTTCAACAAATTCTTTATTCAATGTGATGCGTCGATGACTGGAGTCGGGGGCGTTCTATTTCAGAGGGATGAAGCAGGTCATGAACACCCAATCGCGTTCATGTCCCAGAAATTAAATAACGCAGAGAAAAATTACAGCGTTACTGAAATAGAATGTCTTGCGGCTGTAGTAAGTATAAAAAAATTCCGAGCATACGTTGAAGGGACCGCGTTTACAGTGATTACCGACCATGCCAGTTTGAAGTGGTTAATGAACCAGAAAGATTTGTCCGGTAGATTGGCACGGTGGAGTTTGAAACTTCAGGCTTTTGACTTTAAAATAGAACACCGTAAAGGTTCTGAAAATGTTGTTGCGGATGCACTGTCGCGGAGCGAAGTTGAAGAATTAAATGTAGAATTTTTTAAAAACTGTACAATAAACCTGAACGACCGGGCGTTTAAAAATCCAGATTATGTAGAAAAAGTAGATTTATTTAAAAATAATCTTGAGCGGTTTCCGGATGTGAAAATTGTTGATGGTGTCATTTTTAAAAGGTGTGAATTTCGAAAATCTAAATTACTTACCGATATTCCTGTGTGGAAATTGGTTCCATCAGATTTATGGATCCAAATTATAAAAAAATATCATGATGATCCTTTAACATCTCATCCAGGGGTAGAGAAAACTACGGAGTTAATAAAAAGATATTATTATTGGCCTCAAATGTATAAAACCATAAATACTTACGTTGCGTCCTGTGTTTCATGTAAAGAGTGCAAAGCACCCAATGTCTGTTTACGTCCTCCTATGATTGTCCAGAGTCCTCCGGTCCGTCCGTGGCAATACATCAATATTGATTTATTAGGACCTTATCCAAGATCTAAAAATGGAAATACTTATTTATTTATTGTGTTAGATCAATTTACTAAATATATTTTATTAAAACCCTTAAGGCAGGCAACCACAATTCCGATAGTTAAATTTTTAGAATCCGACGTATTTCATTTATTTGGTGTGCCAGAAATACTAATCTCAGATAATGGAAGTCAATTTATATCCAAAGAGTTTAATAAATTAATTTCGGAGTATAATATTAATCATAAATTGACGGCACCATATCATCCCCAAGTAAATGCTTCGGAAAGGGTAAATCGAAATATAATTACCGCCATTAGAGCCTATATAAAAAGTGATAACCATAAAGAATGGGATAAAAATATAAGTAAAATAGCGTGTGCATTAAGAAATGTAGTTCACGAGTCTACAGGGTTTTCACCATGTTATCTAGCTTTTGGTTATCATATGATGCTAGATGGTTCAGCATATGAATTATTACGAAAATTAAAAATGTTGCGAGATGATGTTGTTGTGGATTATCCACCGCAAAAATCGGATATACGTGAAAAGGTTATAAAAAATTTAGAAAACGCACAGAAACGTCACGAAAAAGTATATAATTTAAGAACTAGAGTTAGGAATTTTGTTACAGGTCAATTTGTTTATAGGCGAAATCATGTCCTAAGCGATCAACAAAAAAACATATCTGCTAAATTTGCAAAACCGTGGATAAAAGGTATTATAATTGGTGCGAGAGGTAAAGTTTGCTATGATGTGCAAGATGTTGCAACTAAAAAAACACACTTAGTTCACGCTAAGGATTTAAAATCTTAAGGCCCGACGTATCTCAGGGTGTGGGACTGCCCCGCGTTGAATTTATAATGTTTACATAGCATGTTAGTGTTATTTAATTATCGTAAATAGTATTCGTATACTATATATTAATGTTATCTGTATATATATATATATAATGTTACACTTACCTTGTTATTATTATTACGTACATCTGGTATTTGTATATTTATTTATTTATTACATTTGTGGTTGTATTTCAGACTTTTATCGTCGTTTCTAGATATAAGCCTGTTTTGTGACCCCACAAATGTAAAAATGTACCTGTTGCTGTTCCTTGTAGAATGACCATTTTTCCATATATATTTTTTTATATGAACCTAAAAATAAAATGTTAAAATTAAATAAAAATACGCTTACCTTAGGATTCCCTGAAATTTCCTTAATATATATGGCTATGGGCCAGCCATGATTTTTATTTCCATTTATAAATTAATTATATATAATTTTTATTATATATAGATTAAATTATATTTATGGCCAATGGCCGGCTTAATAATGAAAAAAAATGTAAATAATGAATAATGAAAAAAAAATATGGAATAGGTATTGCCAAATTAATAAAATAAAAATTAAAAATTCATTTGCAAAAGAAAATTCGCGAGAAAAAATCAAGTGCGCGAAATCGATAATTAGTATCGATTTTAAAAATTGGGGGTAGTTAGGATTTTGTTAGGGAAATCCGAGGTGGAGCAGAAAGGAAAAAAATTAAAGCACGGCAAGGAAGAAATATTGGAATGAAATGGGGAAATTGGAAAAAAAAACTTGTTCACCTTAAATTGACCCATCGGTCAGGAAAGGTGAGCAATGTTTTTTTTGGAAAAAAAAGATAGGATGATTTTTGGTTTTTGGTGGTCGAGTAATAGCTATCAACGAGAAAAGTTGTATTTTTGGGATATAGTTAAGAGATATTAGTTGGATATAGTTAAAAAGAGTTTTTTGTGAATTTGGAAAAAATTAAGTTACATTTCTTTTAAATTAGTTTATTAAGATTCACAAATTTTAAAATAATCGTTATTAATAAATTTAAAGAAAAAAAAAAACTTAATTTAAACATTTTAAAAAAAACTATACTGATAGATAGGATAATAGTGTGATAGTATATTAAAAGGATTTTTAATAATAATAAAACAATAAGATTTCGTTAAAAAAAAAAAAAGGTGAACTATCTAATAAATTAAATTAATAAGAATCTAAACTGAAAAAAAAAACCACGTTTAGAAAATCTAATAGTGAAAAAAAAAATTAGAAGTTAGATTGAATTCAAAAGTAAAAATAAAAAAAAAAGAATTGATATTGAACATAAAGATAATTATTTAATTAGAAGAATTAGAAAGAACTTTTTTTTTTGTGTTCAGTTTTTTTTTGTTTTATAAAAATTGAAAATAAAAACAAAATTGAAATCCAAATTCAAAATTAAAAATTAGTTTAAATATATATATATATTAATACATATATATATATATAAAATTCACGAAAAAAAAAAAAACCCCCAATATATAAATATATATATATATCGAATCGTGGTACAAAAAAAAAAAGAAAAATTAAGAGGTATGTTGGAAATATACATTAAAATGTAATAAATATTATAAGTAAATTTCTTATTATTTAAATTAAAATTCTTTAAAATCATATTAAAAATTAAAAATATATATATATAGAAACAGGCTAATTTGAAAATTAATATATTTAAAAAAAAAAATAGTAATCAAAATGAAAATAAAAATATTTGATTGTTATTCTAAAAATAATGAAATGCCTAAAATTATGCCATAATTTAAAATTTGAATACAATAAATAAAATAAGAAAACCACCAGAATAAATAAATAATTATTAATTAAATAAATATATATATATATATTATAACGTTTTTTAAAAAAGAAAAAAATACGTTTTATTTCGGGTTTGGGTTGGGTATTATTTTCAGCTGCAAGAAACCGCTAAAGATGACTGGCTAAACCCCTAAAAAAAATAGCTAAATGTTGATTATGTAAGTATCCCTGTCCTTCTGCCCAGATCTTTTCCTGTTAATATTTTATTAATATTAATTATGGAGAAGTGAAGGGCTTTGCTGATTTGAACGTGAGTAGGATCGTTTTGGTTGACCCACGCCCCACAGGCTGAGGTATTAGCTGGCAAAATTCTTGGAGGAAGTCCCAAAGCGATCCAGAAACACTAATGACCAATAAATTCGGTCTAATTATTGTTTGTGATTTTGTTAAGATCGGTCACTCTAGATCTGGCGCCCGTCGTCTTTAGTGTTTTAAACTGATAAAAAAATTCCTCCATGGTCATAGGCTAACCACTACTGTACCATTAAGTAGTTGGTTACACATCTAACAACGCCCTCAGTCACCGTATAGGTCAAAATGTTACCATTGGGGAGTACAACTTTGAGACGGTCAAAGAATTTATATATCTCGGTTGTATGGTGACAGCAGAAGGCAATAACACCAGCCTAGAGATCAAACGAAGAATTATCCTCGCCAATCGCTGCTATTTTGGTTTGAGTAAGCTTATGAGGTCAAGATCGCTTTCTCGAAAGACCAAGATAACACTATATAAGACACTCATCATTCCAGTATTTCTGTACGGAGTAGAGTCATGGACAATGTCCAGTACTGATGAGCAGCTCTTAGGGTCTTTCGAGAGAAAAATTCTTAGTTGTATCTTTGGTCCTGTCACCGTTAATGGGGTTTGGAGAATCCGCTTTAATCACGAGCTATATGAGATGTATCAGGAGGCTGACCTAGTCAAAAAATCCCGCATACAAAGACTACGCTGGCTAGGTCATGTTGTGCGAATGGATGATACATATCCAGCCAAAGCTAGCTTTGACTCCAAACCTGAGGATAGGCGCAGAAGAGGGAGACCATGTCTTCGGTGGAAGGACGGTGTTGAAGCGGACGTGAGGATGCTCAACATTACCGGAAGCTGGAGGAATGCTGCGCAAGATAGAGTCCTATGGAAACATAGTCTTTCCTCGGCCTGGCTCAATAGAGCTGTAGCACCGAGTAAGTAAGTACATAAGGAAGCTATTATGTGTGTCAAATTTCATTCAAATCAGATAATAAATACCATATGCTCTGGAGCATATGAAATTTTAATCGGAAATTTTAGAATGGACCCCAAGAAGGTATTAACTTTTATCATGGCCAACACATGCATAATCAGAAGGTATACCTATATACCAAATTTCATTTAAATCAGATAATAACTACATGCTATAAAATACGTAATTATATAAAATTCGGAAACTAAAACTTATTTTCTATGAACCTCCTGAAGGTCTCCAAATTTCAGTAGAGCCTACTAGAACACAAAATTATCCTGTATATAAAATATCATTGAAATCGGTTGTAATGTATATATCAGTGATGGTAAATCAACGGCACGCGTGCCAAACTTGGCACGCTACACAATTTTTGCTGGCACATTCGAATTGTGATGTTTAACTTTATCTAATCTTTTAATTAAAGTTTAACAAGTTTTCTAATTTATTTTAGCATCATTATTATTTTGCCTTTAAATATATATTATTCAAATGCTGACATCATTTATTGAATATTAGTTTTCATTAGTTTACTTAGCGTTGAAGCATGCAATATCAGTTAGCGTTGAAGCATGCAATATTTTAAAAAATATTAAAGAAAGAGCCTATACAAGAGGGTTTCAATCTTCTTGGACAGAATTACATGATTGTATTTTGAAATCATTTTCGAAAATAGTGTTTTCGCAAATTCGTTTTTTTTTCAATTGATATGTTTTGAAGATTTATTTTAAATTATTTTCAAATTCAATACTGTTTGTTTATCTGTTCTTATTCACTTTTTTATGATAAGTTTATATTGCATAAATCCATAAATAATAATAAATAGTTTTGTTTTTATTATTTTATATTAAATATAAAATAATAAAATTTTATATTTAATATAAAATAATAAAAACAAAACTATTTATTATTATTTATGGATTTATGCAATATAAACTTATCATAAAAAAGTGAATAAGAACAGACCTATACGGTGACTGAGGGAGTAGTTAGATGAAGCCACCAAGTATTTGGTCTTGGTCCCGTTTATTTTTGCCTTGGGATGACATCCGCTTACAGATGGTAAGCAAAGATGACATTCCAAAGCTAAGGAGGGTAACGGTTGAAGTGATAGGTCCGCCTAAACCTTTACCAGCCATCCTTAGCCAGATAAAGCAACAGAACAACCTGCCGACTGAGCTCTAGGCGGTATACAATGCTAAGGAGAATTCGCAAGGAATCTATTGGTTTTGGGTATCGACCAGACCTCATTCGATAGGATTAAGCAAACCAGGGAGGAGGTGTGGTACAGGATGGCAAGCATCTTTTTCAAATTAGAAAATGTGTCGCCAACCTGCCCCACACAACCACCGGTTTCCAGTTCTGCTTCTGAAGCCAAACCAGCACCCTCTAAAGAGGACAGCGCGAATCCTGCTCCGACGTTAGAAAAATCAACTGGCTTACTGATCACCGAATTGGTGATTGGCGAAACAGATGACCGGGCTGGAAATGATCTGATGACAGGAACGGTTAAAGGTACGTCTTGCGACGAAGACGAGGATTTACTCCTACTAGGACCGCTCCTGACATCAGATGATGACCAAACCCTAATGGAGGAGATGTTAACGGAAGACTTGGAGATGGACGTTGATCAAAACAATTCATGAGAATTGTTCAGATCAATCTCCATCGTAGTAGGGCGGCCACGGTCAACCTACAACAACTTTTCGAGAAAAGCGCAGTGGATTTGGCGCTAATTCAGGAACCTTGGACCGTCGTAAACAAGGTTTCTGGATGGAGCAACAAATCAGTAAATCTGTTCTACAAAAACGAACAAGGTAGGCCCAGGGCCTGTATTGTAGCCAAGAAAAATATTAATCTATTTTCTCACCCACAGGTCTCAAGTAAAGATAGCATAGCGGTTTCATGGGAGGGCGAATTAAACGGGAGACCAAAGCAGATCATCTTTGCTCTTTATCTACCGTTTGACTCACCCACCCCTCCGCCATCTTCCGAGTTGGATGAGGTAGCGAAGCTAGCGCAGAGCAACCACAAACAACTGATTATAGGCTGTGATGCAAACTCTCATCACACAGTATGGGGCAGCTCAAACTGTAACGAAAGGGGTAAGTCACTGCTTGATTATATTTATACAACTAACCTATTATTAATGAACCTTGGGGTAGAACCTACCTTTATCACGCGTTCTCGTAGGGAAGTAATAGATATAACACTAAATACAATTGATATATCTGCATACATCCATAATTGGAGAGTTTCGAACGAAGCATCCTTATCGGATCACAGATATATACGTTTTGAAATTGATGCGACGGTCCCACCAGCTATTCCTTATAGAAACCCGGAAAAAACTGACTGGGCTTCTTTCAGGAGCAAGGTGGAATCAAAATTAAATCTCTCAGTTAACTTCCCCCGTACATTGCACTCGTGTGAAGATATTGACAGAGAAGTAAATGTGATCACGAACCTGCTTATGGATTCTTATGAAGAGTCTTGTCCCTTGAAACGGGCCAGATCCGACTCTGACCCTCCTTGGTTGACACAAGACCTCAAAGAAAAACGTAAACGGGTACGCAGGCTTTGCAACAAAGCGAAGAACTGTAATCGTGATGAATATTAGAACGCATATCAAACTGCGCTCAAAGATTATAAGTACGCCATCCGCTCAGCCAAGAGACAATCTTGGAGATCGTTCTGTGATGGTGTATATAGCGTAAACGAAGCGTCACGAATTAAGAAATTTCTAGCGAAAACCCACATTCAACCTGAACTCCTGATCAATAGTGAAGGTATCAGGGCTTAATCGGCAGGGGAGTTACTAGAATTACTAATGGAAGAGCATTACCTCTGTTGTAATAGGTTGGAGAATGCGGAATTAGAGTTTATTAACCTTAATGCAGCTAAATGGGCTGTTTTTTCTTTCAAACCATTTAAATCTCCAGGTAAAGATGGGATCTTCCCTGCTCTCCTCCAAAACCCATGGGATTTCATAGCTGATAGATTAATAAACCTTTTCAGGGCATGTATCCTCTTTGAATATACCCCGGCAAAATGGCAGGAGGTTAGAGTGGTCTTTATACCAAAGCGGGTCGAGATAACTATTCATCCACCAAGGCATTCAGACCAATCAGTCTTACTTCTTTTCTTTTAAAGACTCTGGAAAGAATCTGCGAAAGAGAAATTCGAGATAAGCTCCCATCGGCAGCCTTATCTAGCAAACAGCACGCCTATTTAAAGGGTAAATTGGTGGAAACCGCTCTTCATGAAGTGGTTCACACCATTGAAAAAGCCTTTCTTTTCAAAGAATCTGTGCTTGGACGTGGAAGGAGCTTTTAAAAATGTACTCCTGCAAAAAATTAATGAAGTGCTACATAAACAAAACATCAACCCACAAATCTCCAAGTGGATTGAACACATGTTAGCACATAGGAGAATTTATGCGAACCTTGGGGATCAAGAACGGGTAGGTAAAGTTCACAAAGGTACACCACAGGGCGGCATTCTGTCACCCTTGCTTTGGATACTAGTCGTGAATGACCTCCTATTCGAACTCACAAGGCAGGACTACCTCGCCGTATGCTACGCAGACGACGTGGTCATTCTCGTCACAAGCAAATTTGAATCGGAACTCTCTGGGTTAATGCAACCTGCATTGAATATTGTTAGCCAATGGGCAGACAACTGTGGGCTGAACAATGGGAAAGAAATGGGGACCACAACCAGATATGATTCGCTGACTCTACACCAGTGTCGTCCACCCTACTATTTCCTATGGATCTCTCGTCTGGTGGAAGGCGATTGAGAAACTCTCCAATCTTAAGTTGTTGGAAAAAGTTCAACGTTTTTATTGCCTCAGTATTACGGGCGCAATGAGAACAGCATCAACAGCAGCACTGGAAACCATTACGGCTATCTACGCAATTGGGATCCACATCAAAAAAGTTGCTGCGGTGGCTGCATTGAGACTTCTCTTAAACCAGGCATGGACTCATGCATGCTCTTCTGTACCTCATGAATCTATCCTGGAATTTGTAAAATCCATCATACCCAATGTTAAGAAACCTAGCGATTCCCAGAAAGAAACCTTCCTGGAATCAAACGTAAAACTTAGTATCCCTTCTAGAGCTGATTGGAACACTGACATAGTGTCTCAAACAGCTAGCCTGTTAACAGCATATACCGACGGCTCCAAAATGGGAAACCTGACTGGCGCGGGAATGTACTGTGAGGAATTAAATCTAGAACTGTCTATTCGCTTAGAAGACCACGCCACAGTCTTCCAAGCAGAGGTGGTGGCCATTAAAGAAATATGTAACCACCTTCTATTAGAAGGAACCACAGATAGGGACCTGACAATCTTCATAAAAGCGGTGACATCCTATACTACCAAATCCAAGCTGGTCCAAGAATGTAAACACAGTCTTAACAACCTGGCGCGGTCGAATAGGGTCACATTGAAATGGGTTCCTGGACATAGCAATATACCGGGAAACGACAAAGCAGACGAGCTAGCAAGAGAAGGATCGCAACTGGAGGTCATCACGATCACAGTTGGGGTAGCACTGCAGACTCTTAAAGCGAACCTAAAACGATGGGCCGATGAATCTCATCGACAAATCTGGCTAGCTAGTGATATCGGCCACACCACGCGGTGTCTCTGGGTCATCTCGAAGGAGAAAGTAGCCAAGAAATACCTGAAAGTAACCAAGAAATAAGAGCTCGGTATACCTGGCCACTGCGATCTTAACAGGTCACTCTATGTTGCGGGATCATGCCTACAAAATCCGGCGCTCTGAAGTGCACGTCTGTAGGGGGTGCGGTGAGTATAGATAGACAATTGAACACTTCATGTGTGCATGAGGCAATATACGTTATAAATGCTTTGGTGCCGAACTGAGCGAAGCGGGGGTTCATGGATGGCAGCAAATCTGTAAATTTGGTAAAGATAGCGGATGGCTCACAACCGCCACGGCGGGAGTGACATAAAGGTTCTGCGCACCGAGGGGTACAATGGGCCTAGTTCTGGCCTGAGTGCTTGAGTCCTTCACGGACTCCCCTCTTTCAATCCATCCATCCATCCATCTTTTTATTTCAATAATACTTTCATATTATCATACTATACATATTTGGTTATACAATTTTATTTTTTTGCCAGAGATTCGTTTACCGAATTTTCTAATATCATTATTACAAAATAAGACCAGTTTCATGATAACGTTATAGCTATAATATTTGTAGGACTAACTTTATAGGATCTTTAAACATTTTAAAAATTTAAATAATTTTATATTTATAATATTTTTTCAAAACCCATTTACACTTAATCAAATCAAATAGTTGATCAATTCATATACCTTTTATAAACTTTCACCAAAAGCCTATTGTTAAATGTTCCCTCTGTATAAAATGCATCAACAATATGTGCTGGAACTTCGTCAAAATTTGTCACATCGTGCCTATTTAATAATCATCTTGAATTTAAGCGATTTTTTGCTATTTAGAATTGCTGTCAAATTTTAGTATTTAAATTAGTAATCGAGTATCTAATCCTCATTAATCTCAGAGCCAAGCTCCATCTTCTCGTTACCAAGAAAATGGGGCCCGAAAAAGTGACCGATAATTTGTTTGGATCAGCGAAAACAAGCATAAGGAGAGATAATGTTAGTATGTTATGTTAAAGAGAAACATATATATAGAAAGAAATTATCTTTTTATCCTTAAGCTTGATTTCTTGCACTTTCTCACATGCTGAGAAATAATTTACTATCCGCAATGGATTAAGCTCTGATGTTTCCACCACCGAAAACAAAACAGATATTACTAGATTAGACACTTACTGCTTAATACAAGCAGTTAATTAAATAAAATAAAAATAAATAAAATATATAAAAATTAAAGGAAACAAAACATTAATATTTGATTTAACAAGCTACCACTTACATAGGGCTTAACAATTCTGAAAAAAGCTACTACTTCCCTATGTCGTCACCTGCTAATTCAAATCATTAAAAAATTAAAAAACTAAAGTTGTTAGAACTTAAGTAGTTCTAAAACTATAAGTAAAAAAAAATAAAACAAAATAAAAACAATTCGCTAAGGAAGAACTAAAAAAGCGTACCAGCGTCAAAAACAACACAAATTAACATGTTACCACTAGCTTTAGGCTTCGCAATTCTGTAAAGAACGCTACTACTTCCCTCCACTGTCATCTGCTAATTTGAGGCTTAAAAATTTAAAATAAAAATATAAAATAAAAAATAAAAAAAAATAAAAAGCGTGCTAGTTTGCAATTGGCAGTTTGAAATAATCAAAAATCATGAAAAAACCATTCGTCAATATAAATATTAAATATATATAAAACAAACAAATTAAAGAGGTTACCACTAGCTTCAGGCTTCATCGATCTAGAAAGAACGCTACTACTTCCCTCCGCTGTCACCCATTAATTTGAGGCTTTAAAAATTATAAATTAAATGTAATAAAAATCATGCGAATTGCAAATAGCAGTTTGTTATAAAAATCGAAATTGTCAAATACTATATATTTATTTTTATTTTAAACATAAAAATAACATATACATACTTACTAATTAAGTAAACATATAATATAGATATACATGTAACACAAATATGCATATAAGACAAGTACATAAAAAAACTCATTGGCTTAAGCTCCTTTTAAGCTGAAGTTTGCTGTAATTAAAGTCAAATTTCCCGGCACAATTATTAACTTCGCGTAACATTCTCGAAATGGGTTCATTTTTCCCATACTCTGTGATATGAAATTGTATTTTAAAAAGCGACACAGATCTAAGCGAGCGAAAATTAATATTAAGATTCATCCGTTCTAAAAGAAATGGAGAATCAATAGCACCAGCAATTACTTGGTGCACAAACACGATAGCAGCTATTGGCCGACGCCTTTGAAGCGTTTGTAAATCTATAAGTTTGAGACGGTCTACATAAGGAGGTAAGTTGAAAGTGTCCACCCAAGGAAGCACACGAAGAGCAAACCTTACAAATCTACGTTGGACCGCCTCAACTCTTTGAATGTGTACCAGTTGATATGGTGACCAGACTTGACTAGCGTATTCCAGTATCAGCCTAACAAAAGTCATATAAAGAGCCCTAGTAACGTAAGGGTCAGAAAACTCCTTAGACCACCGTTTAACAAAGCCAAGCATAGAGTTAGACCTACTAACTATATTATCGAAATGGGAGTGGAAGTTTAAGTCACTTTCACAGAGAATTCCTAAGTCACGAATAGCCGTGACTCTTGGAACAAGCGCACCATTAACATAATAATCACGAGGTGGATGGCGAATGCGTTTACGGGAAAACGTAATAGCTTGGCATTTGTTAACATTAAGCTCCAGATGGTTCTTCTGACACCAAATTGAATATTTATTTAAATCCTCCTGAAGGACAATACTATCTGAGGGAGATAAAATTATTTTAGAAATTTTCATATCATCCGCATAAATATTAGATTCCGACTTTTTTATAATTTAAGTAACATCGTTTATGGATAAATTAAAAATTAGTGGACCAAGGTGGCTGCCCTGAGGCACTCCAGACTTAGCCGTAAATGGCATCGAAGTAGCTGACTGAAAAAGTACCTTATATTGACGATTTATTAAATACGATTCTAACCAAAGCAAAAAAAAAGGTGGAAACCCAAATGCTTGAAATTTGAACAGAATAATCTCATGCGAAAGTTTGTCAAAAGCTTTACTAAAGTCAGTAGTGATAGCATCCACGTCATGACCAACTTCCATTGCCTTAAGACTGTTAGACACGAATTCCGTTAAATTAGTGGTCGTCGATCTGCCCTTCAAAAGCCCGTGTTGTTTAGGTGAAATCAGGGATTTACAGTGAAAGAAGAGGGTATCATAAACAATACTTTCAAAAAGTTTAGGAACGCAGGATAGCTTGGCTATTGGCCTATAGTTATTAATTTCAGCTTTACAGCCCTTCTTATGTACGGGGATAATAAAAGAATCCTTCCAAAAATTTGGAAATATCCCCACTGACATAGATTTATTGAAAATTGCTGTGAGAGGCTGTGCAAGGCTACCGCTGCATTTCTTTAAAACAATTGCTGGCAGACCGTCAGGACCAGATGAGTAATCATCTTTTAAATTGCAAATTTTATCAACCACCGTTTCTAAATTAATATTTACACTTACTAAAGATGTCTGAGGATTATTATTTAAGTAGGAAAAGTAATTAACGTGCACAAAATCATTATCATTAAAAGCTTGATTAAAAAAATCAGCGAAGTGATTAGAAACAACTTCGGGATCATTTGATGAATGATGTGGAAGGGTACCCGTCATATTTCCTTTTAATATTAATAAATTTCCAGAATTTTTTCGGATCTGAAATAATGTCAAACTGCATTTGACTTATATAATTATCATATAGATCTTTAGACAACACGGAAAATTCGTCAGATACGTTAACATATTCCAAAAAAACACAGTCCGACCTAGTTGTTAGAAACTTACGCCATAATTTATTCCTATTATTTCGTAATGAGCGAAGTTCATTATTGTACCATGGAGGCGAAGAGATAAAGTTTTTTTGGATGTAAATTGGAACAGATAGTTCTATGCACTCAAAGATTAAAGCATAAAAATTAGAAATCATTATCTCAATGTTATCATTAGAATTAAAAATTATATCAAAATTGACATTACTAAGTAAAAAATTTAATTTATCAAAATCAGTTAAACGAAAATTGAAACGATAAGGATTACCATGATTATTATTATTATCATTACTATTACAATTATCATTTTCATAAGCAAAAGTTAAAGAAAGTGGAGGATGGTAGACATCCATAACAGACAGACATTGAGTATGTACTTTCTATAACAATACAGTTTTGGACATCAGTTGTAAAAACCAGATCGAGTTGACGATTTAAACTATTTTTAACATTACTAACCTGGAAAAGGCTACAATCAGATAAATTATCAATAAATGATGTTTCAACTAAAGAAGTTGCATTAGATGCAACGTAATATGATTCATCATCCGATTCAACCCAAACCAGTCTAGGAAAATTAAAATCACCAACAATCAACAGATCATCGCAATCATCCATAGTACAATGCAAAAAATCGACAGCATTTAAGAAAAGTTGGTAACATTCAATGGGACTAACAGGATGAATATAACAATTTAAAACATAAATACTACGACGACCAACAGAAATTCTAACACATAATAATTCAACATTAGTAGTATTGGGAATTTTGAAAAAGGAAGCATCAAGATTAGAGCGAACCGCAATAAGAAGCCCACGCCCTGAAGAATTAAACCCATCTTTCCGAAAGACGTTAAAGTCTGAAGTAAAAAGTTCATTGTCGCGGATGGAATCAGTTAAATTAGTTTCAGTTAAAGCGAAAATGTCGAAAGGAAGCATTTGCGATTTTAAAAAAACTTCAGCCGCTTTAGTTCGTAGTCCCCTTACATTTTGATAATAAAGGGACAAGCATTTTAGTTTTTTGGCGCCGAAACCGGTGAATTTAAATGAATTATAGAACCAGGTGTTCGAGATAATGTAAATTCCTTAATAAATATGCCGCTGGGCCACGAATCAGATTTCAATAGCACGGAAAAGTATTCTGCAGGAACGGTTATCTTAAACGACGCAACATGAGCATCTTGTTTACTAATTTTATGGAATTTAATATGATCTATATTAAAATTCATAAAACTACTTTTTATAAATTTTAGAACAGCTTCAGACGTAGTTTCTGGGTGGAACCGTGAACTAAAAATAATTTTTGGACGCGAAACAACACGTAAAGTAGGAGGAGGTGATAATAGTTCTAAAGACACAGAAGAATCTAATGAGGATGGACAAATAGTGTTATTGTTAGAATTAAAAATAAATGCACTATTGTTATTAGAATTAGTAATACTAATAGTATCAGCTGCAATATTCGAATTAGTAGTATTATAATTATAAGTTTTCGTTTTATTAATATTATTATTTTTTTTAGTTCTAGATTTTCTAATTTTTTCCCCGCATTTTTTACTTTACCGGTGGGCCATTGACTACACTATTATTATTATTAGCATCAATTGCACTTAAATTACCTCTTGTAACATTGGAAATAACTGATGTTGACTGCTGAGCGGTAGCAATGTTATTAACAATCTGTTCTGAAGATGATAACTCATCCATTAAGTTGTTATTAACAGAGTTATTAGGAATAACATTACTCGACGTATCAGATGGAAATTGAACATCCAATTGCTCAGTAGTTAATGATCGATCAGGTTGATGATAAATAATTGACTTGGCCAAAAGTTCGCTAACGATTTTATTTGTTGATGTCAATTCAGTTTCGACGCGATCGAAACTAATTATAATTTCATCAAAATGTGTATTATGCGCTGAATTGGTTTTATTGAAATCAGTAGAGAGTTTACTGAGTGATTTCAATATCGACTCAATGTTTGTATCAACTACTTTTTCAAAGTTATTGAGTTTGACAGTATTAATATTAATATAGTCACGAGCCAGCGAATAATTTTGAGAGTTTGTAAAAATTTCACGTTGGATCAAGTCTAATTTATCTTTAAAATTATCAATAAATGATAAATCAATGTTTTCAAGTTTTGAAAACAATTTGAGAATCTTCGGAAAATTCTTTTCATTACCGAAAAAAAACGGTTCATAATCTGAGTATTAGAGTTAATATTATTACTAATATTTTCAAACTCACCACTCAAATCTGTAACGTGCTTCTGAAGCAAATCAAATTTTCGTTGGAAGTTATATGAAAATTCACAATTATTTTCAACGATACTCTTGATAGAGGCTAAATTAGCAGAAAAATCTTCCATTAAAACATTATTTTTTTTGTATAAGTCCACAAAAATTTGTGGATTTACAATTTACGCAATAAAATTAAAGTTTTTGAAACAATCGCCTCTGAATTTAACTACCTTAGAAGTATCAATGGCGGTATTACAAATACAATAAATAACCGATTCCATATTACAAATATGTACTTAAAAATTATAAAATTAAAATTATTATTATGTTTGAATAAATTAAAATTAAAAATTTTACAAATTAGGTCAAATGGCAGTCAGTCGGTCAAAAGAACGAATTATTTCGGAAATTTGACTTTGAACCAAGAAAAAATAAAAAGCACAGCAATAATAAAATTATAAATAGTACTCACAATTTTGAGACAAATACGACCATATGATATTAAAATTAGTAATATCAGACCAAAAACAACAACAAAACAGAACAAAATAAATTAAATTCTCTTGAGAAATTAATATCGAGTCAAAACAAAGCCGTAACACTACGTCACTAGAAACAATAAGTTTTTTTTTATAGATTTTATTTTTTTGGTTTTTGATTTTTTTTTTGATTTTTTGATTTCTCATTTTTGTTATTTTTCAACAAAAAAAAAACACAATATTAAATATTATTTCTTTTAAATTAATTAAAATTAGCCAAAAATTAAAATATATAAATATCAATCAATAAAACAAATTATTTAGATTAAATTAAAAAAAATCAATAACATGCAAATTAAAAAAATTTAATTAGTTAAAAACACAAAGCACAAATACAACCGACCCGATAAAGATCTACAATCTTTAACATAATTTAGTTCATGAGGTAATCGAATATTGGCGTCTAATTGTTGTCCATTAATAAAACCTATAATAAGGTAACAAGTGTAAATAAAAACTGTTAGGTATATAAATTTAAAAAATTTAACTTATTTAGACAATTGTTTTAATTAGTTTTTATTCTTAATGCAATATCAGTGCAGGAATTACTCTAGAATAATTACGAATCGGTTGTGTTTTTAAAAAAAGTGAATTAACTTATAGAATTATTAATAAAATGGATTTAAAGTAAGTTTGCTATTATCAAAATTTACAATTTTTTATGTTATTAAGCCCTGTATTTATTTTAGTATTTTTTTTTTAATTTTTGGTAAAATTTTAACTCGACAAGACATTATAAAATGGGTGGAAAAATTAAAGTTGGGTGGAAAAATTAAATTAAAAATTAGTGGACCAAGGTGGCTGCCCTGAGGCACTCCAGACTTAGCCGTAAATGGCATCGAAGTAGCTGACCGAAAAAGAACCCTATATTGACGATTTATTAAATACGATTCTAACCAAAGCAAAAAAAAGGTGGAAACCCAAATGCTTGAAATTTGAACAGAATAATCTCATGCGAAAGTTTGTCAAAAGCTTTACTAAAGTCAGTAGTGATAGCATCCACGTCATGACCAACTTCCATTGCCTTAAGACTGTTAGACACGAATTCCGTTAAATTAGTGGTCGTCGATCTGCCCTTCAAAAGCCCGTGTTGTTTAGGTGAAATCAGGGATTTACAGTGAAAGAAGAGGGTATCATAAACAATACTTTCAAAAAGTTTAGGAACGCAGGATAGCTTGGCTATTGGCCTATAGTTATTAATTTCAGCTTTACAGCCCTTCTTATGTACGGGGATAATAAAAGAATCCTTCCAAAAATTTGGAAATATCCCCACTGACATAGATTTATTGAAAATTGCTGTGAGAGGCTGTGCAAGGCTACCGCTGCATTTCTTTAAAACAATTGCTGGCAGACTGTCAGGACCAGATGAGTAATCATCTTTTAAATTGCAAATTTTATCAACCACCGTTTCTAAATTAATATTTACACTTACTAAAGATGTCTGAGGATTATTATTTAAGTAGGAAAAGTAATTAACGTGCACAAAATCATTATCATTAAAAGCTTGATTAAAAAAATCAGCGAAGTGATTAGAAACAACTTCGGGATCATTATCATTAAAAGCTTGATTAAAAAAATCAGCGAAGTGATTAGAAACAACTTCGGGATCATTTGATGAATGATGTGGAAGGGTACCCGTCATATTTCCTTTTAATATTAATAAATTTCCAGAATTTTTTCGGATCTGAAATAATGTCAAACTGCATTTGACTTATATAATTATCATATAGATCTTTAGACAACACGGAAAATTCGTCAGATACGTTAACATATTCCAAAAAAACACAGTCCGACCTAGTTGTTAGAAACTTACGCCATAATTTATTCCTATTATTTCGTAATGAGCGAAGTTCATTATTGTACCATGGAGGCGAAGAGATAAAGTTTTTTTGGATGTAAATTGGAACAGATAGTTCTATGCACTCAAAGATTAAAGCATAAAAATTAGAAATCATTATCTCAATGTTATCATTAGAATTAAAAATTATATCAAAATTGACATTACTAAGTAAAAAATTTAATTTATCAAAATCAGTTAAACGAAAATTGAAACGATAAGGATTACCATGATTATTATTATTATCATTACTATTACAATTATCATTTTCATAAGCAAAAGTTAAAGAAAGTGGAGGATGGTAGACATCCATAACAGACAGACATTGAGTATGTACTTTCTATAACAATACAGTTTTGGACATCAGTTGTAAAAACCAGATCGAGTTGACGATTTAAACTATTTTTAACATTACTAACCTGGAAAAGGCTACCATCAGATAAATTATCAATAAATGATGTTTCAACTAAAGAAGTTGCATTAGATGCAACGTAATATGATTCATCATCCGATTCAACCCAAACCAGTCTAGGAAAATTAAAATCACCAACAATCAACAGATCATCGCAATCATCCATAGTACAATGCAAAAAATCGACAGCATTTAAGAAAAGTTGGTAACATTCAATGGGACTAACAGGATGAATATAACAATTTAAAACATAAATACTACGACGACCAACAGAAATTCTAACACATAATAATTCAACATTAGTAGTATTGGGAATTTTGAAAAAGGAAGCATCAAGATTAGAGCGAACCGCAATAAGAAGCCCACGCCCTGAAGAATTAAACCCATCTTTCCGAAAGACGTTAAAGTCTGAAGTAAAAAGTTCATTGTCGCGGATGGAATCAGTTAAATTAGTTTCAGTTAAAGCGAAAATGTCGAAAGGAAGCATTTGCGATTTTAAAAAAACTTCAGCCGCTTTAGTTCGTAGTCCCCTTACATTTTGATAATAAAGGGACAAGCATTTTAGTTTTTTGGCGCCGAAACCGGTGAATTTAAATGAATTATAGAACCAGGTGTTTGAGATAATGTAAATTCCTTAATAAATATGCCGCTGGGCCACGAATCAGATTTCAATAGCACGGAAAAGTATTCTGCAGGAACGGTTATCTTAAACGACGCAACATGAACATCTTGTTTACTAATTTTATGGAATTTAATATGATCTATATTAAAATTCATAAAACTACTTTTTATAAATGTTAGAACAGCTTCAGACGTAGTTTCTGGGTGGAACCGTGAACTAAAAATAATTTTTGGACGCGAAACAACACGTAAAGTAGGAGGAGGTGATAATAGTTCTAAAGACACAGAAGAATCTAATGAGGATGGACAAATAGTGTTATTGTTAGAATTAAAAATAAATGCACTATTGTTATTAGAATTAGTAATACTAATAGTATCAGCTGCAATATTCGAATTAGTAGTATTATAATTATAAGTTTTCGTTTTATTAATATTATTATTTTTTTTAGTTCTAGATTTTCTAATTTTTTCCCCGCCTTTTTTACTTTACCGGTGGGCCATTGACTACACTATTATTATTATTAGCATCAATTGCACTTAAATTACCTCTTGTAACATTGGAAATAACTGATGTTGACTGCTGAGCGGTAGCAATGTTATTAACAATCTGTTCTGAGGATGATAACTCATCCATTAAGTTGTTATTAACAGAGTTATTAGGAATAACATTACTCGACGTATCAGATGGAAATTGAACATCCAATTGCTCAGTAGTTAATGATCGATCAGGTTGATGATAAATAATTGACTTGGCCAAAAGTTCTCTAACGATTTTATTTGTTGATGTCAATTCAGTTTCGACGCGATCGAAACTAATTATAATTTCATCAAAATGTGTATTATGCGCTGAATTGGCATTATTGAAATCAGTAGAGAGTTTACTGAGTGATTTCAATATCGACTCAATGTTTGTATCAACTACTTTTTCAAAGTTATTGAGTTTGACAGTATTAATATTAATATAGTCACGAGCCAGCGAATAATTTTGAGAGTTTGTAAAAATTTCACGTTGGATCAAGTCTAATTTATCTTTAAAATTATCAATAAATGATAAATCAATGTTTTCAAGTTTTGAAAACAATTTGAGAATCTTCGGAAAATTCTTTTCATTACCGAAAAAAAAACGGTTCATAATCTGAGTATTAGAGTTAATATTATTACTAATATTTTCAAACTCACCACTCAAATCTGTAACGTGCTTCTGAAGCAAATCAAATTTTCGTTGGAAGTTATATGAAAATTCACAATTATTTTCAACGATACTCTTGATAGAGGCTAAATTAGCAGAAAAATCTTCCATTAAAACATTATTTTTTTGTATAAGTCCACAAAAATTTGTGGATTTACAATTTACGCAATAAAATTAAAGTTTTTGAAACAATCGCCTCTGAATTTAACTACCTTAGAAGTATCAATGGCGGTATTACAAATACAATAAATAACCGATTCCATATTACAAATATGTACTTAAAAATTATAAAATTAAAATTATTATTATGTTTGAATAAATTAAAATTAAAAATTTTACAAATTAGGTCAAATGGCAGTCAGTCGGTCAAAAGAACGAATTATTTCGGAAATTTGACTTTGAACCAAGAAAAAATAAAAAGCACAGCAATAATAAAATTATAAATAGTACTCACAATTTTGAGACAAATACGACCATATGATATTAAAATTAGTAATATCAGACCAAAAACAACAACAAAACAGAACAAAATAAATTAAATTCTCTTGAGAAATTAATATCGAGTCAAAACAAAGCCGTAACAATACGTCACTAGAAACAATAAGTTTTTTTTTATAGATTTTATTTTTTTGGTTTTTGATTTTTTTTTTGATTTTTTGATTTCTGATTTTTGTTATTTTTCAACAAAAAAAAAAACACAATATTAAATATTATTTCTTTTAAATTAATTAAAATTAGCCAAAAATTAAAATATATAAATATCAATCAATAAAACAAATTATTTAGATTAAATTAAAAAAAATCAATAACATGCAAATTAAAAAAATTTAATTAGTTAAAAACACAAAGCACAAATACAACCGACCCGATAAAGATCTACAATCTTTAACATAATTTAGTTCATGAGGTAATCGAATATTGGCGTCTAATTGTTGTCCATCAATAAAACCTATAATAAGGTAACAAGTGTAAATAGAAACTGTTAGGTATATAAATTTAAAAAATTTAACTTATTTAGACAATTGTTTTAATTAGTTTTTATTCTTAATGCAATATCAGTGCAGGAATTACTCTAGAATAATTACGAATCGGTTGTGTTTTTAAAAAAAAGTGAATTAACTTATAGAATTATTAATAAAATGGATTTAAAGTAAGTTTGCTATTATCAAAATTTACAATTTTTTATGTTATTAAGCCCTGTATTTATTTTAGTATTTTTTTTTTTAATTTTTGGTAAAATTTTAACTCGACAAGACATTATAAAATGGGTGGAAAAATTAAAGTTGGTTCCAAAAAAAAATATTGTAAGACGTCCCGATTGGAAATATATCCCAATAACAAAAGAGATAAAAATCATTAGAAAATTTAATAAAAAAGCATGTACTACCAGTACCGGGATTTAGCTAATCAAATTTTGGGAGGAGAGTTGTGAGGGAGTGCGAAAAGAGAGAAAAACGATTATGCTAACATTTTTTCCCATTCCCACTCCCAAAATTTACTCGACAATGTTTTTCTTGTCGAGAAATTTTGGGAGTGGGAATTAATATACAATTTTTTTTTTTAATTTAATATTTCTTTATTTTCCAAAAAAAGTTCTTAATTATAATAATCCTTAAAGAATATTGAAAAAATAGGATAAAATTTAGTACAATTTGATTAATAACAAGATCTTGCCAATGCTACATATTAATATTTTTTTTTAGTTAGGATTATAATTATAACAAAATTTGAATTTAGTAAACTAAAAACATTAGTTTCTAAACATTTTGGAAAATGAAAAAAAAACACAACTTTTATTTTTATTAATTAAATAAAATACATAAATAAACTAACTAGGTGGACGGTAACACCAAGGATATAAGTCAGAGTACAAAAATTGAGTATAGATGAATGAATCTATCTTTGATTTTCTTCATCGGAAAGCCACCAATATAAATGTTGATAGTAAATTAATTAATATACATTTGATATAGAATTGTAAGAAGGGTTTGTCTATTTAGTTTTAGACCAAAATAATTATAAAATGAATAAAGATCAAATACCAATTATATACCATGTAAATAGAAATTCATCAAATAAAAGAAAATTATATAATAAGGAAATAAATGTTCAAAATAATTTAAATATAATAATATTTGATATTTATCAAACGAGAAGGGATATGAAGGGAAAATTTATTGGTGGTTATAATAAAAAACATTATAAAAAATATTTAAAGTTATATTATAATATTAAGTTATGTAAATAATAATTTTAGGGTTGTAGATTTAAGTTCTGTAAATAGCAGTTTTAACTTTTTGATTTAGGAAAATAAAAAAAAAAAACAGAAAATTTTGGTTTAAAAAAAAATTTCCAAAACATAAAAATATGTAATCATATCAAAAATTAATAAATAATAATAATTTAAAAAAAAAAATACATTTTTTAGTTGTCAAATTCTCTCTTTCAAGTTTCGAAATTTACTTTCGAAACAACTTTTCTCCCATTTTTAGCAAAATCGTTTTTTCTCGACTAGGGAGTTTCAGTTTGGGAGAAGAAATTTAAATGGGAGTAACTCCCAAAAATAGCTAAATCCCGGTACAGGTAAAATATATTTTAAAAATCAATTTCTTTTTGTAAATTTTCGGGAAACGGCAAACCCATTATTTTGAAGCGTTTAGTGTTTTTTTAAATTATAAATGTTATGGCCAATTTTAAGATTTTACCACTTTACCTTAAATTTTTAATAAATTTGTAATTTATTTAATCATCTAGAAACTAAAATTCATACAGATTGTTGTGGAGGATACATAGATTTAAATCTGTAGCGTGGCGCACAAATTTGCATTACCCAATTTTTTTTTTTTTTAAATATTATAATTTGCAACAGAACTATTTAACTAATATGATAAATAATTAACTTACAGAAATATAAATAATAATAATATAAATTCATCTGTTTTTAATTTAAACTAAAACAAATATTAAAATTTAGATTAAAAATAATAATTTAATAAAATATTACAACTATTTCGTAATAAAATCAATTTCGAAATCTAATCTTTCGATATTAAAAATTTATTTCCACCCAGTACCGGGATTTAGATAATCAAATTTTGGGAGGAGAGTTGGGAGAGAGTGCGGAAATAGAGAAAAACGATTTTGATAACATTTTTTCCCATTCCCACTCCCAAAATTTACTCGACAATGTTTTTCTTGTCGAGAAATTTTGGGAGTGGGAATTAATATACATTTGATAAAGAATTGTAAGAAGGGTTTGTCTATTTAGACCAAAATAATTATATAATGAATATAGATCAAATACCAATTATAGGTATACCATGTAAATAGAAATTCAGCGAATAAAAGAATATTATATAATAAGGAAATAAATGTTCAAAATAATTTAAATATAATAATATTTGAAATTTATCAAACGGGAAGGGATATGAAGAAGAAATTTATTGGTGGTTATAATAAAAAAACATTATAAGAAATTTTTAAAGTATATTATAATATTAAGTTATGTAAATAATAGTTTTAGGTTTGTAGATTTAAATTCTGTAAATAATAGTTTTAGGGATAGTTTTAAGTTTTAGATTAAGAAAAATAAAAAAAAACAGAAAGTTTTGGTTTTAAAAAAAAATTGCAAAACATAAAAATATGTAATATTAAAAATAAATAAATAAAATTTTTAGAGAGCCACATTGAGGGACATTAAGAAAAAAATATTAATTAAGTTAACATAGTTTTTAAAATATTTTTGTATATGTACAAAAAAAAAAAATTATGGATTTATAAAAAAATATTACAAGAAAAGATATAGAATTATCATTGTCAATAGATTTTTTTTTCAGTTTTTTATTTATTATTAATATTGTTATAATGGTAAGTATTGTATAGTATGATAATGTTTTTTCAAAAAATAATAAATTTCTCAATTAATTTTTTTGTAAGGCTCCCAAAATAAACGAAAACCAAAAAGAATTAATGATAGAATTGATGAAAAAAGATTACAAAACCATTTTTGGATCTTTTAAACATTCACAGGGAACACTAGAAAAAAGCAAACTATGGAGTTTAATTGAAGCCGAATTAAATAAATGTGGTCCAACAAAATCATGTCAGCAATGGAAAAAAGTATATTAAATTCTTATATTTTCTAATTTTAATTTATAATTGCAACAATAACACAATTTTCATTTCGTCTGCAGTGTTGGCTCGATTTAAAAAAAAAATTGAAATTAAAAATTAGAGGTATAATTAAATACCAACAAGAAACTGGTGGAGGTACCATATCTGATTTATCTGATAAATTGACAGATTCAGAGATGATTATATATGAAATCATTGGAAAAGATTATTTTATTGGTGATAATGTCACTATGGAATATGGAGATATTAATGAAGTAATAATTTCATATTAATAATTATTATTAACATATGTAATTAACTGTATTTTTTAGACTGTTTCAATTGCAGAGCCAGTTATACCTGCTGAAGAACATCTGTTGGAAAATGAAGTAGAAATTATTGAAGATATGGAATATAATAATATGCCATCAACAACAAAAGAAACTCCAAATACAAACAATGTATTTTTTGCAAATAATTTGTTATATTAAAATTAATTCACTATATATTATATTATTTATTCTCAGCTGAAAAGAAAAATTAACGTATTTCACACTCCTGCAAGAAATTCATTTATGGAAGCAAAAATTCAATCTGAAAAAACAAATGAATTATTAGAACAATTAATAAAAGAACAAATAAAGACACAAAAAATAATAGTGACGGAGCAGACTGAAAGTAGAAAACTTATAAAAGAAAGTATTGAAAATTTAAAAGTTAATTTTTTTAATATGTAATAGTTTATAATATTTCGTTAAATTGTTTTTCTTTATTTTTTTTAATGTAAACAATTTTTTAGAAATGAAAGAATGAATATCAATTTTTTAGAAATGAATGAATATTATATTAATAAAAACAAACTTTAATTTACATATGAGTATTAATTATATTTTATAACTCTATTTGCTAATCTATTTCATGTTATTTTTCCCAAATTCAAAATATTTAAAGTAGTTGCAAAGTTGGTCATATCATCTCCATCTCCACTGTTATTATTTTGAAACTGTCGTTGCAATTGTATTTCCAAATTTATACGATCTTCATCTTCAGCAGATATAGGGAATTTCATATCAATAAGAATATTGTGCAAGACAACGCAAGCGTTAATAATAGAACCTGCCGCTGCAGGCGAATATCTAAGCGGCTTTTCACTTGAGCAGCATCTGTAGATTCGGTTTTAATATATGTAGAGTTTAAATTTAAAAAAAAAAAATTAAGTTTTTTTTACCTAAATCTAGATTTTAACAGTCCAATGGCTCGTTCAACTGAATTCCTCTTAATCGCATGACAACTGTTATAAATAGTTTCCATTGGTGAATTACATGGTCTATATGGTGTCATTAACCATGGTTCTAATGGATATCCAGAGTCACCCAGTAACCAAAATGAGCGGAACCCCTCATCATATTTTCTTTTTAGTCGTATTCTAATTTGACTGCTAGACCATATATATGCATCATGTGTTGCTCCAGAAAATCTTGCAAATACATTTAGCATTTTTAAATTTGCATCACAAATCTGAAAACAATAACATAAATTATAATTCAAAACTTTTAAATAAAATTGGGTTTAGTAGTACAAATTGGACATTTTTGGAATGAGTTCCTTTCCGGTTTACATAATCTTGTTCTATGTTTTTCCGTAATGCCATCAAAGGAACATGACCACAGTCGATACATCCAATTATATGAGGAAAAAACATTTCGTTTCTATGAAAATCTAAAAACCTATAAAAACAACATTTTTATATTTGTATATTATATGTATATATAAAGTGTAAAAACTACATACCCTTTCTTAGTATTCAGAATTTCAGTAGTTGTTTTTGGAAAATTTATATATTTTTTACCCAATTGGGAGGAAAATATTTCCGACACTTCGTTGATAGATTGTGATATCAACGTTTGGCTCATTGCATGGAAAAAATCTTGCCCATCTCTTCTTTGGTAGGAGCCACTAGCGTAAAAATTTAATGCTGCCAATATCTATAAGATATAAAACAATGCATAAATAAAATAAACCAAAGTATATAAGAAATTACTTTCAGTTTCGCAGGAATTGCATCGCTTCTATTTTTTACTACCATATGAAGAATAATTTCTTCAATAATAGCAATTGCTCTTCCAATAGGTAATCTAAACAATTCGATGAATCTGAAAACAAAATTATTATAGAAGGTAAATAACTAACATTTTGTTTATTGTTTTACCTCGATTCTGCAATATCAAATGGATCCAATTCGTCCCTTAGGTTAGGTTAGGTTAAGAAGGGTGCGTGAAGATATAAGTTCAACACGCATCACGAGAGATCTCGATGGATCCATTGTGGTCCCTATGCAAGGTTCAAAAGCTAAGCACCAATCCTATCAAAAATTCTACTTACCTTTATGAAGAGAATAGTTCTCCATAAAGATAGTGTTGAAAGAGACATCCAACCGCGCAGTACGTCACGTCCGAAGCATTGGTATCTGACGCGCGCAAGTCTTTCACAATCACACACTAGATGTTCCAGTGTGGGTTCTATAGTTTCATCCCCACAGCGGCATAAGCTGTCCATGGGGATTCCAAGGTGAGTACCGTGTTTACCGATCCAACAGTGACCAGTAAGGAGACCAATCAGTTTCCTACAGATATTTCTATCTGTGGATAGAACGATCTCGGATTTCTTCTTGGATAGGCGCGGCCAGCATAGTTTGGTTTGACGACACTGAGGATATTGGTCCCAAGTATCGTTGACAATATTGTACGCCGCCAAATCGATAGATAATTTTGCAGATTCAATTGGACAGCTAACTTGCGTGGAAATATGCTCGAGAGATATTTCAACGCCTTTCCGAGCAAGTGAATCAGCATTCTCATTTCCCTCAATGCCGTGGTGTCCTGGAACCCAGCATATTCTCACCCGATGCCTTTGTGCCAATTGATTGAGCAACCCTTGGCACTGTCGCACCAGTCTAGATTTCGTTAAATAGGATCCAACTGCTTTGATAGCAGCTTGGCTATCCACATATATATATATTCTGTGGGCGTTCAGGTTCCTATCAAGCAGCTTTTGCGCCGCTTTCAGAATAGCTAAGATCTCAGCCTGAAAAATACTCGAATTATCGGGTAACCGGTATGATTCACCGAGATCTAGGTAAAGCGAGTATACACCCGCTCCCGTTCCTGCTTCCATTTTCGACCCATCCGTATAAACAGCCACCTCGGAGCTTGTCGTGACACTATTGCAGTCCCACTGTTCTCTCCGAGGTATTGCTATCTTATAGGACAGGTCAAAATTGAAAGCTGGAGTTACATAATCAGTAAGGTTGGGTAGCGTCAACGCCATGGTGTCGACTAGTATCCTACCGTGTCCTTTCCTAGATAATTTCCATTGCCCAGACTCTCTTAGTCTGAGGGCACTTTTAATTGCCATGGATTTAACATACAATTCTATCGGAAGTATATGGAGTATCATTTCTAGAGCTCTAGTGGCCGTAGTTCTGATGGCTCCAGTGATTCCGATACAGACCATTCTTTGTATTTTCGTCATATGCGCGAGATTCGACTTAATTTCCAGGGCATGCCACCATACTAACGAACCATAAGTAAGAACAGGTCTTATTACGGACGTATACATCCAGTGGACAATTCTTGGAGTGAGTCCCCACGTTTTCCCTATCATTTTCTTACATGCGAAGTAAGCATTAGAGGCCTTCTTTGCTCTGTCCGCGATAGTATGTTTCCAGTTCAACTTGGGGTCTAGAAACAGTCCCAGATATTTGGCACCTGCCGACAAGGGAAGAGATACACCATTTAGGCATGGATGCCTAAACAGTTTCGCCCTTTTCTTTGTGAAAAGCACAAGTTCTGTCTTTTGTGGATTAATGTTTAATCCACATTTCTTGGTCCATTTTCCTAGAGCCTTTAGTCCAGACTCTAAGATGTCGCTTAATGTATCTAGAAATTTTCCACACACAAAAATTGCTATATCGTCCGCGTATGCAACTACCTTTACGCCTAAGCCCGGCAGCGCCTGCAGAATTTCGTCAACAACCAGAAGCCAAAGAAGTGGGGATAAAACCCCACCCTGAGGAGTGCCTCTGGTGGTAGTTATTTTTATCTTCCCTGTTCCCAAGGACGAATTAACAGTTCTCGACCGAAGCATTGATGCAATCCATCTTGTCACGAATGGATTAATATCCATTCTTGAAAGAGAGTTCTCGATTGCATCCATCCTCACATTATTGAAGGCACCCTCAATATCAAGGAACGCTGCCAAGGTGTATTCTTTAAGTAGGAGAGATTGTTCCACAGTGGAAACTACCTCGTGTAAGGCCGTTTCCACCGATTTTCCTTTAACATAAGCGTGCTGAGCACTCGAAAGATTTTTCTTTTCTAGAACTGTTCTAAGATGGTAATCTATTAGTCGTTCCATTGTTTTCAGCAAAAACGATGAAAGACTAATGGGTCTGTAGTCCTTAGGCGTGGTATGACTTGGCTTACCTGCCTTAGGAATAAAGGTAACTCTAACTTCTTGCCACAATTTCGGAATATGTCCCAAAATTAAGCAACTTTTAAAGATCCTCACTAGAGAAGGACCAATTAGTGGCATGGTCTTTTGTAGCATGATTGGCACCACACCATCAGGCCCCGGTGACTTATAGGGGGAGAACGACATAATAGCGTGCTTTACTTTTTCCGAAGTCACGATCTGTGAAGGAAAATCATTTTCCAAGTTCAGAGTAGTCGCTTGTGGGTTATCGTTCCTAGTTTGCGTGATACTCCCTGGAAAATGAGTCTCTATCAGCAAATCAAGACTTTCTTGACTGCTTTCCGTCCAAGTTCCGTCATCTTTTTGAAGATAACCTGGCACTTCAGGATCCTTCGCTAAGATTTTCCGCAACCTAGACGCTTCGTTCGTATTTTCAATATCCTCACAGAGACGTCTCCATGAGCTTCGTTTAGCGTGGCCAAGCGATGATTTAAATTGTTTTTGACTGAGACGATATTCGTCCCAGTCTGTTTCTGTATTAGTTCGTTTCGCTTTTTTAAAAAGCCGTCTTGCCTTCGTTCTTAGGGTCTCGAGGTCTTTGGACCACCACTTTGGTCCAACCTTCGCGGATTTATTTGAGACAGGGCAGGACGATTCGTACGCTTTCGTAAATATTTTCGTTAAACCTTCAACTTCCTCGTCAATATCTGACGCGTGACTTAATTCGCCTCTAACAGGGGTCTTAATTTCATCGCCAACTATTTTGACAAAGTTATTCCAGTTGGTTCTTTTAATGTTCTTAAAAAGGGTTCCTTGATGTAAGCTTAAGTTTACATCAAAGAGGATTATTCTATGGTCAGAAAAAGATTCTAGATCCGAAACTAACCAATTTTCTACCTTAAATTTGGCCGAGTCTGATATTAGAGTAATATCTAAGACTTCTCTCCTACTTCTAATGACAAAAGTAGGTTCGACACCTTTGTTACATATTAGTAGGTTAGTAGTGCATAGAAATCCAAATAAAGACTCACCCCTTGCATTTGTATCTGTGCTGGCCCATTGTGAGTGATGAGCATTAGCATCGCACCCTACAATTATATCCAGTTTAGCATCTTTAGCCATCCTAATCAGGTTTATGAACCCGATTGGAGGTGGTGGTTCATCGGAGTCCGATGCGAAGTATGCAGACGTGAAGATAAGATTGTTACCGTCAGTCCCCTCGCATCTTATCGTTGTCTGGTCTCCATTGCTGAAATTACTCAATAGAAACATATTAATATTCTTTTTAGCTAAAATACAAGTTCTAATCTTACCTATGTCTGAGTAAAACAACCTGTATTCTGATGTTTTTAAACCCTGGATCTTGTTGTTGTTGATCCATGGTTCTTGTAGCAGGGCTACATCTATCTGCTTGTCCACCAGTACACGCAGCAGGTTGGCTGATGCAGCCTTGCAATGATGAAGATTAATTTGAATAACCTTCATCATTTCTTCTCTATAATATCTTCTACTATTTCTATTTGTGGCATCTTCACAGTGATGAAGCCACAACCTAGAAATAGCTTAAACATTCTTTCTTTGAGGGATGGAATCGCCTCTCGGTCCCACGATAAAAGGAAGCGTTGCCCTCCTTTTACCGGTAGATCTTTCCTTTCTATAGCAAGTCCAGCCATCGGAACTCCTGAATTTTGCTTTCTCAGCAATTCGAGGATCTTATGGTCCTCGTAGACAGGGTCCGGTATAAAAACCCAGGTCTGTGGTTTGACAAGCGTAGAGCGTGGCACCACGTCAAACCGAGCTCCTGCCCACAATTCACCTATCTGGGAGATATAACACTCGAGCCTCTTGAGTGTAGATTCATTCTTGCAGACCATGGTCCGCACCCCTTTGTACCAGCCTCTTGCAAGGATAGTAAATGAATCTACTTCCGTGAAGCTTGTTGGGTCTGCAATGAGATGGTCAGTTATTGCAGCTTCCACCAACAACCAGCGTTCCGGCGAGATCTTGTGATCTGGGACACTCAGATCTCTAACTGCCACATGTAACTTGTCTAGGGCAACTATTGGTGCTCTGGACAAATTTCGTGGTCTTTTCGGTTCATTTTTCTCTTCGTCTAGTGACCGAATTCTCTTTTTCTGAGTCACCTCGGCAGAACTTTGTCCGGCGGGGGGATGTTCAGCTAGAAAAGTCCTTGCCCACTCGAGCCTCTTCTTTTCTTCAGGTTTCAAGTCTGTCGGATTCTTGGATCCAAAAGACTTAATTGCTCTTCTAGACAGCTTTCGATTATTTCGAATTCGTTCCGCCTTGGTGCGCTTGCTAACCACTTCTTTAAACGGTGCATTATTTACTAACGCACCATCTATCGAAGTAGTTTTAGCAGTCACACCACTGCGAACCTCATTCTCGTTTCGAATGGTTGCAACAATGTTCTCCGAGGATGTAGAAATAGATTCCACAGCCTTTGACATCGCTGAAACCACCGTAACGTTGAGATCGTCAGCTTCTTCTAGTAGTTGGTCCTCCTCAAAATCGTCCGAATCAATGTTGATCCGGTCAATATCCAGTTGAGAGCTTATGGTCTCAACTGAGTGTGAGGGTGACGAAGGATTTTCGGATAAGGTAGGGGATACAGATAAAGAAGACGGTTTTAAAAACAGTGAAGATTTTTCTTCAGCGGATAATAGTTTGGATGGGGTAGAGGTAGAGGGTACGGACAGGAAGGACGACATTAAACATGGTGAGGAATTTTCCTCAACGGATTTTTTCTTTTTATTTTTATTGGAATTGTTGCTCATTTTTGAACCCACGAGTATGGCGAGAAAGAAGGGTCAGCAACCGCAGAGCTCCCTTGCGGAAGTAAGGCTGGTTACCGTAGGGGGTCGCCTGGTACCCTACGGAGATCGCTTGCGATACCACTTTTATACACCTGGTACCATGCAGCCATCAGCACGATGCTTGCACCTTGGCTTGAGTGTTTTTGAATCTCTTTAGTCTGGCAACTCCTCCTAGGCCAATTCGGCATGGTTGGACCTACCGGTAGCAAGCTACCGCCGACACGCGCCCTAGGATTCATCGATGCGCGCAAACCCCTCCGCCACGTTAAGGCAGAGATCCCGGAGGGGATCCCTTAATCGTCGGCGTATTATTCGCATTCGATATTTATTTTCAAAATTATTACAAGCCTCAATTAGAAACAAATTCATTTCAAAATTATTGAATCTTCAGTTAAAAAAAAATTACTTTTGCTTGCTTTACACTTTTTCATTAATTATATTTTATTATTTTATTTGTCAAATTCTCTCTTACAAGTTTCGAAATTTACTTTCGAAACAACTTTTCTCCCATTTTTAGGAAAATTGTTTTTTCTCGACTAGGGAGTTTCAGTTTGGGAGAAGAAATTTAAATGGGAGTAACTCCCAAGAATAGCTAAATATCGGTATAGTAGTAATTCGTGTAGTGCAATTGTCAGTATTACAAACTGCAAACGGAACGATTAAAAACGAAAAAAATAATTATGCTATGAGAGAAGAGCCCATTTTGAAGCCAGTAATCGTTGACATTAGTAGCGGATTTGAAATATTGTTTTTTTTATATATCGCGAAAATATTAAAATTGGGTAAATCAAGGTAAAAAATTTTTTTTTATAATTATTCAAAATTATTTCTATTAGTGTAGATTCCAGTGTTGCATTAATAATTCATTTTTTTTTTAAAGCGAGGGCTGTGGAAAATCTTCGAAAAGACACTATGGGATTTCTACCCACTAAAAAACCACATCCCTTTATCGTAACCAATCGAAAACGATCGACCAACGATTTTAGTCTCTTTGGAAGTTTACATCGCAAATTGTGGTGTGTTAGGTATAGGGAAACATAGGGGCATGGTTTCTTTTACCGACGACCGACGATTTACCAATTATAGACGATTAATTCGTGTGGTTTCGTCCTCATAAAACGTCTTATTTGGTGAGAAACATCTATTACAACTTCTATTTCTGGATTTAGATGGGTCTGTAATCTGTCGTTGTGTTTTTAGGCAATTCTATTAATTTCACTGCTGACTGTGTTGACGATGAAGGTCAGCATTGCGTACATACCACGGAGGGTTGACAATGCCACGTAATACCTTATTTTGAAACGTTTGTATTATATTACTATTTGTTTTCTTTGTACATCCCCACATCCTGAAACTTTAACATTTTTCCTATTAGTTTATTGTGACTGTAGGAACTTGCATGTTTTCTTTGGAAATTTCAAAATCTTGATAGTGTTGTAGAACACTGCTGATCCTCCTCTTGCTTTATCTGATGGATGTGGAACATGATAAAATGTAAATTTTGGAATGTTCGCATATGATTTCTTTGTGAAGTGTGTTTCTGAGATGAGACAAATGTCAATATTTTCTTTCGCTAGAAAAATTTCTAACTCTGAAATATGGTTGAGAAGACCATTTGCATTCCAGGTTGCAATTTTTAGGCTATCGAAATTCATGTTCATTACTTTCTGCTGTTTCTATTTCTTTCTTTCGTCCGAGAGTATCTTTATGGTGTTGTCTTGCACGTCGAATTTATCAAGTACGCGTGATAAAAGATTCTTAACCGTGGTTTCTTCTTCTTTTCTAGGATTTTTAAGAATATCCGAGTAAGATACAGTTTTATCCACTTTTATAGCTTTAGTTATTGGTTCACTTGTTTTACTTGTTTTATCATCCAATATAACTTTGTTTTTATTTATTTTATTCTGTGTTTTTACTTTTCCATGCATTTTTTGTTGACGGTTTCTTCTCTGTTGGTGTTCCTTTCCTATTAGACATCCTCTGTAACTAGCAGGATGTTCTCCGCGGCAGTTAATACATTTCGCTTTTTGATCTGCTTTAATTGTGCAATTTTCAGTAGTTGGATGTTTTCCAGCACATTTAACGCAAACGAAATCTCGATTACAATATCTTTTCGTGTGTCCAAAAACTTGACATCTTTTACACTGAGGAATTATTTTCGTGTTTTGTCTTACAGCTTCAATTTTGACACCTATACCCATGATTAATGTTATCGAGTATATTTTGTCAATGTTCTCATCCTTGTGAAAGGATATTTACAGCAAAATTGCCATCATTTCTAAATGATTCCTGTTTGATTATATTTTTAGCTTCCGTTATACAGAAACCTTTGGCAAGTAAATCTAGGGAATTTCAAATATCGGCAGAAAATTATCCCAAAATATTAAAACAATTACAAGATATGTTTGACAACAAAACACTCATGTTTCAAGAATTGATTTCGGAATTATTTGAATTGCCAAAGGTTTCAAGAAATTCTTCGTCCCAATTAAGAAGTTTAGTTGACAATGTCAACGCAATATTTAGTTCGATGAAATCTATTGGAAGTACTACCGACATTGCTAATGCTATGATAATTTACATCGTTATGAGTAAATTGGATCCTGACTCACAGGCCAAATGGGAAGATTCTCTAACATTTTCTGAATTATTCAAATGGTCGGATTGCGCATCTGTTCTCAGTAAACGATGTCAATTTTTAGAATGTCGTGAATCCAAACATACGTCATTAGTAAACCAAAACAGAGGCAATCAAGACAAAAATAAAACATCTTCGCCCTCGTACTGCTGAATCATTTTTCGAACTTTTATCTGTTGGTCAAATCAAATTAGGTTCAATGTTACATACACTCCAAAAAACTTTATTGGGCTGGATAGTTTCCGGAAAATATAATTCATCTTGTATTTCCAAATCTGTCATTTTGTCGTTACTCCTCAAGATAATCAAATTACTCCTGGAGATCAAAATTTAAATCAATTGGTTCAACAATTTTGGAAAATGGCAAATCTAGACGATATTCCACCCATTCTTTCAAAGGAGCAACAATGCTGTGAGGACTCGTTTTCTTTGCATACTCATCGTTCCTCTTGTGGTCGTATTTATACAAAATTGCCATTTAAGGATAATGTTGAATTATTAGGAAAATCATTTGGAATTGCTGAAAAAAGATTTTACAATTTAGAGAAAAAATTAAATAATGATCCGAATTTAAAGGCGCAATATTCAGAGTTTTTGGAAAAATATGAATCGCTAGATCATATGGAAGTTGTTCCTTTGGAAAAGGAGCAGTTTGTTAAATTTTATCTCCCACATCACTGCGTATTCAAAGCAGATTCTTCTTCTACAAAGATTCTCGTTGTTTTTGATGGCAGCTGTAAAACTACATCAAATTTATCTTTAAATGATATTTTAATGATAGGACTAACGGTTCAGGATGATCTTGTGTCAATCCTGTTAAGATTTCGTTGTCACAAATATGCTTTAAAGTCTGATATTTGCAAAATGTATCGGAAAATATATGTCAATGAAAGCGATTCATATTATCAGTGTATTTTATGGCGAAAAAACTCTGATGAAAGATTAAAAACGTATCGTTTAAAAACTGTTACTTATGGAACAGCATCTGCCTCTTTTCTAGCTACTCAAGCTTTAACTTATTTATCAGGTCAAAATTCAGAAAATTTTCCCATAGGATCAAAAATAATTAACAAAGACTTTTACGTTGATGATTTAATTACTGGTGGTTGTTCATTAGATAAAATCACAAATATTCGCTTTAAAATTGAGTCAATTTTAAAGTCTGCACAAATGGATCTGAAAAAATGGTATTCCAATGTTCCAACATTTCTTTCGGAAATCCCAGATTGTGATCAGGAAAAGCTTATTTCCATTGATGGATCTTCGGTAATAAAAACTATTGGTATTTGCTGGCAGCCTTGCGCTGATCAATTTAGATACATAATTTCACCAGATTTATTGACCAATGGAAAAATATCAAAACGAAGCGTTTTAAGAGATTTAGCTCGAATGTTTGATCCAATGGGACTTATAAATCCTATTATTGTACTAAAAAATTTTATGCAAAATCTATGGCTATTAAAATTAGATTGGGATGAATCCTATTGAGTTGCATACTGATTGGAAATTTTTTAAAGCGCAATTATCTTCTCTGAATGATATTAGAATACCACGATACGTATTTGGTTCTACAAATTCATCCGATTTTGAAATACATGGTTTTGCTGATGCAAGCCTACGAGCTTATGGCTGCTGTATTTATATTAGATCAATCGATATTTATGGTAATATTTCCTTAAATCTGCTAGCAGCGAAATCTCGAGTTTCGCTTTCGAAATCACAATCTATTCCATGGCTTGAATTATGTGCTGCACTTTTGCTAGCTAATTTATTAAAAAAGGTTCGTTACAATATAAACAACTACCAGCGAATTATATTATGGACTGACTCTGAAATTGTCCTAGCTTGGCTATCTTCACATTCTCTAACGTTGAATATTTTTGTTTTAAATCGCGTTTCACAAATTCAAGAATTAACTGAAGGTTTAATTTGGAGACATGTTAACACTTCATCTAATGCTGCTGATATTTTATCTCGTGGAGCAACTGCACAAGAATTAATACAGTCAAATTGGTATACGGGTCCAGAATTTTTATATAAATCTGAAGAATTTTGGCCACCCATAAAGCAAATTAATCCTAAAATGGAAATTCTTGAAAGGCGATTCAAAGAGAATTTTTCACTCATAGCAATCAATTCAAATAAAAATGATTTAGTTGAATTGATCGAAAAAACTAGTAATTATAATAAAATAATTCTGATATTCTCATACATACTACGATTCATCGAAAATTGCCGCTTGAAGGTACGAAAATTTCGTTGCACTAATTCAATTATTTTATCACCAAACGAGCGTGATAAGGCATTAGAAAAAATTATCTGGCTGCTACAAAAAATTCATTTTGCTGAAGATATTCAAGGCCTAAAGAAAAATGGTATTGTACCATTGAAAAGCAATATTAAATGTCTTAACCCATTCCTAGACAATGATAACAATGGTGGACTATTACGAATTGGTGGTCGTTTAAGTCAGTCGGATATTCCCTATGCAACAAAACATCCTATTTTGCTTCCTGAAAATCACGCATTTACAAAATTATTGATTAGACATCTTCATTTCATAAATCTTCATGCTGATACACAAGCACTCCTAGCTATCGTCCGTCAAAGATTTTGGATAATTAATGGAAGAACTATGGTATCAAATATAGTAAAGAATTGTATTAGATGTTTTTTATTTCGACCTAAACTGTTAGAGCAAATAATGGGTGATATTCCAAAGGATCGTTTAACTCCTACTCGTGCATTTTGAGTTTCCGGTGTTGATTTTTGTGGATTTCACCTGGAATTCGTGGAAAGCGGTTATACAAAGCATATATAGCTGTCTTCGTATGTTTTTCAACACATGCTATACATCTTGAAGTTGTATCATCTTTATCATCTGACACCTTCATCGCCGCTCTCAGGCGTTTCGTTGCTAGGCGTGGTTTATGTATTCGATTATATTGTGATAATGGTACAAACTTTGTTGGAGATAGTATAATTCTTGAAGATCTTCGTCGTTATTTTTGCGATCAGCAAAATCAAAATGTTATAGCTCAATGGTGCTCTCAGCAAGGAATATTATTTCAACATATTCCAGCTCGATCTCCACATTTTGGTGGTCTTTGGGAATCAGCTGTTAAGTCCGCTAAGCACCATTTAAACCGCTTAATAACTGAGATTAACTTAACCTTTGAAGAATTAACCACTATCACATCGCAAGTTGAAAGTATCCTTAATTCCCGTCCTATTTCTCCTTTGTCCTCTGATCCTAGCGACGAGCAAGCACTTACTCCTGGACATGTTCTAATTGGTTGTCCATTAAATGCATTACCTGAAAAGGATACTTCAAATGCTCAGCTTCCATTGCTTAAAAGATTTCATCGAATTTCTGCTATTCAGCAGCATTTCTGGAAACGCTGGTCTGAAGAATATGTCAAAGGCTTACAAATAAGGTATAAATGGAAGGAAAACTCAAAAAACATCGTCATTGGTACACTTGTGCTAATAAATGAAGACAATCTTCCACCGCAGCAATGGTCACTGGGCAGAGTTGTACAAGTGTATCCGGGCAAAGATGGTAACATACGAGTCGTTGATGTTAAAACTCGTGGAAAAATATTTCGTCGCCAAATTCATTCTTTAGCACCACTACCTATCGAAAATATTTGAATGAATCTGATCAACCTAGATACACTCAAGGGGCAGTATGAACAATTTCATCATTATTTTGTATTCCAAATTCTAAAATTTATATTTCGATACTCTAAATAAATTCAATTATTATTAAATTTGATCAATTATTATAAATATTATATTTTTGTTTACATTAAAAGCTCTCTCTTAAATTTGTTCTAATTATTTTAATCAGCTATCGTAGAGTAAAATTAAATTGCATTATCATTATTTGTTGAAATAGTATTCGAATCGGTCGCATTATAATTTGTTAAAATATAATAAAAAATATTTTTGAATTGGACATTTTTCTTTGGTTTCATTTCAATTTACAAAATATATATAAACAAAATCTTTTTTCGTTTTATAGTTTTTTTTCGAAACGCATGCATAAATTAATGCATATGCTCAAACATCAGGTCTTTCACAGATTACACGGGATCGAGAAAATATTTCGATTTATTGTTCGTCGGAATTTTTGCTATTTCAGAAAACGACGGAACTGAAATCACATTTCGAATTCAATTCCGTTGAAAAATAGTATTCCAGATTTCGATTAGAATCAAGATTTCATATGAAATTTCTCCGTCAAAAATTTCTAACGTAGTGTTTACTTTTTTTGTATTGTTAGAAGTAAATTTAAATTTTTTATAAAAAGATCGAAGTCACAGTTAAAATATAAATATATATTTGTATAAATTGTATAAATTTTATTTTTCTTCTATGAAAATAGTTTGAATTTAGTTTATACAGTGCTTTATACAGGGTGGCCCAAATAAGACTGAAGGGTTAACAATATTCATAACTCTTTTGTTTTTAGTTATTTTTGGTATTGTTTTTTTTTAGTTTATTTAGTTTTTTTGGAGATATATGATGCCTAGATATGATGAGTAGCAACGCGTCAATATTATTGAATTTTTTTATTCTTCTGGCAGGTCTATTATCTCAACTCAAAGAAATTATCGTCGTCATTTTAATGTTAGAACAGCACCCAGTAACAACATGATTAGAAACTTAGTCTCCCGTTTTGAGGAACAGGGATCAGTGTCAGATCTTCCAGGAAGAGGTACTCATCGGTTGCATTGAAGCAGTTGTGGAGGCTGTACGGCAAAGTGTAAACGAAGATCCATCTGTCTCTACTCGTCGTCGTTCTATTCAATTGGGAGTCTCCAGAACATCGCTACAAAGAAATTTGAAACTGAATCTAAAAATGTTTCCGCATAAAATGGTACAGCAACTGCTTCCCGAAGATCTTCAGGCACGCCTGCAATATGCTATTCGTTTTGCACAAATAGCCAGAGAAAATAATAACTTTTTAAACAACCTTATAATGAGCGATAAAGCTCATTTTCATTTAAATGGCTATGTGAACAAGCAAAATTGTAGATTTTGGGGTACTCAGAATCTTAGGGCATTACATCAGTGTCAATTACACCCCTCCAGATGTACTGTTTGGTGTGGTGTTATGGTTGATAAAGTTATCGGTCCATATTTTTTAGAAAATGAGGAGGGTCAAGCAGAAACCATTAACGGGGCTCTGTATAGGACTATAATCGAAAAATTTTGCGTCCGGAAGTTGAGAATAATCCGAACATATGGTTCCAGCAAGATGGAGCCACTGCGCATACAGCTAGAGCGACAATGGAACTTCCTCGTATTCTTTTTGGTGAACGAATAATTTCAAGAAATTCCGATTTTGCTTGGCCTCCTCGTTCACAATATATGACTGCTCCTGATTTTTTTTTGTGGGGTTATTTGAAAGGGCTGGTGTATGTCAATAAACCACAAACAATTCAACAGCTTAAGCAGAATATTTATACTGAAATAAGAAACTTGGAGCCAGAAACTTTACTATCAGTAATGGAAAATGCTCTTGAAAGAGCCAATATTTGTCATCAAGAAAATGGAAACCATTTGAAAGATGTAATATTTCATACTTAGTTGTAAAAAATTTAAATGAATTAGTTATTTTAAGAAATAAAAAAAAAAAATAAAATAAAAAATAAAAACAAAAAAGATACAGTTATTTTTATCCATTCAGTCTTATTTGTGCCACCCTGTATATTAAAATTTGAAGTTGAATAGTTTGAATTTAGGGTTTTATATATTTAAATTTGAAGAGTTTGAATTTTTAATCCAAAATTAATCCAAAAACAGTAGCTTTCTTATTATCGAAAACGATGAAATAAGAGCCTCTGAATGAACCAATTATCTTTATGAATTAGTGAGAACAAACATAAAGATAGATATAATATTAACAGTATATCCATTTCTATAGGTTCGCCCTCAACACAATTTCTCTACATGCTGAGAAAAATTTTAACTATCCGCAATGGATTAAGCTCAATACACATTGACATACAGTTTAATTAATGATGAGGAACCACCTGCTTGGTACAAGCAGTAGACATATTTAGATACAAAAAACAAAACTAAATTGTTAATATAATAATAGCAAGGCATTAAATAGATGTCCAAGAAAAAACTGTTTATACAAATTTTTAACTAATTAACAATTGAAACATAAGATTGGAAAGAACTCAAAGTAGTAATTTCCGCGTCAAATAAATATTCATTAATCATTGTAATATTACTAGATCAGTAGACTACCACTTGATTCGGGCTTCACAGTTCTGAAAAGAACGTTACTACTCCCTTCAGTCGTCATCTATTGATTTAGTATAAATGCTTAAATTAAGATCAATAATAAGTGCCACAACTCAACAAATTACCACTTCGCGGAGCATTCTAGTTAAAGGCACATTTTTCCAGTAGTCCATGCCGTAAAAATTAACTTTAAAAAGCAAAACAGATCTGAGTGATCTAAAGTTAATATTCAGGCACATTCGCTCTAAAAGGGCAGATGAGTCAATATTTCCAGATAAAATCTGATGAACGAAAACAATATCCGCGATTTCCCTGCGCCGCTGCAGTGATTGAAGATTAATAAGTTTTAGACGGTCGGCATATGGGAGCAAGTTATTATTACCCACCCACGATAATCCTCATAGAGCAAACCTTACGAATCTACATTGGACCGATTCCGTTCGGTTAGTATGTATCCAAAAATGGATTAAATTAACCCTGCTTAAGAGTGAATTAAGTTTATTGAAACCCGTAAACATCGATAATAGAGAGATATTGAGAGCATTCAATAACAGTACAGTTTGCAGCATCAGAAGAAAAAATTAAATCAAGTTGCCTAGTTAAATTATTTCTGATGTTATTGATTTGAAATAGGCCTCCATCAGATAAGTGGTCAATAAAAGATGTTTCAATAATTCATATCGCATTATAAGCAATGTAATACGATTCGTCATCTGATGGGATAATTAACTTAATTTGGGTATATTGAAATCCCCAAAAATAATACAATCATCATCACAAGCTATGAACCCATTTAAAAAATCTGCAGCATTTAAAAATAATTGGTAACATGCAAAAGGGCTCAATTGGTGTATATAACAGTTCAATAAAAAAACAGTTCTGCCGTTAAGTGATATTTTCACACAAATTAATTCTATATCAACCGTGTTTGGAATATCAAATACAGAAGAATCATAATTGGACTGAACTGCGATAAGTACCCCTCGACCCGAAGAATTAGACCCGTCTTTGCGGTACACATTAAAGTCTGACGTAAAAATCTCGTTATCATTAAAACTACTACAAAGACTAGTTTCCGTTAAGGCGAAATCATAAAAGGGATTGAGATTTTAAATACACTTAAGTAGATTTAGTTCTAAGTCCCCTTACATTTTGGTAGTAAAGGGACAAACATTTTAGTTATTTTGGGCCGAAGTAAGTAATTTGGTGACACTATTATGAGTAAATTCCTTAAAAAATACTCCAGGCAGCCACGAGTTCTTGTTCATTAAAATGTTCAAATGTTCATCAGGAACTATAATTTTAAATTATGCAACATGAGCAAAAGGTTTACTATTTTTTTACATTTGATAGAATTAGGAATAAAATTAGTAAGTTGGCTTGAAATGTAAGTTAATACATCATCACAAGAAGTGTCAGGATGATATCGAGAAGTAAACATAACTTTAGGTCGAGAAATAACACGTAAAGTAACACTAACAGCTGATGAAATCATAGTGTTGGAATTATTAATAAATCCACTACTATTAGAAGCATTTGCAAATAGTATTAGTAAATCCATTGTTATTATCTGAAGTAATATTAAAATTAGGAGGAATATTATTTAGTGCTTTATATATTTTTTGTCCAATTATAATTTTATTTGTTTTTAAAAATATAATAAAAAAATGTCTAGAACAACTAACAGGGAACAATATCAAAAATTATTTGATTTGTTGTCTCAAAATGTTGATATTACGCAAGGGTATACCTAAAAGGATAAAACCTGAATTAATTAGGTTTGGGAAAAGTGTGGTACAGAATGCAATATTTTTCAAATATTTTTAAAAGAAAAAAAATACTATCCATTTTTAAAGTTTTATTTACGATTTATAATTGTTTAAACCTTTTTTGTTTATACACAAAAAATATTATTTGACACAAACAGCTATATTATTTGACACAAAATGATTTCGAAAAAACTTAAATCACGGCAACACCTTCATACCATTCCGTCGGAATTTGGAATAGCAATTTCGAATCCGTCGGATTTTAACTTCGCCGGAATCTGTGATAGACATGATTATGATTTCGATGTGGTTAGAAATTAGTATTTAAAGTTTAAATAAATTTAGATAAATTAAATATGAATAGTAAATTTAATATAAATAATATGAAGCCAATAATTACATACTAAATTTTCAAATTAAAAATTAAATTCAATTTAAGTAGTTGGTAACTAGTAGTTGGTAAATAGAATAATTTTTTTTATAAATATAAATGTGTGAGGATATATACTTAATATCATTTAAAATTAAATAATATATAATTAAATTATAACTAAAGTAAAAAAAAAGAAAATAAATTAAATATAAAATTTTAATGATGTTCACTGTTCCAAAATACCTCAATATTCAGTGTAAAATTTGAGACATATGGTGACGTCATTAATATTAAAATTCGATATTAGAGAGAAATTAATTCTATACAATATAGTAAATGTAAATATTATAAATAATTTTAAATGTAATGTGATGGATATTAAATTATTATTGATACACCATATGATTTGATTGTTATAATAATATCATTTTTTTTATATTACAATTTTTTTTTCTATTGTAAAATTTATATTTTATGGGTACAAAAAAAAATAGATAAAAACTTATAATTTATAAATTTTGAGATTTGCTTACAAAAATAATTTTAATAAATAAAGAAATATGTTTTGCAATGACATAAATACATAAATATTAAACAAATAAATTAATTAAATAGATACATTAAAATAATTTAAATTATGAGGATAAAATTGTTAAAAGCAAAATAGAAAAGTATTAGGATAAATTATAAATTATCAAATTTTAAATAAATAAACATTAAAATTTTAGCAAATATCCATAACAAGGCGGATGCGCATTTAGCTTCGTTGGAATAAAATATAAATTGCTGTAAGTCAAATATAATTCTTTTACTTTTCTATATGTATGTATATAGATATATAAAATATTTAAATTTAACTATGAATATATTATATATTGATATATATTATATTAAATAATTAAATAAACATTAACACGTGTACAACGGCATGCCGATAAAATAAACTAATCCCAAAAATGTTGATATCGATATTGAATCAATGGATAAATATAAATACATATTAAATATTAAATATAAATAATATGTGCAAATGAAATAAATTATTAAAGATTAATATTATTATCAATACAGTACCGGGATTTAGCTAATCAAATTTTGGGAAGAGAGTTGTGAGAGAGTGAGAAAAGAGAGAAAAACGATTTTGCTAACATTTTTTCCCATTCCCACTCCCAAAATTTACTCGACAATGTTTTTCTTGTCGAGAAATTTTGGGAGTGGGAATTAATATACAATTTTTTTTTTTTTTTAATTTAATATTTCTTTATTTTCCAAAAAAAGTTCTTAATTATAATAATCCTTAAAGAATATTGAAAAAATAGGATAAAATTTAGTACAATTTGATTAATAACAAGATCTTGCCAATGCTACATATTAATATTTTTTTAGGATTATAATTATAACAAAATTTGAATTTAGTAAACTAAAAACATTAGTTTCTAAACATTGTGAAAAATGAAAAAAAAAACACAACTTTTATTTTTATTAATTAAATAAAATACATAAATAAATTAACTAGTAGGTGGACGGTAACACAAAGGATATAAATCAGAGTACAAAAATTGAGTATAGATGAATGAATCTATCTTTGATTTTCTTCATCGGAAAGCCACCAATATAAATGTTGATAGTAAATTAAGTAATATACATTTGATATAGAATTGTAAGAAGGGTTTGTCTATTTAGTTTTACACCAAAATAATTATATAATGAATAAAGATCAAATACCAATTATATACCATGTTAATAGAAATTCATCAAATAAAAGAATATTATATAATAAGGAAATAAATGTTCAAAATAATTTAAATATAATAATATTTGATATTTATCAAACGAGAAGGGATATGAAGGGGAAATTTATTGGTGGTTATAATAAAAAACATTATAAAAAATATTTAAAGTTATATTATAATATTAAGTTATGTAAATAATAGTTTTAGGTTTGTAGATTTAAGTTCTGTAAATAGTAGTTTTAACTTTTAGATTTAGGAAAAAAAAAAAAACAGAAAGTTTTGGTTTAAAAAAATATAAAAATATGTAATCATATCAAAAATTAATAAATAATAATAATTTAAAAAAAAAAAAAAATTTAGTTGTCAAATTCTCTCTTTCAAGTTTCGAAATTTACTTTAATAAAGGGACTACACTTAAATTTTTGCCTATGTAGTCAAGGATTGAAATATTTGTTTCAATTTAAGGGAGGGTTTAGAGGCAGGATGATTGTCCAGCTTGATCATCGCCAAAATCCGTCGTGTACATTAGTGTCTATCGTTAATTAGTTTTTATAGTTTATATATTACATTTCCATTTCATCTAAATTCTAAATATTTTTTTTTTGTTAACGTTTAGATACGTTCTTCTTAATTTTCGTAGTAGTTATATAGTGAGTAATTTGTCTTTTAGTTTTGTTGTCCGTGGTGTCCGTCTTGTCCTAAGTGGTTGTGATTCATGGGTCATTCACATCTCAAGGCCACTTGCCACTACAAAGCGGTACGTATCATTGACACATTGGTAGATGATCGGCTATAACAAGAACCACCCCAGGCCCTGAAGCTCCAGCCGGCAAAAATCGTACCGTGTATAGCCACCATCATTAGATAGTGAAACCAATACCACCTCAAGATTACAAATGGCACCCAAATGTGGTTAGGTTAGGTAGAGTTTAGAAGAGAGCTCATTACATAATGACCTCCATTCTCTCTAGTCTTCAACTCAACGATATTAGAAATCAATATAGTAGTTTTTTTTGTGTTGTAGTAGTACATATTTTTGAGATTGTATCTCACATGACAGTAGTTAAATTTAATAGAAGTGAAAAAAATAGTAGATATTGTAAAGTAGTAGAGTAAAATGAGTTTATATTTTTTTTTGGAAATTTAGAATTTTAGTAGTTTATTTTGATTAATAAAAATTAAGAAGAAGAAAAAGATTTTAATCCCATTGAATAAAAATTTTGGTGAGTCCAGTCTTTTAGGTACACCCAGCATAGGTAGTGCCGCCAAAATTTTTTGTTTAATTGTTTAAAGATTTAATTTTTTTGTTATTGTTAGAGAAATATTTTATGGAAGTTGTAACTTAGAGTTCGCAATTATGGCTGGTCTGTAAAGGATTTTCTGGAATAAAGAAATTTAGTTATCATAAGGAGAATGGAAGTGAGACCTAGAAATTAATACATAAACGCAAATTTACAGTGCCGCTGCTGATTCTTGAGATAAATTATAATGGCACGACGAGATAAATTTTACAAATAGTTTACATAGTTTGTTTTTGTTGTTGTGTTGGAGTTGAATGGAGAAGTCGATGGATAGAACGAACTACAAATAATCACTTATAATTAGAGAAAAATTATAGTAAAGTTTAATATCGTGTAGTATCGACAAAATTATAAAAGTTAGAATTGTGTATTAATTAATACATAGTTAAAACCTATAGAAAACTTAAAAAAAAAAATCATAAACATTACAATTAAAAGTTTGCTGTAGGAAAAAATTATATATTTGAATCGTATAAATAAATAAATATTTATTCCAAAAAAATAATAAAAAAATAGTTATTTTGAAAAACATTTATTCATAATCATAAAACAAAGATTTAATATTTCAAATTAAAACAATTTTTTTTTATAGTATTTATTAGATTTTATTAATAATTATTATACACGAGTAGTAATTGTTTTCCGTAGTCTTTATCGTTTAAAAAAATAATCTTAATATTTAAAAATATGAAGCCAACACCTAATCGTGGCCGAGGTAGAGACACGCCAACGAATCAAAAACTTCATCAACATCATTATAATACGCGTCATTCGTTAGCATTAAATGCTGCATCTGAACAGTAAACGTTGCCGAATCAAACAACGCGTACCGCAAGATCGGTTACCATAGCTGAACAACCGCAAAATAATCCGAAACCATCTACTTCTAAAGATAGCAATTCAAATATTTCAGTAACACCTAATCGTGGTATAGATAGTAGCCTCGAGGATGAATCAAAGTTAGACACGGTAGTAAATAAGAAACGTGAAATTAATACCGACGTAATGCAACCGAGTAAAGGATTTTTAGGTTCTCAACTCGTAGTTCCAAAAATTGCACCCCCAAACATAGAAGGTAATAATAATCCAAACCATCGGCGATGTAGATCCATATAGTGTAGTTCTTGACGTTAGGTACTGAAATAATTCTAGATGATACAGCTTTTTTGCGTTTAATCACATTTTTCGCTACATGAAGTGCCAATTTCATAGCATCATCATTGTTATTGGGTTTTTGTAATTTTATAAAATCTTTAGCATCTTTTAGCTTTTTGAAATAACTTTACGGTTGTTTTAATTTTTTTATTAAATTTCCTATGTCTTTTTATGCCCATTCCTAACTTAGTTTTAGCTTTCATAGCGTTTGTTACTAATAAAGCGTTCGCTCGTTCTAAGAAATTAGAATCTTTAGCAATTACACGTTTCCAAGCTTTTTCTGCTAAAACTTTTTAGCAATGTGTCGCTCTTCAGTATTTTTAAATTTCGTATATTCTATATCGTGCTCTTTACAAGCTGTATCTAATGGGTTTATTCCAGGATCACCTCTGTCTAATCTTTTTTGTAATTTCGTACCAGGTCCAAAATATTGATAACCGCCTGGTTAATGTAATTCAACTGGCAACTTATTTATAATTTTATTCAGAATACCTTCTCCTTTAAAAGCTTTCTCATGACTGTCATAAATTTTATTATAATCAATCATTATGAAGCAATCACTTTATTATGACTGATATATTTTTCGTTTTACCATTGCAATATATAAATTTAAGAGTGATGAAAATTTACCAGTAGTCAAGATGAAATTCATCAAACAACACTTTACTTTACCCGTAAATAATTTAGATATCAAAATCAAAGGAAACTGCTGTAAACAAAAAAAGCATGGCGAATTACTACCAAATAGTATACGATGTTTAATAGTGGGTCCATCTAATTGTGGAAAAACAAATGTTATATTAAGCTTATTAGAACAACCCAAGGGATTAAAGTTTGAAAACATTTACGTATATTCTAAATCTCTACACCAACCAAAATATGAGTTCCTTAATCAAGTTATGACTCCTATACCAGAACTGGGGCTGGGGTACTACACTTATTCTAACAATAGTGATATTATTCCACCTGAAGAAGCAAAATCATATTCTATATTTATTTTCGATGATGTAGCATGTGATAAACAGAATAATATTCGAAAGTATTTTTGTATGGGTCGTCACAATAATATTGATAGCTTTTACTTATGCCAATCTTATACACATATACCAAAACATCTCATTCGCGATAATGCAAACTTTTTAATAATTTTCAAGCAGGATGATATGAATCTAAGACATATTTATACTGATCATGTTAGCAATGATATGACATTCGCACAATTTCATGAAATATGTCTTAAATGTTGGAATGAAAAATATGGTTTTTTAGTTATAGATAGGGATAGTGAAAAGCTAATAATAACAGATATAAACAGAACAGTTCAATCAACAGGTCAACAGCTAAACAGCTTAATAGCTTAACCGGTCAACAGATTAACAACTTAACAGCTCAATAACTCAACCAATCATTTGGTAAACAGCTTAACAGCTCAACATCTAAACAGATTAATTAAATATAATACACATTTTCAAATAAAATTATGAAAGATATTATTAAGACTAGTAAAGCGGTAAAAAATAAATATCGATCTTTAAAATCTGGTCAGATAGAAGCAGAACATGTCTTAGAAGAACATTTTAAACCAATTACATTACCACTCAAAAATGTTGCAAAAGCATTAGAGCAAAAATCAATTTATCCTGTAATAAAACAAGAAAAATCATTTGGTGTAATTAAAAAAGAAAAGAAAACAAGATTTTATGATGATATTTCTAGTATAAGACAATCGAACAAAACTGATTCTGATGATGACAGTGTAGGTGAATCAAATACTTTATATCAAACATCTACCCCTAAAAAATTTTCATCAAAACTTTTATTAACCCCAACACCTATAAAACATATAATTGAGAAACCTATATCAAAATATTACAAAATATTTGAATCTATTTCTTCTATACCAACAAATTTTGATACAACTTTTGGTCCATATTTCGATCAAAGTTCTGCTGAATGGAAAATTGGTAATAAACAAATACAAGTAAAACAAAATGAAATAATAATTATTGATGAAAGTTCATATATTAGTTCAATTGAATTGCAAGAGTTAATATTTATGAAAAATCCAGATCCAACTAAATATACTAATGAAGATTTAAACATATATAAAAAAATATTAACAGAAACCAATGCACACAGGCGTGAATATGATTCAAATCAACAAATCCGAGGAAATAGAAGTAATAAATATAATTTAATAATTAAAAAATTATTTCCACATAAGTATAATACTCGAAAGCCATCATCATCATCAATAGTATCAGGCAAGGGCCTTATGATGAAAGTTTCTAAAAGAAAGCTTGATTATGTTTACTGGGACGATCCAAATGAGCTAGTTGATAGATTGCAGTTGTTAGTAGGTTCTCAAAAGGCTGGTCATAATAATCATAATAACGAAATTATTTGTATTTTGGAGGAGTTGAGAGAGTCTAATATTATACAATAAAAGGAAATATTTTAAAGAAATCACATCATTTGCAAATATGCCTATAGATAAGTTTGGTCGTCCCGGTCATCCAGTCAGAAAACCTTTACGAGGACTAATGGGACATATTGGACCTATTGGACCAACAGGACCTATTGGACCAACAGGATCTATTGGTTCAACAGGACCTTATGGAATAGGATTTATTTTAGATGAGAAAAATGATTATGACATTCAAAATAAACGAATTGTTAATGTTCATCAATCTGTTCAGAAAAATGACGTTGGAACAAAAGGCTATACTGTTGATTTAATTGAGAAAAAGGTTAAGCTTGTATTGGATGTTTTACAAAAAGAACAAAAATATTTGTTGAAAAAATATGAAACATTTGAAACTTTTGTATTTAACCATATAAAAACAATATCAGATGCAAAAAAAGTTGATAAAACCAATACAATTGTTACTAAACCTTTTAAAGTTAATACTGATCCAAAGTATGAGTGAATGCAGAATATATATGTTTCTATATATAAATAAAAACTAATATTATAATAAACATTTTACATCGAAATGAGTAAGAAGGATGTTGTCGATGAATTACATAGAACAGCTCGAAAAAACTTTCGCAGACGACGTGTTATTATTAAAGGTTTTGATGATCTTTTGGCAAGCTGATTTAGTTGAAATGGGTGCATATGCGAAATCTAATAAAAATCATCGATATCTTTTAACAGTAATTGATACATTTTCAAAATTTGGCTGGGCAATTCCAATTAAAAACAAAACCAGTAAAGAAGTAACTAAAGCAATGGATACAATTTTCAAAGTCGGAAGAAAACCAAAAAATCTTCAAACAGATGATTGAACCGAATTCTTTAATAAAATATTTCAAGATTTAATACAAAAATATCACATAAATCACTATTCTACATACAGTTCCTTAAAAGCATCAATAGTTGAACGTTTTAATAGAACTTTAAAGAATATGATGTGGAAAAACTTCAGTCTTAATGGGTCATATAAATGGATTCATATAATAAAACAATTAATTAATGAATATAATCATAAAAAACATCGCACAATAAAAATGCGACCATATGATGTTACAAAACAAAAATCTAAATATTTACTCTCAACTGTGTATTCACATATAAAACAATTTACCGACGGCAAATATAAAATTGGTGATAATGTGCGCATAAGTAAATACAAACATCTCTTTGAAAAAGGTTACACACCAAATTGGACAACAGAAATTTTTAAAATACGGAAATTCAAAATACAAACCCTATAACATACTTACTTGAAGATTATCAAGGTCAACCTGTTCAAGGAGGATTCTATGAACTAGAACTAAATAATATGTAAATAATATGAACTAGAACTAAATAATATGTATAATATGTATTATTCAAATATAATAATCCTTAAAGAATATTGAAAAAATAGGATAAAATTTAGTACAATTTGATTAATAGCAAGATCTTGCCAATGCTACATATTAATATTTTTTTTATGATTATAATTATAACAAAATTTGAATTTAGTAAACTAAAAACATTAGTTTCTAAACATTGTGAAAAATGAAAAAAAAAAACACAACTTTTATTTTTATTAATTAAATAAAATACATAAATAAATTAACTAGTAGGTGGACGGTAACACAAAGGATATAAATCAGAGTACAAAAATTGAGTATAGATGAATGAATCTATCTTTGATTTTCTTCATCGGAAAGCCACCAATATAAATGTTGATAGTAAATTAAGTAATATACATTTGATATAGAATTGTAAGAAGGGTTTGTCTATTTAGTTTTACACCAAAATAATTATATAATGAATAAAGATCAAATACCAATTATATACCATGTAAATAGAAATTCATCAAATAAAAGAATATTATATAATAAGGAAATAAATGTTCAAAATAATTTAAATATAATAATATTTGATATTTATCAAACGAGAAGGGATATGAAGGGGAAATTTATTGGTGGTTATAACAAAAAACATTATAAAAAATATTTAAAGTTATATTATAATATTAAGTTATATAAATAATAGTTTTAGGTTTGTAGATTTAAGTTCTGTAAATAGTAGTTTTAACTTTTAGATTTAGGAAAAAAAAAAAACAGAAAGTTTTGGTTTAAAAAAAAATAAAAATATGTAATCATATCAAAAATTAATAAATAATAATAATTTAAAAAAAAAAAAAAATTTAGTTGTCAAATTCTCTCTTTCAAGTTTCGAAATTTACTTTAATAAAGGGACTACACTTAAATTTTTGCCTATGTAGTCAAGGATTGAAATATTTGTTTCAATTTAAGGGAGGGTTTAGAGGCAGGATGATTGTCCAGCTTGATCATCGCCAAAATCCGTCGTGTACATTAGTGTCTATCGTTAATTAGTTTTTATAGTTTATATATTACATTTCCATTTCATCTAAATTCTAAATATTTTTTTTTGTTAACGTTTAGATACGTTCTTCTTAATTTTCGTAGTAGTTATATAGTGAGTAATTTGTCTTTTAGTTTTGTTGTCCGTGGTGTCCGTCTTGTCCTAAGTGGTTGTGATTCATGGGTCATTCACATCTCAAGGCCACTTGCCACTACAAAGCGGTACTATCATTGACACATTGGTAGATGATCGGCTATAACAAGAACCACCCCAGGCCCTGAAGCTCCAGCCGGCAAAAATCGTACCGTGTATAGCCACCATCATTAGATAGTGAAACCAATACCACCTCAAGATTACAAATGGCACCCAAATGTGGTTAGGTCAGGTAGAGTTTAGAAGAGAGCTCATTACATAATGACCTCCATTCTCTCTAGTCTTCAACTCAACGATATTAGAAATCAATATAGTAGTTTTTTTTGTGTTGTAGTAGTACATATTTTTGAGATTGTATCTCACATGACAGTAGTTAAATTTAATAGAAGTGAAAAAAAATAGTAGATATTGTAAAGTAGTAGAGTAAAATGAGTTTATATTTTTTTTTGGAAATTTAGAATTTTAGTAGTTTATTTTGATTAATAAAAATTAAGAAGAAGAAAAAGATTTTAATCCCATTGAATAAAAATTTTGGTGAGTCCAGTCTTTTAGGTAAACCCAGCATAGGTAGTGCCGCCAAAATTTTTTGTTTAATTGTTTAAAGATTTAAATTTTTTGTTATTGTTAGAGAAATATTTTATGAAAGTTGTAACTTAGAGTTCGCAATTATGGCTGGTCTGTAAAGGATTTTCTGGAATAAAGAAATTTAGTTATCATAAGGAGAATGGAAGTGAGACCTAGAAATTAATACATAAACGCAAATTTACAGTGCCGCTGCTGATTCTTGAGATAAATTATAATGGCACGACGAGATAAATTTTACAAATAGTTTACATAGTTTGTTTTTGTTGTTGTGTTGGAGTTGAATGGAGAAGTCGATGGATAGAACGAATTACAAATAATCACTTATAATTAGAGAAAAATTATAGTAAAGTTTAATATCGTGTAGTATCGACAAAATTATAAAAGTTAGAATTGTGTATTAATTAATACATAGTTAAAACCTATAGAAAACTTAAAAAAAAAAATCATAAACATTACAATTAAAAGTTTGCTGTAGGAAAAAATTATATATTTGAATCGTACAAATAAATAAATATTTATTCCAAAAAAATAATAAAAAAATAGTTATTTTGAAAAACATTTATTCATAATCATAAAACAAAGATTTAATATTTCAAATTAAAACAATTTTTTTTTATAGTATTTATTAGATTTTATTAATAATTATTATACACGAGTAGTAATTGTTTTCCGTAGTCTTTATCGTTTAAAAAAATAATCTTAATATTTAAAAATATGAAGCCAACACCTAATCGTGGCCGAGGTAGAGACACGCCAACGAATCAAAAACTTCATCAACATCATTATAATACGCGTCATTCGTTAGCATTAAATGCTGCATCTGAACAGTAAACGTTGCCGAATCAAACAACGCGTACCGCAAGATCGGTTACCATAGCTGAACAACCGCAAAATAATCCGAAACCATCTACTTCTAAAGATAGCAATTCAAATATTTCAGTAACACCTAATCGTGGTATAGATAGTAGCCTCGAGGATGAATCAAAGTTAGACACGGTAGTAAATAAGAAACGTGAAATTAATACCGACGTAATGAAATCGAGTGAAGGATTTTTAGGTTCTCAACTCGTAGTTCCAAAAATTGCACCCCCAAACATAGAAGGTAATAATAATCCAAACCATCGGCGATGTAGATCCATATAGTGTAGTTCCTGACGTTAGGTACTGAAATAATTCTAGATGATACAGCTTTTTTGCGTTTAATCACATTTTTCGCCACATGAAGTGCCAATTTCATAGCATCATCATTGTTACTGGGTTTTTGTAATTTTATAACATCTTTAGCATCTTTTAGCTTTTTGAAATAACTTTACGGTTGTTTTAATTTTTTTATTAAATTTCCTATGTCTTTTTATGCCCATTCCTAACTTAGTTTTAGCTTTCATAGCGTTTGTTACTAATAAAGCGTTCGCTCGTTCTAAGAAATTAGAATCTTTAGCAATTACACGTTTCCAAGCTTTTTCTGCTAAAACTTTTTAGCAATGTGTCGCTCTTCAGTATTTTTAAATTTCGTATATTCTATATCGTGCTCTTTACAAGCTGTATCTAATGGGTTTATTCCAGGATCACCTCTGTCTAATCTTTTTTGTAATTTCGTACCAGGTCCAAAATATTGATAACCGCCTGGTTAATGTAATTCAACTGGCAACTTATTTATAATTTTATTCAGAATACCTTCTCCTTTAAAAGCTTTCTCATGACTGTCATAAATTTTATTATAATCAATCATTATGAAGCAATCACTTTATTATGACTGATATATTTTTCGTTTTACCATTGCAATATATAAATTTAAGAGTGATGAAAATTTACCAGTAGTCAAGATGAAATTCATCAAACAACACTTTACTTTACCCGTAAATAATTTAGATATCAAAATCAAAGGAAACGGCTGTAAACAAAAAAAGCATGGCGAATTACTACCAAATAGTATACGATGTTTAATAGTGGGTCCATCTAATTGTGGAAAAACAAATGTTATATTAAGCTTATTAGAACAACCCAATGGATTAAAGTTTGAAAACATTTACGTATATTCTAAATCTCTACACCAACCAAAATATGAGTTCCTTAATCAAGTTATGACTCCTATACCAGAACTGGGGCTGGGGTACTACACTTATTCTAACAATAGTGATATTATTCCACCTGAAGAAGCAAAATCATATTCTATATTTATTTTCGATGATGTAGCATGTGATAAACAGAATAATATTCGAAAGTATTTTTGTATGGGTCGTCACAATAATATTGATAGCTTTTACTTATGCCAATCTTATACACATATACCAAAACATCTCATTCGCGATAATGCAAACTTTTTAATAATTTTCAAGCAGGATGATATGAATCTAAGACATATTTATACTGATCATGTTAGCAATGATATGACATTCGCATAATTTCATGAAATATGTCTTAAATGTTGGAATGAAAAATATGTTTTTTTAGTTATAGATAGGGATAGTGAAAAGCTAATAATAACAGATATAAACAGAACAGTTCAATAGCTCAACCAATCAACAGGTCAACAGCTAAACAGCTTAATAGCTTAACCGGTCAACAGATTAACAAGTTAACAGCTCAATAACTCAACCAATCAATTGGTAAACAGCTTAACAGCTCAACATCTAAACAGATTAATTAAATATAATACACATTTTCAAATAAAATTATGAAAGATATTATTAAGACTAGTAAAGCGGTAAAAAATAAATATCGATCTTTAAAATCTGGTCAGATAGAAGCAGAACATGTCTTAGAAGAACATTTTAAACCAATTACATTACCACTCAAAAATGTTGCAAAAGCATTAGAGCAAAAATCAATTTATCCTGTAATAAAACAAGAAAAATCATTTGGTGTAATTAAAAAAGAAAAGAAAACAAGATTTTATGATGATATTTCTAGTATAAGACAATCGAACAAAACTGATTCTGATGATGACAGTGTAGGTGAATCAAATACTTTATATCAAACATCTACCCCTAAAAAATTTTCATCAAAACTTTTATTAACCCCAACACCTATAAAACATATAATTGAGAAACCTATATCAAAATATTACAAAATATTTGAATCTATTTCTTCTATACCAACAAATATTGATACAACTTTTGGTCCATATTTCGATCAAAGTTCTGCTGAATGGAAAATTGGTAATAAACAAATACAAGTAAAACAAAATGAAATAATAATTATTGATGAAAGTTCATATATTAGTTCAATTGAATTGCAAGAGTTAATATTTATGAAAAATCCAGATCCAACTAAATATACTAATGAAGATTTAAACATATATAAAAAAATATGAACAGAAACCAATGCACACAGGCGTGAATATGATTCAAATCAACAAATCCGAGGAAATAGAAGTAATAAATATAATTTAATAATTAAAAAATTATTTCCACATAAGTATAATACTCGAAAGCCATCATCATCATCAATAGCATCAGGCAAGGGCCTTATGATGAAAGTTTCTAAAAGAAAGCTTGATTATGTTTACTGGGACGATCCAAATGAGCTAGTTGATAGATTGCAGTTGTTAGTAGGTTCTCAAAAGGCTGGTCATAATAATCATAATAACGAAATTATTTGTATTTTGGAGGAGTTGAGAGAGTCTAATATTATACAATAAAAGGAAATATTTTAAAGAAATCACATCATTTGCAAATATGCCTATAGATAAGTTTGGTCGTCCCGGTCATCCAGTCAGAAAACCTTTACGAGGACTAATGGGACATATTGGACCTATTGGACCAACAGGACCTATTGGACCGACAGGACCGACAGGACCTATTGGACCAGCAGGATCTATTGGTTCAACAGGATCTTATGGAATAGGATTTATTTTAGATGAGAAAAATGATTATGACATTCAAAATAAACGAATTGTTAATGTTCATCAATCTGTTCAGAAAAATGACGTTGGAACAAAAGGCTATACTGATGATTTAATTGAGAAAAAGGTTAAGCTTGTATTGGATGTTTTACAAAAAGAACAAAAATATTTGTTGAAAAAATATGAAACATTTGAAACTTTTGTATTTAACCATATAAAAACAATATCAGATGCAAAAAAAGTTGATAAAACCAATACAATTGTTACTAAACCTTTTAAAGTTAATACTGATCCAAAGTATGAGTGAATGCAAAATATATATGTTTCTATATATAAATAAAAACTAATATTATAATAAACATTTTACATCGAAATGAGTAAGAAGGATGTTGTCGATGAATTACATAGACCAGCTCGAAAAAACTTTCGCAGACGACGTGTTATTATTAAAGGTTTTGATGATCTTTTGGCAAGCTGATTTAGTTGAAATGGGTGCATATGCGAAATCTAATAAAAATCATCGATATCTTTTAACAGTAATTGATACATTTTCAAAATTTGGCTGGACAATTCCAATTAAAAACAAAACCAGTAAAGAAGTAACTAAAGCAATGGATACAATTTTCAAAGTCGGAAGAAAACCAAAAAATCTTCAAACAGATGATTGAACCGAATTCTTTAATAAAATATTTCAAGATTTAATACAAAAATATCACATAAATCACTATTCTACATACAGTTCCTTAAAAGCATCAATAGTTGAACGTTTTAATAGAACTTTAAAGAATATGATGTGGAAAAACTTCAGTCTTAATGGGTCATATAAATGGATTCATATAATAAAACAATTAATTAATAAATATAATCATAAAAAACATCGCACACTAAAAATGCGACCATATGATGTTACAAAACAAAATTCTAAATATTTACTCACAACTGTGTATTCACATATAAAACAATTTACCGACGGCAAATATAAAATTGGTGATAATGTGCGCATAAGTAAATACAAACATCTCTTTGAAAAAGGTTACACACCAAATTGGACAACAGAAATTTTTAAAATACGGAAATTCAAAATACAAACCCTATAACATACTTACTTGAAGATTATCAAGGTCAACCTGTTCAAGGAGGATTCTATGAACTAGAACTAAATAATATGTATCTGATTGAGAAAATTTTAAAAACGAATAAAGATAAAGTATTTTTAAAATCGCTTGGTTTTTCAAGTCAACATAACTCATGGATAAAAAAACTGAAATTCTAAAATAAAAACAAAAAGAAACAAGTCTTTTATTCAAATATTTATTTATTTTAATGATTAAGTTTTCTTGATTATATGTAATAATAATAATAATATGTTTGAAATTCACCAAAATTGAGCCGCATAAAGTACGTTATCTTCCATTCTGTCGGTTATACGTTGGTAGAGATGTTTGCTGTAATCATATAATATAAATGTATTGTAAAATCTTTCTCTGTTAACTTCGTATTCAGCATATATTTCATTATAAGCAGATATTGTGTAATTGAGACATATATCATTATATAAAATAATTTTATTAATATCAGTCATATTGTGCCTCACATACTGTTGATATGCCCGTTGTATCAATTGGTCTTGCTCCCTATGGAAGCGATTTTCCATTTCGTCATAATTTTGAAGTTCTCTTAAATGACGTGCATGTATTAATACACGGTGCGGTCCTCTTGAACGTGCATTTTGCAATTCGATGTGTTGTCGGTGAATTAAACGTCTCCGTCCTCTTTCTCCCATAGTTATTGGTGTAAATTCGTCAAAGAAATCTAGTTTTACGTTCTGCATTTTTAATTTAATTTTTAGTTTGTTGGTCTTTTGATTTTAAAAAACTAACTGATCAAACAAAATTTTCTTTGTTTTATACAATATTTCAATTGATACCAAAAAAAAAATTTCAATCAAAAATTACTCTTTTTTTACTATGCGAGTTAATAAATTTTATTCATAATATGGTTAAATATAATATTATCAACAAAAATTTAATTAATAATCAATAATTTTTTTAAATTTAACTTGATTTATAATTCTTATCTAAACAATAAAATTATAATTATCCAAAAAAATTCATAGCATGTTGGCTTTTAGGGTCCTGTCTTAGTATATACAAAAAATAATGGACCCTTTAATAATAATAATAATACTCTATATGTCCACGCAAAAAAATAAAAAAATAATGAATTATGATTATTATATGAATTAATAATATTGATTATTTCACAATACCTAATTCTCATCATTATACAGTCACATTTCAAAGGATCTTTATTGCACATACAATTACTACAATTAATATCAAAGTGTGGGAATCTCAATATGAAATCAAATATTATTTGTTTATAAGAATTTTCAATTAAATTATAATTGGTTTCTAAGAAGTTCTTTATTTCCAACATATTTAACAACATGATTTCATAAATTAGAATAACTTTAATTATTATTTCGATAATTTCGCATATCATCTCATAAGTTTAAGACAATAATCTACACTATTAGAAGCCAACATACAAATTGGTTGGTGGTGATCATGAATGGAGTATTCCGTCTCACATTCACTAATCTTATCAATATCTTTTGATAATTTTCAAAATGTTCCCTATGTTCATCAATTAAAAAATCTTTATTTTCGCTTAAATAATTTGTAATTTTTATTAATTGCTTATTAGAATTAATTTTAGATAATGTATGCACATCAATATCAAATTCACTGATCGTTTTAAGATCCTCCCAAGTCATCCTACAAAGTTAAACTAAATACTATATGCATATATTCAGGTGCTCTCAAAACACCACACAAAAAACAAAACATCTCACTAAAAAATTATATATGTATGCGTATATTCAGACGCTTTCAAAACACCACACAACAATTCCCACCAATTACAGCCGGGATTCTTCGTAAGGATTGCGCCACCAATTACAGCCGGGCTTCGGGCATATGCATAAATTATATATTTATACATAAATTCAGGCGCTTTCAAAACACCACACAACAATTCCCTACAATTACAGCCGGGCTTCTTCTCACAGATGGCGCCACCAATTACATCCGAGCTTCAGGCATTACAGCCGAGCTTCAGACATTACAGCCAGGCTTCAGGCATTATAGCCGGGCTTCAGGCATTACAGCGGGCTTCGGGATAAATTATATATTTATGCATATATTCAGGCGCTTTCAAACCCCCACCACACAAATTCTCACAGATGGCGCCACCAATTACGCAGCCCGGGTAGATGGGCTTCAGGGGTGTGAGCTAGCTCTCTCTTAGGTCTTACTACTGATGTAACGAATTTTTCAACGAACAGCTAATACTACTTAAGTTAACATCCCATTTACTATGATCACCAATTACATAAGCTCGAATACCGGCGATTATAGATCGGTTAACACGCTCGGAAGCATTGGATTGAGGTGAATATGTATATAGCTGTATATGTGTGATTAATACCATAATTACCCAAGAGAGATTTGAACATTACTGACGTAAACTGCGAACCATTATCGGTGACAACTGTTTCTGGTACACCATACACATGAAATATTTCTTCCTCGACAAATTTACAAATAGGATTTGAAGTAATCTTCTATCAACCGAAATTTCACCAACAACATCAGGAGCAATTTTAAAGCTTTTCCAGAAATCAATACTCAAGTAGCAATTTTGTTTCAAAGAAGGTACGATTAAAAATAATATTTTTTTCGTTTCACCACGAAAAGTCACATTTATTTATTTATTTATTTATTTCACCAAAACAAGGTACAAACTTAAATCTATATAGATTACATTGATTATTTATTAATTTTTAAATATATAACTACATATATATAAAAAAAATTACTTTAATAAAATAAAATATAAGTACATTATTTGTGACTAGAAATTAATTTATATACATATATATAAAGATAATATAAATAATATTGCAAATGATTATACAAATATTTAAAATTATACTTTATTATTAAAATTACATTATTAAATAAATACATTGTTTATTCATAATTATAAATGTAAGCATTACCCAACGCTAAGGGAGCGTATAAGATTAGACTTGAAAATGTTTTTTGATATGTCAGAGGCGTAATTACTGCAGTGTGTGTTGAAAGTTATGCAGCACCTGTTAATCGGTTCATTCTTGGCATATTCTTTTGTGTGCGGATATGTTTTTAAGAGGCTGGTATGTCTTGTACGTCTGACTACATCATTAAATTTGATTCTATTTATTATAGAAGTCACGTCAATATTACCCTTCAATACGTCAAATGTAAAACACGAGGTGAGCACTATACGCCTTGTAGAAAGCGGAATGATGTTAATTATTTTAAGTCTATCTGAGTAACTTGGTAAATTAGTAAAATCATTTGGATTATATAAGTCACGCAATGCAAATAGTAAAAATTGTTTTTGAATAGATTCTATTCTGTCAGTATGTATTTGAAAGAACGGATTCCAGATAGGACATGCGTATTCAAGAATCGGACGGACGAGAGCACTGAATAATGATTTAGTAACCCAAACATTATTAAATTCTTTAGCTCTTCTTTTAATGAACCCAACCATTTTTTTTGCTTTAGAAATTATTTGGTCTATGTGGCTAGTAAAGCTAAGTTTCACGTCTAACAAAATACCTAAGTCACTAATTTGATTAGCACGATGGAGCGGTGTACCATTAATATGGTAGTTATGCAGCAAAGTTGTATTTTTACGAGAGAAACTAATCACGTGACATTTTTTAACATTTAGGTTTAATTTATTAGCAATACACCAGTTTTCTAGGTCCTGAAGTTTATTTTGAAAGAAGCTAGCGTCAGACAAATTAGCAATAATTTTATATAATTTTAAGTCATCTGCATAAAAAAGGTGTGCTATGTCACCAAGAATTTCCGAAAGATCCTTAATGAAGATGTTAAACAGAAGGGGTCCTAAGTGACTACCTTGAGGAACTCCTGATGTGACATTAATAGCAGATGATATTAGTCCTTGAAATCTCACGAATTGAGTTCTATTATTAAGATATGAAAAAATCCAGTTTAATATAGGCCCAGTAATTCCAATAGAGTTCATTTTAGTTTTTAAAATGTTGTGGTCAACACTATCGAAAGCTTTTCTAAAGTCAGTGTACACAGCATCTATCTGGTGGCCCTTTTCCATATTACATAGAATGTCGGAAGTAAACAGCATTAGGTTGGTGGTAGTGGAGCGACCTTTTCTGAAACCATGCTGCTGTTCATTTAAAAGTGGATTAATTATAGTGGAAATTTTGTCACAGACCAATTTTTCAAAAAGCTTCGGTATAGCTGATAAAATAGCAATTCCCCTATAATTATCTATATTGCATTTGTCACCACTTTTATAAATAGGTGTTAAAAATGACGACTTCCAGTCAGAAGGGAAAACACCAAGTGATAGAGATTTATTAAAAATTATGTTTAATGGTATTGTTAATTGTTGTGCACAGTAGTGAAGCAAACTAGGTGGTATTAAATCTGGTCCAGGACCCTTATTAATGTCTAAGTTATGCAACTCATTCAAGATCTCTTCATCAGTTAAAGATAAAGAGTTGATTATTGGAGATGTAGGTTGTGAAAGGTCATTGTTTGGTTTTGATGGCAAACAATAAACTTCACGAAATCGAGCAGCAAACATATTACATATTTCATTTGGTTCGGATGAAGTTTTAATATCATTAAACATAGTGGTAGGATAACCATTGCATTTCCTTTTTAAGTTTACAAAATCAAAAATTTTTTTTGGATTAGTAATAATGGTTTGACTAAGATTACTAATGTAACAATCATAACATTCTCTGGATTTAGATGAAAATTCAGATGCTAGTTTCTGATGATTCTGAATTAATTCAGCATCAGGATTAGGATTATTTTTAATTTTCAGATATAATTTGTTTCTGCGGTTACGCAATGCCCTAAGGTCCTTGTTTAACCAAGGTTCAGTAAGTTTGTCCTTTGTTATTATTTTTGGAACGTTCAGTTCTATTATATTTAAAATTTCCTTGTAGAATACTGCTGAATTGTAGTCCAGGTCGTTTGATGAGAGTATGTCAGTCCAGTCAATGGTAGCCAGTGCATTGTTTATTTGTTCATAGTCAGCGTTTTTGAAATCAAATAACACTTTTTTGTTGTACGACTTATTAAAAATAATCTGAGATGTGGGAAGTTCAACAATGATGGCTGTGTGGTGTTTAGAGTTAGAAAATAAATTCACACTAGGGTCAGCAATAGTAACAATTGCATCGTCATAGGTATTTGTAAAAACTAAATCTAACCATCTGCCATTGCTGTTTGGAAAACCATTAATTTGCTGAATATCATTACTGTAAAATAGGTCAATAAGTGAAAAATCAATTTCATCGGTAAAATTAACTGGCAGCAAGTGGTTGTCCGAATTGTCATTTATAAAATTAAGTTTAGGGCGATTAAAGTCACCAAAAATAAAAATTTTATCATTTTCCGAAATGTTATTGATTATTTTTCGTGATGACTCAAGGAATTCATTATATATACTTTCGTCCGAATTTGGAGGAATATATACTGCACCAATATATAACTTAGTTTTATTAATCAGTATATTAATGAATTTATGTTCAAAGTGACGCGATTGAACTGTAGATATATTATAATGCGACATTGTATTTCTTACAGCAATCATAACTCCACCACCCCTTGATAGACCAGAAGAATTATAATCTCTATCATGTCTATATATTGTCCAATCACTATTAAGAATTTCTTCATTATTGTAAGAATCGTTAAGCCAAGTTTCGGTAATAATTATGACGTCGCATGGGCTCGAGTTGGCATCAATAAATAAGTTTTTTATTTTGCCTCTAATGCCACCACAATTATGATAAAGAATTTTGAGAGGACTTGAATTTACAAAGGACTTACCCGAAAGGGATGTAGAATGACTTTTTTGCTGACTTGTGTTTAGGTTCACGAAAAAGCTTATCCTGATTTTCACGCAATTTTTGCGCATGTTGGAGTTGTGCAGTATGCTTTGAATTGAAATGAGACTCAAATGCAGCTAGATCCTGGTCAGTCTGAACACTCGAGATTCCCAATTGTTCATGATATTTATAATACAATGACTTTAGTGCATTGAAATCAGTAGGTAAACCTTCTTTTTGAATGGATACCAATGTGCTAGTCTTAGTTCTACCGTCCACACAAACGTCTTGTGGTTGTTTGTGAAGATAAGCCAAAAATAGGCGTACGTCCTCGAAAAGTCTGGGTTCCCTAAAGCGACCTAATAAATATCTATTTTCAAAACTGTTAGCAGAATTTACCGTCAGTTTTATTTTAGGGGGGAAAAGAGGATCCAAAAAAGAATTGCTGGGATTAATATGTGTGGCGTTTGATGTCTTTTCCGGGTCGTTTAATGTTTCACCTTGTGTAAAATTTATAGTTTTTATACCAGGAATATCATCACTGGGATCAAGGTTAAAACGTGGTCTGTTGGTAATCAACTTGATAAAATTTTTTTGTTTTTAAAGTTGGTATGATTTTTTTAAGGCGTTAATTTGGGGTTTAGCTTTTTTTCAATATTATTAGTAGTAATTGCCTTAGAAATAGTGTTAGGTAAATATTTAATATTTTTATTATTATTTTTATTATTATTATTTACAATTTTTTTTTTTAGTTTAAAAAGCCATGCGTACTTGCTGTGTATTCGTAGTTTTACGGCCTGGTACAAATTGTTTTTTTTTTAGTTTTTTAGCTCTAGGTTTAATGCCGGAACATGAGATTACTTTAACATGGAGTTCATTTTCTAAATAATTAATCAGCAAACTTTTTGTAACATGCTCTGTGATGGCCTTCACATGGAAAGTAAATATAGTCTGGCTGCTTGATTTATCCTTAGAGACTGTGTCAAGTAAAGTATATTTACCAATTCTTGAGAGCCTAGTTTCCCAGTCAGCTTTGGACCATAATGTTCCAAATTTATCAATCTGTGTGTTGGCATCTGAGACTATGGGTGCAAAAACTACCTGATTTGGTGCTGGAATATTAGTTTCAGTAATATTGATTTGTGGTACTAAGGCAGCCAAAACTGGATGATTTGGTGCTGGAACATTAGTTTTCGGGATATCAACGACAATGCTAGTTTGTGCTGCACAATTATAAGAATTGTTGGCCATTAGTTCAGCATGTAAAGACATATCATTATGTAAAGAAACAATGCTGTTATTAAGATGCGATGTTGTTTTATTAATTTCGGAAGGAAGTTCGTCAAATCTATGTATTATGTTGCTGATATCACTATTTATGGAGTTAATTTTATTCTGCACATCATCAATTTTTTCGGTATATTCAAAATAGCGACCAAAATCAAAATATCTGCAGGAAATATCATCCAGTTTCACTTGTTGATTCGACAGAATTTTATTTGTTTCTTGGATTTTAGAGTTTAAGTCATCATGAATAGTGCTTATGTGCTCAATAATGGTTTCTGATGAATTTTTGTTTTGTACATAAGATTTCATAAAATTAATTTCATTTTTTATTTCCATAAGGTTAGCCTGAAGGTTATCATTGGTATTGGTGTTCAAAGTATTGGATAATAATAATGACATTCTAGATAATTCTTCCTCAAGATTTTTAAATTTCAGTTTGTTGAAGTCCTCAAATTTGTCGGTCGATACAATGATTTCTTCAATACCTTTATTGACTGTTTCAACGTTGCTAGCCAGTTTATTTATTTTGCTGCTGTGGATTGCATTGGTATCTGACAATGTATTAATTGACTCTGTCAAATTTTTAATATGTACATTATTACATTTAATGGCCATAAGCACGTGAGCAAGTGATATTTCTTTGCATTCATTGCAAAAAAAAAGTGAAAATTTCAAAAACCTCGGTCAAGTGGGGTGTTAATCTACGGCCTATACCAATACATATGGGGTGAAAAAACTTTCCACATATGCCATTGCACTTAACCCAATCACTGCAATTACCAATATTTGCACAGTTTGTATTACCACATTGCTTATCCATATTATATTTAGTTTTTTTTTTTTTAGAATGAAAACACTTATATTGTAACAAACCACAAAAATTAAATCAAATATGCCAGCAAAAAGTTTGTAAGACTAGGTCAATGTTCTTGGCAAATATATGTAATTATAATTACAAAACAATTACACTTAGAATTATTCAAATTATTTTTGATATATTATATTACAGTTTTTTTTTTTATAATTTGTTTTATTTTTTTGCATTAAGGTAAATAAACTCGCGAAACTATACGTCAGCGAAAATTATAAAAAAGACAAAATTATATTCAAAAAAAAAAATTGTAAATAATTAAAGTCAATATGTAAATAATTAAAAATACGAGCGAATTCAAAATACGTCTGCACTGATTGACAGTTTTAATTGAAAAAAATACTACCCTCCACATTTTGTTTTACACCATCAGCAGTCTTAACAGCTGAATTAAATTTAGAAAATTGAACATTTGAATTAATAAAATCTGTTGCTGCATCCGAGCCTAAACAACTAGCAGTCGCACCGCTATCTAAAAGACCAAGTAATTTCTTTCCGAAAATCATAATTTCAGCATAAGAGCGAATGTCATTTTGAAGAGTTGTAATAGAATATATTATAAGATTTCGATTCTGTAAAATTTTCTTCCAGTAATTTCGAAATCTAATCGAGGAACGTTTAGGTTTGCAACTACTATTTGTTTTATCTTTATTAAATAATAAATTATTATCGAAGGTTTTACTAAAAATTTTATCACGATTTTATCAAATCCGTAATTATTTTTCATAAGTTCAACTCTCTATATCTACAGTACCTTTCACCCAATTTCAATGATATTGAATATACAGTTTCATTTAGTTATCTATTTGATACTCCACAAATTTGTAGTTGGTAGGTATAGTACGTTCATGGGAAACTAATATATGAGCAACTTAGTTTCCGAAGAATATTTGCTTTATGTTCTACAGCGTGTAATTATTATCCGATTTCAATGAAATTTAATACACAGGTTGAGTTCGTGATTATGCATAGGTTGACTAAATGACAGGTTAGTAGGATTAGGGGGTCCATACTAAAATTTCCGATTAAAATTTCATATGCTCTAGAGCATATGGTATTTATTATCTGATTGGAATGAAATTTGACACACATAGTAGCTTCCTTATGTACTTACTGTCTGCAAAGTTTAAAGTCGGTAATCCAGTGGGTCCATGTTAAAATGTCCCATTATATTTCACAAGTTCAATACTCTACACTACATCATACAGTAATTGGCACCCAATTACAATTATATTTCAAACACAGGTTGAATTTGTGACCTACTTATTGCTCCAAAAATTTATATCAGTTAGTTTATTGTGTTCATGGGAAACTAATATATGAGTAACTTACTTTCCAAAGAATATTTCATATGTTCTACACCATATAGTAATTATTATCAGTTTGCAATAAAATTTGGTACATAGGTTGGATTCGTGATTACGCATGTGTAGCCTAATGTAGACGTTAGTAGCTCTAAGGGGTCCATGCTAAAATTTCCGATTAATATTTCATATGTTCTAGAACATATGGTAAATATTATTCAATTTAAATGAAATTTTGTACACAGGTTGGATTCGTGATTACGCATGTGTAGACTAAGGTAGAAGTTAGTAGCCTGAGGGGGTCCATGCTAAAATTTCCGATTAATATTTCATATGTTCTAGAACATATGGTAAATATTATCCAATTTCAATTAAATTTTGTACACAGGTTGGATTCGTGATTACGCATATTTATACTTATTATAGTTATTATAATAATATTATTTATTATTAAAGAAATAAAAATATAAAATTAAGTCAATAAATAATAAAGATGAGCAATTTTGAAGAAAGCACTGTTTGTTACAAAGATAATGTTAATTACAAAAAACTTTTGGACATAAATCGCTGTTAAACAACATACGAGTTATCTGCTCCCCCTAGTTAGCAGCTTTTTTTATGTTACCTGTCTTTGTACCTGTTCTTTTATTTTGACAAGTTTTAATATCTTCCACACGACATTCTTCGCGACAGTTCGGACAAGTTTTCGAATCAGTTAACCGTGTACTTAAGCAAGAACTATGAAAAAAATGTTGGCACTTTGTAACCACTACAGAATTTAATGGAGCTAATACATCTTTACAAATGCTACAGCTTGTATCCATATTTGGTAAACTTGCAGAATTTTCCATTCTCAATTATTATCAAAACTCAAACCAAAAATATAATTTATACTTCAGAATTAAATTACCACCAAAAGAATTGAATACGAAATAAATTTCATAAACAAATTCCTATTAATACTTTTGCAACTTATTTATTACTACCCAGGAATTAATTTATACAAAAAAAGGCATATACAAATATTTCCCCTAGCAATCATCAACATTATCAACCAATTGCAATTACTACCAACACTCAAAGGAAACAATAAATTCTGGCTACAAAAATTATTACAAAAAAAATTAATACTCGATAATAGCAAAAAAAACCTTTTTTCTCTTGAGTCTGAAGAGTTTCGTTTTCGTAATCAATTTTCGATTTAAGTGGAATTAAAATATCGTTTCCTATAAGTCCATCATAATACTTATGAAAAGGGAATATGTACATTTCGATTTTCTTTGACGGATTTCCTAATTCTTTAAAAAGAGACATAGTTACTTTTCCTTTTATTTGGACTTCTTGATTTATTGTCCTTAAAATAATTGTTTTATCTAACGGTTTCGAACCTCTTGACTACATAATTCGGGATTTATTATTGAATGCGTTGCACCTGAATCTATTATGAATTTTAATATTTTATTTTTATTTTCTACTAGGATATAATATAAGGCAAAGCAATTTCAGGAGTTGTAATTGAAAAATTTGTGAAATTGGTTTCTATGACTTCGTTTGTATTTATGTCCATGGGTTCTGGAGGAGGTAAACGTTTTTGATGACTCTGGTAGTTCTGATTATTTGGGTAATTTTGATTATTAGAAAAATGGTTTTGTCTGAAAGGATTTTGCCTAAAAGAATTTTCAGGAACTTGCCTTGAAGTTTGTACATAATTTTGTTGTCTGGGAATATTAAAATAAATTTGATTTTGCGAATTATTGTAATTATTAAATTGTTTATTAGGATTTCTTGAAAAATTTTGATCTCTATTAAAATGTCTTACAGGGTGATTCATATTATTTTCGTTGTTATGGGTGAAATTTTCATAATTATTTCTGCTCTTATTGTTATTATTTGAATTAGGAATTTTATTATAATGTTTTGGACTCGAATTTTGATACTTAGGAGAATTTGAATTATTATTATTGTGAGCGTAACCGGTTTCGTAAAGAATATCCATTGCAGATTCTAAACTGTCAGGATTTCTACAATACAATATTGATTTCATTCGTTCTGGAATTTTATTTTTAAATATCGCTAAAGCAGAATTTTTGTTATTCGTTATTGTTTGTTCTTTCGTTTGTAAGTCATCATTTATAGATAATCTAGTTTTCACATTTAATCTCCTTAAATTAATTTTTATTTCGTTATAAAAATCTATACATACAACTTCCTTTAAAGGTCGTACCACGTATTTGGTCGAATAATTCTTCTAGGCTTAATCTATCTGCAAAATTATTTATTAAGATTTCTTTTATTTCCAGCCAACCAGTAACGTGATTATTTCTATTACTTCCCTAGCTTTATTTTTTAGTCTTGATTTTATTAAATCAGAAAATATACTTTGTCCTAGGACCTAGGTCATCGTATTTTAACAGAATGGGATGAATTTTGTCAATTAAATTTATGAAATTTTGTAACTCTCTATAGTCGCCAAAAAATTCGGGAAGTTTTTGGAGGTATTTTAATGGATCTATATTGAGGGATAAGGTGGTCATGTTTCTTGTAGGAGTATTAGAATTGTTGTGCGTGTTATTATTTATTTGCGAAAAAGCACTATCAGAAATATTTTCGTTTCTATTATTATTAATTGTTATTGAATTTACTAATTGCGTTAAATTATCGATATCACTATTGCTCATTGCTTATATTACTAATCATACCTTATTTGAAATATTATTGGTCGCCTTTGATGAAAATTCTAGTTGATTCTATTGATGGTGTATTGATGATGTTGTATTGATGATGTTGTATTGGTGATGTTGTATTGATGATGTTGTATTTTACTTCTTCGTTGTTTCTTGGAGATGTAGATTTTGTTATTTATTTTTGTTTATTTTAGGTTATTTATCGTCCGTTAATTTACTGATAATTTTAGTTTGTTATGTATTGATTTCTATTATTTTTATTTATTTATTATTTATTGATTTATATAATGTATGTATTTTGAACACTAGTTATTTGGTATTCATTTATTTAATTATGATAATATGTATAAATATTTATTTATTAATTTAAACCTTTAAGTTCTTTGAAAAAAAAATTTCTTCACTTCAATTGCGAGAAATTAGCGTTAAATAACTATTTTAATTTCTTATTAAAAAAAATGTATATTTCACTCAGTTTTAATTTATAGCTAATAAAAACAATTTATCACTTCTCTTGATAAAAATAATATATTAACTATTTTATCCTTCTTTTCACTTCTGTTGATTAAAAGGATATTATATATTAATTATATATTTTTGTTTATAAAATGTTATTTTTGCCACTTCTTTTGACAAAAATTTTCACTTTGATTTTTTTTTCAGATATGCTATAAAACGTTGAAACGTAAGGATTTTAATAATTTAATTTAATTATTCTTGATATCCTTAGCATATCCTACCGACTGCGCAAATTTTAGTTCAAGGTTTTTATAGGATTAAAAAAAAATTAATAAAACACAAAATTGTATTATTTAACACAAAATTATTATTAAAATTTATTTATTACTTTTTAATTATATAATATAAGAAAACGATTTACATAAACGAAATTATAAGTTAATGATAACGATTCGACTGTGTACTTCAGACTGACTGTACTTTATTTCATAATTTAATTAGGTTGGTTCTTTGAATATTTGCAACTGCAAGGTTGCAAAGAAATCTATGCGCGTGTAAATTAGAATTCTTTATTTTTAGTAATTTATAAAAATGCATAATTGTTGACATTGCAACAATTATATAGTTTTTGTTGTGGGAAAATTAATTTATTTTATTTCTCAAGAATGATATTTGAATTTATATATTTTTATTTAAAATAAAAAAAAGCGTCAAGAAAATGAAATTATTTTATTTAAAATAAGTATTATTTTAAATAATATTTTTATTTTTGTTACTAGGTGATTTTTCTATTATAACATCTAACATCACAAGATGAGTTTAGATCTGATTTACCATGTATAACTTTTGCAATACAGGTGTTACTATTTTTAAGTGGAATATTTGCGTTGCACAAAAATGTTTTTAATGAAATTTCTGGTAAATTATTTAAGACTTTACAATTCAATAAATCATCTTGAGCCAAATGAATGAAATTATCGCGTTTCTGATTTATAGCAACTAAATTTTGTTTAAAATCTATATAATAATATGTATTATTTTGTAATGATAAGGTAATGAGAAGATTTTGTAAATGTGTAACTGTTCTCTTTCAACTAATGGTATTGTAATTTCAAATATAATTCGTTTTTGGGTATACTTTGCTTTAATTTCCAGTAATTTTTGAAATTTAATTAAGTTACTAAAAGTAATTTTTATTGGAATTTCATGAGTCATAACTAATAATTGAATTTTTTCTAAAGATTCGAGTAATATTTGAGGATGAATTATTTTAAAGTCTATTATATTATTCATAGCTTTCTTTAAAGAATCTAATACTTTGTCTTGTAATTTTTCAAAGCTTTGGATATCGAAAGTTAGAATAGTTGAAGTTTCATCTAGTTCATGTAAAAATTGCTGATATATAGTAAGATTATTTACTTTAGGTATTAGACTATGTAATAATTCGTTATTGATTTTAGAAGTTTTTGAAATATTTCCTAGTATTTCAAATGAATTTCTTAAAATTGTACTTTGTTTTTCTACTATGTGAGATATAAATTTATTGCGTTCTTTGAGTTCAGAGATTTTGGTTTCTATGTTCTCAGATTCTTCGGCATCCATTACCCCGAATACCTCTTTCAACAGGGTACCACCGACATTTATAAGACCGCGTTTTTTTCTTGTGTGAATAAAAAATTTATCTATTTGTTGTTGATTATTAATGATTTGTGTTAGACTTATATTTAAAGAATGCAGAGTTAGTGGACAGTGATCTAGAGGAAATATTGATTTAATTTGCTTACATATATCTTGTAAAATATTAAAATTTGATTGAATTTGATCCATCTCTCTTTTCATATTCGAAACATCATAATATAGTATTAATTTCCAACTTGATGTTATGATTCTGAAGTCTGCTAGGGATTCTAAATATATTCCCGATTTTTCGTCGAGATTCTCGATTTTAAACATTGTTTGTAGTAGGGTAATATGACGTTTCTGGGCCACATTTTTTCATACAAAAATTGAGGCTCCATACAAAAATTGAGGCTCCATACAAAATGATATTGTAAAAATATGTTTTTTTGTTGTGGTTTTGTGTTATCAGTGAAATATTTAATTTTTTTGTTGTGTTGTTTATGAAATTTTTGGTGGCGTGGGTTTAGTAATAGAGTATATGAATTTGTTTCTAGATGGATTTTTGTGTGATGAATATTTGTGTGTGTGTGTGTGTGTGTGTAGGGTATTCTAAGCGGCCATTATTTTATAGGTTGTGACGTGGGGGATTCCACATCTAAGCGGCCATTATTTTATAGGTTGTGACGTGGGGGATTCCACAATTTTAAATTTTGTATACTTCAAGGTTAATTTTAGAATATGGTTTTGAGTTGTTATCAGTTAAATATTTTTTTTTTCTAGATTTTTAGTGGAATATTAATTTATATTTTTTGTGTGTAGGTTGATTCTTTGAACTTTAAGAATATGTTAAAGAGAATAATATTTCTGAAGGTTATTATTATTATTATTTAGTTGATATCAATCAGCTGTTCGAAAACTAAATAGAGTGAAAATAAAGAAATTAAAAAAAATTTGTGAAAAGCATGGTAATAAGTGTGTTTGAGTGTCTGTCGTTTTGTCGTGTTGTCTGTCTGTCTGTCGTTTTGTGTGTTGTTTTTGTTTTTTGTTGGAATGTGTAATTAGATTTGTGTGTGTGTAGGGTGTGGTATTTTGTGTATCTGTCACGTGGGTATGTTGTGTATCTGTCACGTGGTTCTGTTAGGGATTTTGTGTGTGAGTCAGTTGGTGTGTGATTTTCTTGTTTTTGATGTGTGAATTGTTAACATAGTCTAAAATTTGTATGTTGATAATTTGTATGTATAGTTGTTGTTGTTAAAATTTTAAATTTTTTGTTGTGGTTTTGTGTTCTTATCTTTTCTATATGATTTTTTTTGTATAGGAATAGTAATGGAATATTATAATTTAATTGTGGGTTTAGTTGTTTTATTTATAAAAATTTTTTTTTTTGCGTAGGTAGGGTGATTTTTTTTTATATAGTTTTTTTATTAGTAGATAGTAGAGTATTCTTAGCGGCCATTATTATATAGTTTGTGACGTGGGGGATTCCACAATTTTAAATTTTGTATACTTCAAGGTTAATTTTAGAATATGGTTTTGAGTTGTTATCAGTTAAATATTTTTTTTTCTAGATTTTTAGTGGAATATTAATTTATATTTTTTGTGTGTAGTAATATTTCTGAAGGTTATTATTATTATTATTATTTAGTTGATATCAATCAGCTGTTCGAAAACTAAATAGAGTGAAAATAAAGAAATTAAAAAAAAATGTATTTGTGTATATTTTTTCATTTTTATTTCTTATGTATATATATATAAATTAATTTAATTTTGAATTTGAGGAATTCTATAGTGTCCCCAAGCTAAAGTGTTAATCTTATCATCTAATATATATCTTTTATCATCTAATGCACTTAAAGATATTTTATTTATTACTTGGGTATAAATACAGTGTAACTTAGTTCTAAATACAGTCATATTTTTGTATATTATTTTATTATTTAGTAAACATGTTTTTTTAAAGCAGACAATAAATTTTGATGATTATTTAAATTGTCTTCAAAATAATTGTATGATAAGTAGGAGGCAATGTCAAATAACTTCAGACTCCCATAAAGTATTTACAATAAATCAAAATAAAATAGCTTTAAGTTCCAAAGATGATGAAAGATATGCTATTAATGAAACTACTGATACATTGGCATGGGGGCACTATAGTATTAAGAATTTATAACTTGTTCAATAAACAAAAAAATCAATCATTTAAAATTTAATAGTTTTATTTATTCTATATAATACATAGGATTATGTTTCAGGTTGCAATATTCAAGATTTTTTTAAATAAACAAACATTTTGTACTGAACATATACCAGAATGATTAACCAAACATTTAGGTATTTGTATCCCATATTTTGATTTTAAAGTTTTGATATTTGAAGAATTATTATCGTCTAAATCTATAATATTTGTATGCTTCAAAGTATTGGAAATCCATGTATGTTTTTCAAATCCTTTAACATATATTTTAATGTGTGCATTTAGCATAATTTTTATATGATTAATAGCATCTCGAAAATATGTAACTCCATCACTCCATTGAAATCCATGATGGTTTCTCTCAAGCCATCTGTTTGTTTTTTGTGTGTTAGCTGAGAGTAAATGGAATCCATATGGAGGTCTTATAATGTAGTGCTGTAATTCACCAGTTGAAGAGAGTACTGCAATTTCTTTTAAAATAAACTTATTTTTATCATCTCTGAAGCCTTGAATATCAATTATTAAGTATGATGAATTCATTTAAATGATTTTGTTAACTTCAGAGCTTAATGGATTGTAGTGAACTAAACGATGATGTAGCATTAGACAATATGCTTGATGTTCTACTTTAAAGTACTGGTGTTAGAATAAATTAATTTGGTCGATCGCGCTGTTTTTATATGAATTTTTAGAGGAAACAAATAAATTTATCACAGAATAAAAATATTTAGAATTTGCAACATAAAAAAAATTATTTTTACAATAATATAGAATTTGTATTGTAAGAAAAAAAATTAGGGGATGTTGCGGTTTATATATTAAATATTTCTGGACAATTTTTACCACAAGTTTAAAAATGTGCTTAAAATATTATAACATTCGTTTTGGGTGTTATATGAAATTTAGTTTAGATTGTACAGTGTAGGGAAATATTTTTTTCTTTTTTGGATACCAAAAATATAATTTGTATTGTGAGAAAAATTAAGGGATGTATGCGGTTTATAAATTAAAAAATTTTTTGTTTTTTAAATTTTTAATAATTTTTATTCCAAGCTTTTAAATTCAGTTTAAATAATTTCATATGATAAAAAAATAAAATTATTGATAAAATTTAAAATATTTCACAATAAAATTGCTATATAAATAGCGTGTTTTAATTTTGAATATTACATTCAAAGTTTATATTAGTAAATATGTATCAATATTTAATAGAAGCAGAGTATTTTCGATTAATATACAATTTGGGGGTTATTTGCCCAAGATTAAAATAAGTTCAACAAATCTTTGGAATATCGGTGATAACAAATATCATTCAATCGGACCTTACAATAATCTTGAAGAAACGTTGCGTGAATTGATTATTTGGAGAACAGAGTATGGGAGTTGCAGCAGATGTGAAACATCAATTTCAAAAATAAAAATTTTAGAGGCAATAGATATGGAATATAATTTCTAAATTTAAATATTTTTATTATAAATTTAAATAAGATAAATAAACAACAAATTTTTTAAAATTTCATTTTTTTATTATTGTGTTTTATAAGTTTTTATTTCAGAGCTCTAAATAACATTGCATAATTTTTTTATAATAAACATACATACCAGTGTGATTTACTAAACATTTGGGTGTAAATGAAGTATTGCATTTGGATTTTAAAAAAATACAAATTTTGACAATTATATTCATTTAGATCTACAATATTATTGTTGTTTAAATTTTCACTAAGCCATATTTTCTTTTCCAATCCTTTAACATATATTTTGGTGTTAAATTTTATTATAGTTTTTATATGATTAATAACATCTTGTAAAATGGTAAAACCGTCATCCCATCTAATTCCATGGTAGTGTTTCTCAAGCCATCTAACATTTTTTTTCATGTTAGTTGAGACGCGGTGTAGACACTATATGGTGGTTTTATAACATAATGCTGCAATTCGTTATTTGAAGAATATTATGAAGTATGGATGTGTCATTTTAAGATACTTTTGAAACTTCTCCACTCAGAGGATTATAATGTACTAAACGATCGTGCAGCATAAGACAATAAGCATATGTATTGTCGGGTACTCCTGAAGCGGATTTTATCTCAATTCTTACATCAACAGGTCCAGTTTTCAGATTTTCATTTTGATGACGAGTATCTATTGCTATTATCATTGCAGACGATTTAAATTCGCTCCAGGAGAGTAATGGTTCAGCAGTAATTTTATTGTAGTAATTTTTTTGAAAGTTTACATATGCATCATAAACCAAAGCATAACGGTTTTTATCAAAAGACAGATTCATATCTTCATATGGATAACAATCTGAATTAAGATACACTTTTAGATCGGTAATACCACAATGATCAAATTTTGAGGAATCTGCTTTTAATTTATCCAGCTTGTCAGTCTGAAAAGCTATAACTACAAATCTCGGTTTTTCTAATTGAGTTGTAGTCTTTACATGCCAAATATTGTGAGTAGTGTTTATGGGTAATGATGGATATTCATATAGATCCCAATTTCGAAAAGCTAATTTCATTGTTTCCCCATTGCTGATGCTCTGATATAAATTTAACTTCATCGTATCAGATAGTGATATGTGTTGTACTTTCCATTGAACTTTTGACAAAGTTATTTTAGGATTTTCATTTTCATCGGTACAAATTAAAGCATTTTTATCGGTTCTGGTACGAGTTAGAACTAACTCATGTCGTGCATTTGGTATAATATTCATGTAATCTTCAGCAAACCCTAATAATCTTTTCAACGGAATACAAAAGTTGAAATAAAATCCTTTGGGGTCTATTGATTCTGATGGAGACCAACTGGCATTATAAAGAGCTTTGCTTTCATTAGAATTCAAAGAAATATAGTTTTTTAAACATGATGTTATGCCGACATTTCTATTGTGATCAATTTCTTTGCCATTAATTTCATATCGAATTTCGTCAAAAAGAAATGCTGCTGCATTATTAATTAATTTAGTTTTAGTAACAGCTCCTCCATCAGCTGTTTTAGAAACCGTGCCTTCTATATATAGCAAACTAGTTGATGGTAGTATATTTATATTTTGATTCTGTATAACAATTCTTATAATATCGCTATTTTGAAATGAATTCAAAAATGGCGAATAACTATGCCATTGAGAATTTGTAATATTTTCATCAAATATTGGTTCATGAAAGCTATTTAGTATATTTTTCATTGTTTTTTCTTCACTTTAAATCCAATTGATTTTAAAAATTGTTGATTTTGTTGTGTTAATATCTTTAAGGTTCTCGGATAACGTCCGCGTAGATCGAATATTTGATTACGATTGAAATTCAATTCGTTATTTCTCAAGTATTTATTAGTTTGAAGTTCTTGGTTATATATGATCATGTTTGAAGCTTTAAATGCAATCTTGCAGTTATATTTTCACCTCTAAAATTCAATAAATTTCCGTCTTGATCAGTTAGCTTTAATGTTAATGAAGTTAATCGTTCAACGTTTACTGGTAAATAGATCACATTCAATGGTACTTCAATTATTTTATATCCTGGACTTACTTTAATCGAAAACTGATGCAATATATGTGATTGTTGATTATTTATATAAGTTCCACCAATAATATTACACTCAACACGTATAGTATTAACTCTATTTATGTCAACATAGAGGTCTGATATATGCAACTCATTTTTAGATAATATTCTTTGACTAAAACCTAAGAGCTTACAAATACTCTGTTCTTTGGTAAAATCAATATCTCCTATATCAGAATAAATTTCACATTTTAAAGTATTATTGTTTGCTTTCAAATTAAATTTTTTTCGAACTGTCTGATCTGATGTCATATTATCATCTATATCCAATGCTTTGCAAATATACCTCTCTATATCATCAATTTCATAAGATCCCACAGGTATCGTGATGATTTTTTCTCCAATATGAAATTTATTATTATCAATATCAACATTTGGGATTGAATTATATGTTTGAAAATCTACTAATCCACAAACATAATTTTCTTTTAACTGAATAGGTGGAAAATATTGAGAAGTTAGTAATGAGCTATTACCATTAAGAGTTAATGTTAACGACATGATGAATTGATAACAAATGATGGTTTTTTTAAATATATCATTATTTTATTAATATTTTTCTCTAAAAATTATACAATTTTTTCAAAAACATTTTGTAATAAAAAATTTAAACATAAATGTCCACATATAAATGTGTTAAATTGTTGTTCTTCATTATAGTTGTACAATAAATTATTAGCACCTAAATATTTCACAATTTCAATTGGTGGTCTCAAATTTCCAAAACTATCAAAGTAATGAGCTTGTTTATTTTCTCTTTTGTAATAGGCTACCCAATGTGTTCCCGGACCACTATAATCATCCAAGTTGATTATACCACATTCACGATTCCATGGTTTAGAAGGCAGATTATTACGCATAAAAACACCTCTAAAATGTGGTAAATGTTCTGCAAACTTAAGTAAATCTATATTGGTTAGCGGTCGATTAGGTAGCAACTTTAAAAGTTTTTTGATTGATTTTGTTGTTTTAAAAATAGACCCAATCCTTTTTTATGTGGTTTTAAGTACAATCCATGACCATTTCTCGAATCAATTGTGATAGTTTCCATAGCTTTGTTATGACGATGATTTTCCTCTAGCCCTTTTTTTGCATTACTAGCATCACTCACTGCTTTCGCTATGCCTGCAACTCCCCCTGAAAGAGCACCAACAGCGGAAAGGCCAGCGAATAATGGTACTAAAAAAGGAAGGACTCCACCTAATTTTGGTATTGGTAAGACTCTAGGTACTTTGATTTTCTTGCGATTTTTCCCTTTAGAAGTTTTTCTAGCAGCTCGAAGCGCTATTTTTATTGCATCTTGTTGATTTGTTGGGTTAGCAGTCTTAACAGCTATTTTAGCAGATTGTACTGCATCTCTAAATGAATTTACATCTAGAGTCTTATTTGTGTTCTTAGTCTTAGTTTTAGTTTTGTTTTTTTTTCTCCGCATAGCACCCATTCCAAGTTTTACTTTAGCTTTCATAACGTTTGTAAGTAAAAGAGAGCTAGCACGCTCACCTAAACTGGAATCCTTTGCAGTTACTCGAGCCCACGCTTTTTCAGCTAATATTTTATCTGCAATATGTCTATTATTTATATCTTTATTTTCAGAATATGCTATATCATGTTCTCGACAAGCTTCATCCAATAGATTAACCCCTCTATCACCGCGAGCTAATCTTGTTTTAAGTTTAGTTCCAGGTCCACAATAATTATATCCAGGCAAATGTTATTCAATTGGTAAATTATTTATTAGAGAGTTTAAAACACCTCCTCCTCTTTTGATGCCTTTTTCACAATTAACCGAATGATAATTAATCATAATTTATTTATATAATTGACCTCAAGCTTTGATAACTTTTTCATAATTAAATTTATTTTAGAAAATATTTAATTATATATATATATATATATATATAAATCATTAATACTAAGATTTTCAAATAGTCAATAAGATGAAGTTTGTGAAGCAGCATGCTAAAATTAGAATTAAAAATTTTGATGAAACTGTTGGTTTGGGTGTTGAAAAAAAAAGTAAACATGGTCCCTTATTACCAAATAATATACGAGGGTTAATAGTAGGACCCTCAAATTGTGGTAAAACCAATGTCATGTTAAGCATATTATTAGACCCCAATGGAATGTGTTTTGAAAATATTTATATATATTCAAAATCATTACACCAACCTAAATATGAATATTTAAGAAAATTGATAACTTCTATCAAGGGAATGGGGTACTATGAATTTTCAAATAATTGTGAAATAATGGAACCCTCGGAAGCTAAAAAAAATTCAGTTTTTATTTTTGATGACGTTGCTTGTGAAAAGCAAAATAATATACGAGAATATTTTTGCATGGGCAGACATAATGATGTTGACAGTTTTTATTTATGTCAATCGTATACACATATTCCTAAACATTTAATTCGCGATAATGCTAATTTCATAATCTTGTTCAAGCAAGATGATTTAAATCTTCGACATATTTATAATGACCATGTAAACTCTGATATGTCATTTAATCATTTCAAAGATGTATGCAAAGAATGTTGGAAGAATGATTATGGATTTTTACTAATTGATAAAAACAGATCGGGTGATAATGGTGGTTATAGAAAGAATTTCGATGAATTTTTATTGATTGAAGAATAAGCTGAGATTTGGAACAGCAATCACGAGTCTGTTGCAATCAGGGGTCTGTTGCAGTTCATAAGTGATCTGATCAGAGAGGGGCGGATCAGTTTATAACAGGATATATAAGCAGACAGTACCGTGCTTAAGCTACATATATATTAATTAGTACATCTTAATATGAAACAAAAAGTTTTCACAGAAATGATAAAAGCTCAAAAAGCTTTGAAACGAAAATATGCAATTTTAAAATCTGGTGAAATAGCTAAAGGAGATGAATTAGAAAATTCTTTCAAACCTATAGTGAAACCGTTAAACGATTTAATAAAAGTAGTTGAACATAAAATGCCCAAGGATATAACAATAAAACCTGAAATAAAAGAAGAAGAAAAATATGAGCATCTTAAACCAGAGAAATTGAGTTATGACAGCTTCAAAACTTCAACACCGAATTCAACTTTAACATTTAATAATACTGATAATTATGAAACACCCATGAAAAAAAGTAATATTACGAATAGTTTATCGTCTTCTACAACTAAAAAGTCTGTACTTGATAACACCTATGGACCATATTTTGATGATACACAGAAAATTCTCAAAATGGGGAAATCCACCTTTAGCATTGATGATAAAACTGGTGATATTTACATAGATAATGAGGTTTTTAAGAAATCAGATGGTTTAAGTGAATTGATATTTAGAAATAATCCTCAAAAAGAACTATACACTGAAAAAGATTTGACAGACTATAAAAAAATATTATTAATGACGAATGCTCATTTAAAAAACCCAAATGATTCATATTCACAAATTAAGGGTAGTAAAGGAAAAAAATATTCAAATATAATTAGACAACTGATGCCTCATAAGCATAATACGCGAAAAAAATTAGGTGGATCGATAAATCTGTCAAATCTTAAAATACAGCCAGTACAAATGCAATTTTCTTCAAAACCTGTACAATATGTTCATTGGGATGATCCAAATGAGCTTGTTAATAGATTAAGACTTTTGATTGCATCTCAAGCAGCTGGCAACAACAATCATAATAACGAAATTATTTCAATAATTGAAGAGCTTAAGGAGGCTAACTTAATTGAATAAATAAAAGATTTTGCAAATGTATTTTTTCGCTATAAGCAATATGGTTATTGACAAGTTCGGTCGAAGTGATAATTTTGAAAGATCTGCTCCAGGTCGACCAGGAATTGGTTTTTATTTAACATCTGATGGAAATTATGATCTACAATTTAAAAGTCTTGTCAATATTAATAATCCAACGAATCTTAATGATGCAGCAACAAAAGGATACACAGATAATGAAATAGATGCGCTTAATAAGAGTATTATAATGCTACGAAAATCTATTGATGATACATATGATAGTTTAATGCAATATATTAAAGATGAGAATTTAAAAATAACAGAAATATTGGAAAATTTAGAACAAGCTATAATTAGGTTGGAAGTTGTTAATTTTACCAAAAACGATCATGAATAATAATATTTTGCACATATACCTAAATTATGAGTAAGAGAAAGGTTGTTGAGGAGCTGCATAAACCTGTTAGAAGAAACTTTAAGAGACGACGTGTTATAATCAAAGGTGTTGATGATCTTTGGCAAGCCGATCTGGTAGAAATGGGTGCATATGCTAAAGAAAATGGTGGTTATAAATTTTTACTTACTGTAATTGATACGTTTTCAAAATATGGTTGGGCTATTGCAATAAAAAATAAAACTGGTGATACAGTTACTCAGGCGCTTAAATCTATTTTCATAAATTCAAATAGACAACCCAAAAACTTGCAAACTGATGATGGTAAAGAGTTTTTCAACAAAATATTTCAAAATTTAATTGTGAAATATAAGATTAATCATTACTCAACATTTAGCTCTTTGAAAGCTTCAATTGTTGAACGTTTTAATCGGACAATAAAGGAAAAAATGTGGAAAGAATTCAGTTTTAATGGAACCTATAAATGGACTACAATAATTCAGAAACTTGTACATGATTATAATCATTCAATTCACAGAACAATTAAACGAAAACCTGCTGAAATCGCGAAAGCAGATGAAAAAACACTTTTAGCAACAGTTTATAATCATATTAAAATTGCACCATCTGCAAAATTTAAAGTTGGTGACTCAATTCGTGTGAGCAAGTTTAAACATGTTTTTGAAAAAGGTTATACACCCAACTGGACAACTGAAATATTCAAGATAACTAAAAGACAACTTACAAATCCAATAACTTACTTATTAGAAGATTATCAGGGGAACCCTATTAAAGGTGGGTTCTATGAGCATGAATTACAAAAAGCAAAATATCCTGGAATATATTTAGTTGAAAAAGTAGTCAAAACCAAGGGAGATAAAGTTTTTGTGAAATGGCTTGGATTTCCTTCTAATCAAAACTCTTGGATAAACAAAAAAGATTTGTTATTGTAAACATACTGCTAAAAAACTCATAATGTTTATGCATTCTATATTATATAAATTTGAGTTCTTCAGAAAATAATATTTTTCAATAATTCAGTTCAAGCAAATTTATCATTGAGAATAGAGCACCTGCAGTGAATAACAAAATCCTGAAAATGAGTGACAAAAAACTATTATTAAATGAAGGCAAGAATATGGATAAAATTAAAGAATGTCAATATAAATTATTTTGCGCAAATGCAAAAGCATGTTACACATGTCCATTAAAGCAAGATCCCTCATCATCATCAGCAGCATCTGGAAAATCTTCAACTGCTTATAAAAATATGAAAAAATAAATAAGTTTCATTTCGATGATGTCATAAATAAATTGAGCTTTAGATTTAAGAAAAAAATTGTAAAATATATTGAAGTAAATAAAAGAAATAATATTAAAATTCAAAAACAATTCTTTATTAAATTATATAAATACTTGTGAAACTATATAAACTGATAATAATGTTATTAACGAATACTCTACTCTACCACTATTATTATTACATTTGTCATAAATTCTATATTTATTAGTTGTTGGACTAGTTGATGAATTAGTTGCCAGCTCAGTTGATGAAGCAATCACCGATACCATTGAATCAGCTGTGGTTGATTCTGTTATAGATTCAGTAATTGAAGCCACATATTTATCAGTTGTTGGGTTAGTTGATGAATCAGATACCAAATCAGTTGGCAAGTCTGTTGATGAATCCAGTACCAATATCATTAGATCAGCTGTTATAGATTCAGTTGTTGAATTAGCTGCGGATTCACTAATTAAAACCGTCCACAGTACCGCAATATATAATGTTGAGAATAATTTCATATTGATTTTATCTTTACTCCAACGCTATCAATTCTTTACTATTCATTTATATTAAATTTGTTTGATATTTATAATAATTTTTTTCTTTATTCTCCATTAAGTTATATATATATATTTATGATATTTCCATTTTGTATGTTTGTTTCACTTTTTGTAAATCAATTATTTGAAAATCTGATTTGTATGATGTGTCATATGCTGTAAACCTTTCAACTTCACCATTGCTTGAAATTCTTTCACTATCAAATTCCATATATTCATAACATTTTATTTTCAATGATTGCTTTTTAAAATTGCTGTCATACGAACATTTCAATTTGATTTCTTTGTTCTCATCATATACAAGTTTAAAATGTCTATAAAATATATTTACACTCTCGATTATACCAGCAATTTCCTGTTCTTTTCTAATTAAATCAGCTCGAAAAGCTTCAATAGCTTCTTCAACAGTAACATAATAATTTTCTAATGAATCCTCGCCTAAAATATTTGATGGTCTAGTTGTTGTTGTTGCAGTTTCATCATCATCATCCAATTTTGTTTCTGTTGCGGTTACAGTTTCGTCATCAAATTTTGTTGTTGTTGTTGTTGATGATGAAGCATTTTTTATAATATAATTATCATCATTTTCAACATGTTTTAGAAGTTTTATAGTCAACCGCACTTGAATTGTTTCATTACTCGGCAGTAAAACATTAAATATAGCATCTCCATTATTATCTTCATTTAATTGAATATTATTTGTGGGAGCTCCGTAAATCTTAATAAGACTTAAACTTAAAATAGTGCAAATAATATGTAAAAAATGCATTCTTTATTTCGATGCTATGATTGTAGTTAACTCTTCAATTATATTTCGTAGAATGAAATTTTATTGTTGCTGCTGCTGCTGCCCTTGCTTCTTTTGTTGTAAATGAATTTCATAAGAAGCTCTAAAATCTTCCACTAACACCAATAAACGTAAAACGTCATCATCTGTAACTGAAGTATTTTCTTTTTGGATGTAATTCGTTTTCACCACATTCAAATTATCAATTAAATATTTTATTCTGTCTCTCATATATTTATTATATACAGCATCAAAAGTTTTTTTTATATTCTCTAATTGTAGTAGCGCATTATTAAGTCTTTTTATCAATTCTGATTTTACATTCGAATCTATGATATCAGGTTTTCTATATATAGACGTAGTAAGAGATAATGATTCTAATTTTAATCCTAATGATCCCGATGATTCTGATTTTTCCTTTGAAACAAGTTCCCAATCATTTTCTACTGCGAATGGACAATCACTTGGAAATTCATATATTTTGGGAGCTTTTTTTATCATTGGTTATATTACTTATTTCACCAACTATTCCCATGTCACCACCCAAAACTTCAATGCTAACATGCTGCCATTCAAGAAATTTAATATTCCAGCTCGTATATGATGGTAACATTTCACCATTTCTTGTACATAGTAGTAAAACCCTATCACCATTTTCAGGAGTTGCCCAAATCTCTAACGCTGAACCATAAATTTTTACATAAACTATTTTGAAAGATTTCCATTTTCTCATGCACACACAATATTTACGTCCATGATATAAATTTTCACACCAAAACATCTTCACCTCAACTCAATCAATTATCTACTGTTAATTTATATTCAATTTGTATTGTCTTTATAATAATCCATTATTTCCATAATATTCCGTTTTCTTATATATTCAACTACACATGCACATGTATGCATGCAATCACATTTTATTGGTTGACATGAGTTTGTTGAAGAATTAGGAAATCTTGTACAGTAATCAATTATTAAATTTTTATGTTCATCTAATAAAATACTATAGTATTTCCTCAAAAAATCTTCTATTAACATATTCACAAAGTCTACCCAATTGAATACTATAAAACCAACTGATCTCTGCTTTAATAATAATTATTTCCTAGGAGACAATCTCTGATACAATCTCATAAGCTTTAGACAATCATTCTGATTGAAATATAGATTAACACATAAACATGTATCGGGACCGGATGTAGCTTCATTACTAGACCACAAACAACTTGAGAAGTGACAACCATGAATTGAATTTACCATTTCATTATTAGCTAATTTACTTAATAATCTCTGATAATTTTCAAACTTTTCCTTATGCTCATCAAGTAGAAAATCATTATATTCATATAAAAATTTGTTTAATTCCTCTAATGAATATGATAAATTCACATCATAATCATCAGTATCAAACTCTTTAATTGTTTCAAGATCTTCAAATGATGTCATGACTGAATAGTAACACGTTAATTAGACAACTGACAATAAAATAGAAAAATCATAATTTAAAAATTGTAAAAAACAAAATATTCAACTGCGCGTATTACAGGATTCGAACCCTAGCTACCTTTTTTTATTCAGTCTTTTTTAAAGCATATAAATTAAATTTAGGAACTAAACCAATTGCGCTATAGTTGAATATTTATTTATGTTAACTTTATAGGATTTTATCACCCAAAAATTCTAAAATTGACCTATATATAAAATAATTATCACTCGGAATCCCCTACGTCACAAACTATATAATAATGGCCGCTAAGAATACTCTACTATCTACTAATAAAAAAACTATATAAAAAAAAATCACCCTACCTACGCAAAAAAAAAAATTTTTATAAATAAAACAACTAAACCCACAATTAAATTATAATATTCCATTACTATTCCTATACAAAAAAAATCATATAGAGAAGATAAGAACACAAAACCACAACAAAAAATTTAAAATTTTAACAACAACAACTATACATACAAATTATCAACATACAAATTTTAGACTATGTTAACAATTCACACATCAAAAACAAGAAAATCACACACCAACTGACTCACACACAAAATCCCTAACAGAACCACGTGACAGATACACAACATACCCACGTGACAGATACACAAAATACCACACCCTACACACACACAAATCTAATTACACATTCCAACAAAAAACAAAAACAACACACAAAACGACAGACAGACAGACAACACGACAAAACGACAGACACTCAAACACACTTATTACCATGCTTTTCACAAATTTTTTTTAATTTCTTTATTTTCACTCTATTTAGTTTTCGAACAGCTGATTGATATCAACTAAATAATAATAATAATAACCTTCAGAAATATTATTCTCTTTAACATATTCTTAAAGTTCAAAGAATCAACCTACACACAAAAAATATAAATTAATATTCCACTAAAAATCTAGAAAAAAAAATATTTAACTGATAACAACTCAAAACCATATTCTAAAATTAACCTTGAAGTATACAAAATTTAAAATTGTGGAATCCCCCACGTCACAACCTATAAAATAATGGCCGCTTAGATGTGGAATCCCCCACGTCACAACCTATAAAATAATGGCCGCTTAGAATACCCTACACACACACACACACACACACAAATATTCATCACACAAAAATCCATCTAGAAACAAATTCATATACTCTATTACTAAACCCACGCCACCAAAAATTTCATAAACAACACAACAAAAAAATTAAATATTTCACTGATAACACAAAACCACAACAAAAAAACATATTTTTACAATATAATTTTGTATGGAGCCTCAATTTTTGTATGGAGCCTCAATTTTTGTATGAAAAGATGTGGCCCAGAAACGCCATATTACCCTACTGTTTGTGCTTTCCCCATTGAAACGAGAAAGCACGAAAATCTACAAAAATGAAAATAAAATTAAAACTTATCCACTGTAATTAACGGAAATGTAATTTTGGTTAATCAATAAATTCTTTTAATAGATTGTTATGGACCATTTTGGTTTTTCTACCAATTTTTATGGTAGTATTTTCGGGTGAATTTATTTCTATTACTTCATAAGGTCCTAAATAACAAGATGATAATTTTTTATTTTTTCTAACTTTATCTAGTAGTAGTACTTTATCTCCTACATTAATATCTAATATTTTTATCATATAATTTTTTGTTTATTTCTTTTGATTTGATTAAATTATTTCGAGCTTCTTTATAACTATGTTGAAGTCGTGATTTGAGTTATAAAACATAGTCATCCATATTATATAAAGGTTCGATTGATCTAGAGATAGCTAATGGTATTTCAGGTTTCATACCAAAAACAATTTCATAAGGCGTAAATTTAGTGGAAATATTTGGAGTTGTGTTATGTGCAAAAACTGGGAAATCTAACCATGTGTCCCAGTTATCAGAATCTTTATTTGCATAACAACGCAAATAGTTCCCCAAAGTGCGATGTGCTCTTTCTAGGGATCCGTTAGATTCTGGGTGGTAACTGGTGGTATTTATTTATTGATTTTTAACAAAGAACAAGTCCTTTTGAATACTTCGCTCTTGAAATTCGTTCCTTGGTCAGTTAAAAGAATTTTTGGTGTACCAAAAATGCAAATAACTTTTCGTATAAAAGCATTGGCTACCGTTACAGCGTCTTGATTTGGAATTGGAATAGCTAATAGAAATTTAGAGAGTAAATCATGAAAAGTTAAAATGTACTAGGTAGTGGACCTACTATATCCAAAGATATTTTTTCGAAAACTTTTGTTGGTGTATCCGTTATTTTCATTGGGATTTTTGTTTTAATACTTGACTTATTTTTTTTACATATTTCACATAAAGCTATATATTTATTTATAGTTGATTTCATATTTTTGAAATAGAAATTTTGCTTGAGTTTTTGGAAAGTACGATTTACTCCTTGATGTCCTCCGGCTGGACTATTATGATATTCTTCTAATATTGTTTTTATTTCAACAGGATCAGTGAGAGTTTTAATAGTTTTTTCTATTGTATCTGGTTGATTTATTTTTGTATCATTTATATTATTTTGGGATGTATCGTTCTTTATAGAATTATAATTTTCAGAATTATTATTTTGACTTATTGAATTTTAATTGAATTATGCTCTGGTAATTACGTTTATGTTACCTATTTCTAATCTTGAAAAGCGTCGGCGTTTGTGTTTAAATGACCCGATTTATGAATAACACAATAATCGTATTCTTCTAATTTAATGCGCCAGCGCATTATTCTAGAAGTTGGATTATTAATATTGAAAATCCAAACTAAGGGTTTATGATCTGTAACAACTGTAAATTTTCTACCGTAGAGATATGGACGAAAATAAGCGGTTGCCCAAACTACCGCTAAAGCCTCTTTTTTTGATAGTGGAGTAATTACGTTCGGCTTTATTTAAAATTCTACTTACGTAAGCAATGGGCAGATCCATTACTTTACCGTGTTCTATTGTTAGTTGTGATAAAACGGCACCTAAAGCAGTGTCGCTCGCATCTGTAGTTAAATAAAATTCTTTTTTAAAATTAGGATATTGTAAAACTGGATATTCTGTTATTGCTTTTTTTAAAATTAATAAAAGCTTCATCACAAAATTCATCCCATATGAATTTTACGTCTTTTTTTAATAGATTATTGAGGGGTTGAGCAATAGCTGAAAATTTTGGTATAAATTTTCGATAATATCCAATTAAACCTAGAAATGATTTTATTGCTTTTTGATTTTGCGGCGGAACGATATTTAAAATAGTTTTTATCTTGTTTACATCTGGTTTAATACCTTTTTCAGTAATTACATGACCAAGATACAAAACTTCTTTGTGTAAGAATTTGCATTTATTTGGTTGTAATTTTAAATTATATTTTTTCAATGCTTCAAGAACTTCAATTAATTTTTGATTATGATCTATAAGATTTTTTCCATATATAACTTTATCGTCCAAATATACAAAACAACGTATACCTTGGAGACCAGTTAAAACTATAATCATCAACCTTTGGTGCATTACGTAACCCAAACGGCATTCGAGTAAACTCGCTATGACCATAAGGTGTACTGAAAGCAGTTTTTTTCGCGATCTTTGCCTTCAACTCCGATTTGGTGGAACCCATTGGCTAGATCTAAAGTTGAAAAATATAACTGACCAAGTATATCTTCTATATTTGGCAGGGGGTAAGAATCGCATATGGTTATTTCGTTTAATTTCCTATAGTGTACTACGACACGCCATTTTTTGTTACCATTCGCGTCTGGTTTTTTCGGAACTACTAATAAAGCACTATTCCAAGCACTTTTACTATGCTGAACTATTCCTTGAGTTAACATTTCATCAATTTGTTTTTTGATTTCAGTTTTATGTACTTCTGGTAATCTATATGGTTTAATATTAATACTTGATTTACGAGGTTGTATATTTATTTCTTGGTTAATAGTATTAGTACAAGTTAAAATATCACCTTCTAGATAAAATAATAGGTTATATTCTCTACATATATTTTTAATTGACTCTTTCTCTTCTGAATTTAAGTGAGAAAGGTCTAATTGGTTATTTAGTTTTTCTAAACGATTTTCTATGGTATTTTTTAATTCATATTCTGTAAAAGAATAAATGTTAAATTTTTTGATAGGAGCAAAATTTATTTTTAACTCTTCATTTTGCAATTAATATGGTTTTCCGTTTACATTAATAATACTAAGGTAAACATAACCATTTTCCGGTTTTACTATAGTTATAAATATACCTTTTTCATTTAAATCGTTGGAATTAAGTAAGGTTATGGATTCTTCTTGAATGGTTACAGGACCGTATTTAATTATTTTTTCGGTACGTGATGGTATCATCTCTTTATTATTTTCAACTTGAAATTTTATAGGACATTTAAAATTTTTAAAATTGAATATAGCTTCATTATTTCCATAATCAATAATAGCTTTTATTTTATGTAAGAAATATTCCCCGATTATACCATCTTGTGATATAGGAAAATCTGCTGATACTACATGGAAAATAATGGGACATTTTTCTAAATCGTGTCCCAGAAATTTGAGAAATAAATTAGTAGTACCAATAGTTTTTATAGGTTCTTGTGAAATACCTTTTATTTCTATTGAATTTAAATCGACATGTGTTGTCATGTAAAGCATTTATTTTTATTATGCTTATATTGGCTCCAGAATCTAACAATAGATTTGTAGTTTGATTTTCTGTGCCTTCTATTTCTAAGGATAAAATACTTGAAAATGTTTTGGTTTTTATTTGATTTATCATGACGGATTTTGTGAGATTTTGAATATTTGATTTAGTATTTAGATTTTGGTTTGAAATATTTTGTATATGATTTTGAGAATTTATTAAATGATTTTGAGAATTTATTAAATAATTTTGGGAATTTATTAGATTTTGAGGATTTGTTAAATTTTGCAAATTATTTGTAAGAATTTGTATTTTGGGTGTTTTATGAGTTTGATTTTCATTTAAATTCTTATGAGTTTGATTTTGTTTTGGATTTGTATGAGTTTTTTTTTCATTTAAATTCTTATGAGTTTGATTTTATTTTGGATTTGTATGAGTTTGATTTTTATTTAAATTCTTATGAATATGATTTTGTTTTGAAATTTTAAGAATTGTATTTTGTTTTGAATTTGTATGATTTTGATTTGTATTTGGATTTTGAAGATTTTGTGAATTTTGTTTTTCGTTTTTAGTGATTGGGCTTTTTATTTCAATTCGTTTGCCTGGATCCTTTGGCCCGATGTAGATTATTATTTGTTTATTTTGTAGATTATTATTAGTCTTACGACAATCCCTAGTGTAATTAGTTTGAGTTTTCAGTTACTACAATATGGTTTTCTAATATTATTTGATTCATCTGTATTAGTTTTATTTAATTTTTCTTCATCAATGGCCAGTTCTATTGCTTCATTTAATGAAGTTTTTCTGGCTGATCTGACTATTAATTTTAATGGATCTCGTAATGCATTTACAAAATTATTTAATACTGTTATACCGTTAAGTTCACGAACGGCTTCGCTACCGTCATTGGACATAGAATCTTTTACACTGGCAATATTTAATTAATCCAGGAGCTTTTCTGCTCTTTCTGAATAAGTTACCACTGATTCTTTAAATCCTTGACATAGTGAGAATACGTCAATTTGAACTAATTGAGTTGATCTAGTTTTAGAATATTTTTTTAGTAGATAAATTTTCAAATCTTCCCATTTATTGAAACTTTTGTAACGTAAAATTGCGTTATACGCGCGACCAGATATTTTCGATACAATGACATCTAGAAAATCTGCTTCCTCATCGTCGTTTACTCTTTTGTATTGAATTCAACAGAATTTCCACTGTCAATAAGATTGTCATCTTATTTTCTATTTGTTTTGTTTGAGTAGAATTCGTTAATTTAATATTAGAATTTGGAGGTGGGTTACCTTTGTCACCTGATTTATCTGAGGTCTTGGAGTTCGTATGTTTATCAGAGGATACTTTAATTTTTGATAAAGAATTTGTATTTAGTTTTTTATTAATATTTCCTTTAGTATCAGAACTAGAAGATTTTTCTTTATTAATATTTTCTTCAAGGCTAGGAGTTTTTGTAATATCTGAGGGATTTGTTTCTGAATTAGGGGTAGTAGGATTTCTAACTTCCGAGGGCGAATGTGTTATGGGCATTAGGTCGGATATGTCTGACTGTCTTAATGTTCTACGAACTTTTTTAGTTCTTAGACTTATGTTCAAATTTAATTTACTCATAAGTCAAACATGCCAAATAATTCTATATGCACATAAAATATAAAGGCAATAATAAAAAATTATACCATAATTTATACTTTAATGTATAATAAAAAAAAATTTGTTTTATATATAAAATTTGTAGAATATAATTATTTCGTTTTATTTTAGTTATATAAAAATGTTAAAATATAATTATTTTGTTATGTATTTATTCAAATTTGTGTAATAATTTATTTTATTTATTAGTTATTATTAACAAAAATTAATTGTAATTACTATAGTAGTAATATATATATATATATTGTATAATGTTAAGAATTTGTCTGACTTACTTTAAAGTTGATAGATTCATAGTTAATGAAATTTTTCTTTGATGAATGTTGATTCTTTTGATGAATGTTTTCTTTGTTGAATGTTAATTCTTGATGAATGTTGATTCTTTTGATGAATGTTTTCTTTGGTGAATGTTAATTCTTGATGAATGTTGATTCTTTGATGAATGTTGATTTTTGATGAATGTTGATTCTTTGATGAATGTTGATTTTTGATGAATGTTGATTTTTGATGAATGTTGATTCTTTGATGAATGTTGTTTTTTGATTCCTTAAGCACTTCTGGTTAAACGGCGCTTTGTGCCTCCGTTTAAAGATTACCTCTATCTTGTCACTTTCACTTGTTATTGTATTTTATTAAAAGTTGATATTTATGATTTTTGTTATTAAGGTACTGTCTGCCAGACTCAGCAAGACATTAAACAAATTTAGTCTCTTTTCTATTGAAAAGTTGTAAGACCTTTTTGAATGTTCTTTTTTTTTAAAAAAAAAAAACTTTTTATATATATTTTTTTTATATCAATATATTATTTATTCACTGTTGTTATATTGAATGTTATTTTATTATTTTGAGTTAGTGAGTTTCACTGGATTTTGGTTCAAATTAAGTAGATAATATAAAGGAATTATTAAATACTTTTCTTCAAACCCCACATCTGACACCAATGTAAAATTCTGGAATCTTATATATATATTTTATATATATATATATATAATTTTCTCGAGTTAGTGATTTGAATTGGAATAGTTTAACTGAATTAAAAATACTTGTGTTGAGGTTTTTGTTAAGACTTCACGTCTTTCTTTATTTAATGCTCGCTTAAGACTCAATTTTGAAAATATATTTATAATAATTATACTTAATATTATTTGTATAATTAGTCAAGTGCTTTGTCCAAATTTATATTACTGACCTTATATATGTAATATATTTATTTAATGTTTAACATATGTATTGCATATTTATAAAGATAAATTAGATAAAGATTTTGAGTATATTACACTATAATGTATTTGTATGATATATTAAGAATTCGTATTTCCGATTTAGATTTATTGAATATTTTGAAGAAAAATTTGCGGGGAGATGTTCGTATCGTAAAGATTTGCTTTATGTAAACGTATATAATATTGAACATTAACGGTCATTATGTAGAGATTGTGAATATTTATTTTCTGATATTCGTAAAAGAAATACCACTTTTGTTTCGAAACCGTATCCTTCGCGTAATATATCTGAAGTTGAAGCTATTGAAGATCAACTGGTTTATATTGATGTATCTATTGAGAATGAAAATGAAATTTGTAATATGAATGTAGACCGCATTAAAAAACCGATATGTTCTTGGAATTGTGATGTTGAAGGACATATTTTTATAGATTGTTTATCACCTCCGAAAGTGTTTTGCTATGGTTGTGGTGCTAAAAATATTTATAAACCCAATTGTAAAAATTGTCAGGTAAAAAACTTGTTGATGCGCAGGAACAACAACATCGGTCCTCGTCAAAATTAAATTCTCATTTAAAAATATCGGATAAAATTAATAATATTTCTATTTTAAAACCTGAAAAAAATAAAACCGTTAAAGAACCAAATTTATTTAAAATAAAGCCGTATGCACTACGATTAAAAGAATACAGAGCTGCTCGTGATAAATTTTTTAGTAAAACCTTCGATAATAATTTATTATTTAATAAAGATAAAACAAATAGTAGTTGCAAACCTAAACGTTCCTCGATTAGATTTCGAAATTACTGGAAGAAAATTTTACAGAATCGAAATCTTATAATATATTCTATTACAACTCTTCAAAATGACGTTCGCTCTTATGCTGAAATTATGATTTTCGGAAAGAAATTACTTGGTCTTTTAGATAGCGGTGCGACTGCTAGTTGTTTAGGCTCGGATGCAGCAACAGATTTTATTAATTCAAATGTTCAATTTTCTAAATTTAATTCAGCTGTTAAGACTGCTGATGGTGTAAAACAAAATGTGGAGGGTAGTATTCTTGCAAATGTGACTTTTCGTGGTGAAACGAAAAAAATATTATTTTTAATCGTACCTTCTTTGAAATAAAATTGCTACTTGAGTATTGATATCTGGAAAAGCTTTAAAATTGCTCCTGATGTTTTTGGTGAAATTTCGGTTGATAGAAGATTACTTCAAATCCTATTTGTAAATTTGTCGAGGAAGAAATATTTCATGTGTATGGTGTACCAGAAACAGTTGTCACCGATAATGGTTCGCAGTTTACGTCAGTAATGTTCAAATCTCTCTTGGGTAATTATGGTATTAATCACACCTATACAGCTATATACATATTCACCTCAATCCAATGCTTCCGAGCGTGTTAACCGATCTATAATCGCCGGTATTCGAGCTTATGTAATTGGTGATCATAGTAAATGAGATGTTAACTTAAGTAGTATTAGCTGTTCGTTGAAAAATTCGTTACATCAATCAATCGGGTGTTCTCCTTATTATTTGTTGTTTGGCCAACATATGATTATTCACGCTTCAAATTACTGAAGATTCAGTTGATCGACACGACCAATTACAATTAATTCGACAAATCGCCCAAGAAAATATTCGTAAAGCTTTTAATCGTAACACGAAAACTTATAATATACGGGGTAAGGATATTCAGTTTGTGCAGGTGAAGAAATTTTCCGGCGTAATTTTACGTTAACTCATTCAAATGCCTTCGAATCTAAAAGCATGTAAATTCTAATATAAGCAAAAATAAATATTCATGGCATAATTTTAGGCGTTATTACAATGATTATTTATTATTTTTGTTAAAAAACTAGTCATCTGTCTTCCATTATAAGAAATATAATTAAAAACAAAGACAATCACTATAAGATGTAGGATAGTGTTCTAAAACCGCGTAATATAGGATGGATTTTTCAACAAATTATGAAAGCTTTTTTTTCAATTATGAAATTTAAAAAAGCATTTTTTTAAAAATTTGTTAGAGAATATAAAAATAAAAGAAAAAAATTCTCAGCGAAATCAAATATATTTATTTAGAAGCTGGTAGTTGAGGGTTGAGAGAGACAGAGGGAACAGAATTTTCAAGAATTTTCATTTTTTTTAGACAGAAAACAGAAAAATAATATTTGAATTTCAGTTTTAGAACTTTTTTAAAAAAATATTTTACTAGATTTGGATTTCGATGTATGTTGCGTTGGACTTGAACTCTAAAAATATGAGTTAAGTTGACATTTTTTTCTGGGCATTTTTAAGGTCAGGGAATATTAAAATTTAAAAAGATAACGTTCCCATTATATATTTTAATTTAGTTTGTCCCAATAAAATTTTGGGTTAGCAGTTTCAATCAAAATTTCGGATTATATAAAAAAATACATTATTGATGTCGTAAAATACGTGAACTATTTTTTAAAACTTTTTTGCATCATTTAATGGGTTGCATAGATTTTTTTAAGCAAAAAACTTTAACTATTCGTGTCTATAAATTCATATTTTAATATACTTAAAGAGAAAGACTTTTAGAACAAACAGACAGAATTTAGCACATTAGCTAAAAATAAACTATACAACCCATAAAATCCAAAAAAGGGAAAGAAATTTGACAGAAAGAGTTTTCAAATTTTTTAAAAATACAAATATTTATTTCCTGCCCCCGCCTCCTTGCTACTTCCTTGCCCCCTCCTTGTAAAAAGTCATGAGAAGGAAAAAAATAGAAAAAACAAGAAAACTATAAGTAAATTGCATGGCACACGATGTCAATTTTTGAAATTCACATACATAATGCAAAATATTTTATATGTAATACAAACATAATTGACAATGTTCATTAAATGTATATGTGAAAATCTGTATTCTCAATCAATGAATAATGCATAGGCAGATGTAAAAGGGGGTTCACATTATCAGACTTTTTATTAAAAAAATAAGTGGTCCTTTGTCTGATTTAAAATAGTACAGTTTGTGAAGGTAAAAAAAATAATCGCACGCTGTTTCGTATGAACAAACTGAAGGTATGCATTTTCATAACATTTTTCATCAAACTTTTTGGACATATAAAAAAACTCATATCAACTGTTTTAAGAAAAGTCTGATAATCATACCACACCTTAAACAAATAGAGTTATTATATTATACAATAGAAATACCAATATTTTTTAACAAGAGAAAAGCTGTTTTCAATATCATTAAAACAACAATAAAGCAAAACCAGCAAATAAAAATCTATTGGTTGGTTATTGAAAAGAGCAAACTGGTCATTGTAAAAGCGTTTTTGAAAATATAGCTTTCTAATAACCAGGTTAGCTGGTTATTAGAAAAGCTATATTTTTTAAAATTCATACGATTTTTTGTTCTATATCCTACATCTCTATATTGTCTCTGTTAAAAAGTAAACAGTTTTGGTTAATGTTGCGGATTAAAATTCTTATAGCGCAAATAGTGAAAAATATTTAATTACTTGTTAATATTAATTGTTAAAAGTGAAAATATTTTGAAATTAATATATAATATTAAAATACTAATTTAAATTATAGCTTGAAAACTTAACGGTAAGTAGAATTTATGCTATTTTATTTTATGTACGGTTTAATATTAATACTTGATTTACGAGGTTGTATATTTATTTCTTGGTTAATAGTATTAGTACAAGTTAAAATATCACCTTCTAGATAAAATAATAGGTTATATTCTCTACATATATTTTTAGTTGACTCTTTCTCTTCTGAATTTAAGTGAGAAAGGTCTAATTGGTTATTTAGTTTTTCTAAACGATTTTCTATGGTATTTTTTAATTCATATTCTGTAAAAGAATAAATGTTAAATTTTTTGATAGGAGCAAAATTTATTTTTAACTCTTCATTTTGCAATTAATATGGTTTTCCGTTTACATTAATAATACTAAGGTAAACATAACCATTTATTTTTATTATGCTTATATTGGCTCCAGAATCTAACAATAGATTTGTAGTTTGGTTTTCTGTGCCTTCTATTTCTAAGGATAAAATACTTGAAAATGTTTTGGTTTTTATTTGATTTATCATGACGGATTTTGTGAGATTTTGAGTATTTGATTTAGTATTTAGATTTTTATTTGAAATATTTTGTATATGATTTTGAGAATTTATTAAATGATTTTGAGAATTTATTAAATGATTTTGGGAATTTATTAGATTTTGAGGATTTGTTAAATTTTGCAAATTATTTGTAAGAATATGTATTTTGGGTGTTTTATGAGTTTGATTTTCATTTAAATTCTTATAAGTTTGATTTTGTTTTGGATTTGTATGAGTTTTTTTTTCATTTAAATTCTTATGAGTTTGATTTTATTTTGGATTTGTATGAGTTTGATTTTTATTTAAATTCTTATGAATATGATTTTGTTTTGAAATTTTAAGAATTGTATTTTGTTTTGAATTTGTATGATTTTGATTTTGATTTGGGTTTGTATGATTTTGATTTGTATTTGGATTTTGAAGATTTTGTGAATTTTGTTTTTCGTTTTTAGTGATTGGGCTTTTTATTTCAATTCGTTTGCCTGGATCCTTTGGCCCGATGTAGATTATTATTTGTTTATTTTGTAGATTATTATTTGTCTTACGACAATCCCTAGTGTAATTAGTTTGAGTTTTCAGTTACTACAGTATGGTTTCCTAATATTATTTGATTCATCTGTATTAGTTTTATTTAATTTTTCTTCATCAATGGCCAGTTCTATTGCTTCATTTAATGAAGTTTTTCTGGCTGATCTGACTATTAATTTTAATGGATCTCGTAATGCATTTACAAAATTATTTAATACTGTTATACCTTTAAGTTCACGAACGGCTTCGCTACCGTCATTGGACATAGAATCTTTTACACTGGCAATATTTAATTAATCCAGGAGCTTTTCTGCTCTTTCTGAATAAGTTACCACTGATTCTTTAAATCCTTGACATAGTGAGAATACGTCAATTTGAACTAATTGAGTTGATCTAGTTTTAGAATATTTTTTTAGTAGATAAATTTTCAAATCTTCCCATTTATTGAAACTTTTGTAACGTAAAATTGCGTTATACGCGCGACCAGATATTTTCGATACAATGACATCTAGAAAATCTGCTTCCTCATCGTCGTTTACTCTTTTGTATTGAATTTCCGCGAGTTGTAAGAATCTATGTAATTCAACAGAATTTCCACTGTCAATAAGATTGTCATCTTATTTTCTATTTGTTTTGTTTGAGTAGAGTTCGTTAATTTAATATTAGAATTTGGAGGTGGGTTACCTTTGTCACCTGATTTATCTGAGGTCTTGGAGTTCGTATGTTTATCAGAGGATACTTTAAGTTTTGATAAAGAATTTGTATCTAGTTTTTTATTAATATTTCCTTTAGTATCAGAACTAGAAGATTTTTCTTTATTAATATTTTCTTCAAGTCTAGGAGTTTTTGTAATATCTGAGGGATTTGTTTCTGAATTAGGGGTAGTAGGATTTCTAACTTCCGAGGGCGAATGTGTTATGGGCATTAGGTCGGATATGTCTGACTGTCTTAATGTTCTACGAACTTTTTTAGTTCTTAGACTTATGTTCAAATTTAATTTACTCATAAGTCAAACATGCCAAATAATTCTATATGCACATAAAATATAAAGGCAATAATAAAAAATTATACCATAATTTATACTTTAATGTATAATAAAAAAAAAATTGTTTTATATATAAAATTTGTAGAATATAATTATTTCGTTTTATTTTAGTTATATAAAAATGTTAAAATATAATTATTTTGTTATGTATTTATTCAAATTTGTGTAATAATTTATTTTATTTATTAGTTATTATTAACAAAAATTAATTGTAATTACTATAGCAGTAATATATATATATATTGTATAATGTTAAGAATTTGTCTGACTTACTTTAAAGTTGATAGATTCATAGTTAATGAAATTTTTCAAAGAAATGTTGATTCTTTGATGAATGTTGATTTTTGATGAATGTTGATTCTTTGATGAATGTTGATTTTTGATGAATGTTGATTTTTGATGAATGTTGATTCTTTGATGAATGTTGTTTTTTGATTCCTTAAGCACTTCTGGTTAAACGGCGCTTTGTGCCTCCGTTTAAAGATTACCTCTATCTTGTCACTTTCACTTGTTATTGTATTTTATTAAAAGTTGATATTTATGATTTTTGTTATTAAGGTACTGTCTGCCAGACTCAGCAAGACATTAAACAAATTTAGTCTCTTTTCTATTGAAAAGTTGTAATACCTTTTTGAATGTTCTTTTTTTAAAAAAAAAAAAACTTTTTATATATATTTTTTTTATATAAATATATTATTTATTCACTGTTATTATATTGAATGTTATTTTATTATTTTGAGTTAGTGAGTTTCACTGGATTTTGGTTCAAATTAAGTAGATAATATAAAGGAATTATTAAATACTTTTCTTCGAACCCCACATCTGACACCAATGTAAAATTCTGGAATCTTATATATATATTTTATATATATATATATATATATATATATATATATATATATATATATATATATATATATAATTTTCTCGAGTTAGTGATTTGAATTGGAATAGTTTAACTGAATTAAAAATACTTGTGTTGAGGTTTTTGTTAAGACTTCACGTCTTTCTTTATTTAATGCTCGCTTAAGACTCAATTTTGAAAATATATTTATAATAATTATACTTAATATTATTTATATAATTAGTCAAGTGCTTTGTCCAAATTTATATTACTGACCTAAATATCACAATCGATATTTAGGATATAGTTACATTTAAATTGCACTTATGTTATTGAACTTTATAGTTCAATAAATTATACTGACCGAAATATCACAATATTGATATTTCGAATCATGTTACGGCAATTGCATATATCATTGCATTTGACTAATCATTTACATTTTTGTATATTTGTTTATATTATATATATGTAATATATTTATTTAATGTTTAACATATGTATTGCATATTTATAAAGATAAATTAGATAAAGATTTTGGGTATATTACACTATAATGTATTTGTATGATAAATTAAGAATTCGTATTTCCGATTTACATTTATTGAATATTTTGAAGAAAAATTTGCGGGGATATGTTCGTATCGTAAAGATTTGCTTTATGTAAACGTATATAATATTGAACATTTACGGTCATTATGTAGAGATCGTGAATATTTATTTTCTGATATTCGTAAAAGAAATACCACTTTTGTTTCGAAACCGTATCCTTCGCGTAATATTTCTGAAGTTGAAGCTATTGAAGATCAACTGGTTTATATTGATGTATCTATTGAGAATGAAAATGAAATTTGTGATATGAATGTAGACCGCATTGTTCGATATGTTCTTGGAATTGTGATGTTGAAGGACATATTTTTATAGATTGTTTATCACCTCCGAAAGTGTTTTGCTATGGTTGTGGTACTAAAAATATTTATAAACCCAATTGTAAAAATTGTCAGGTAAAAAACTTGTTGATGCACGGGAACAACAACATCGGTCCTCGTCAAAATTAAATTCTCATTTAAAAATATCGGATAAAATTAATAATATTTCTATTTTAAAACCTGAAAAAAATAAAACCGTTAAAGAACCAAATTTATTTAAAATAAAGCCGTATGCACTACGATTAAAAGAATACAGAGCTGCTCGTGATAAAATTTTTAGTAAAACCTTCGATAATAATTTATTATTTAATAAAGATAAAACAAATAGTAGTTGCAAACCTAAACGTTCCTCGATTAGATTTCGAAATTACTGGAAGAAAATTTTACAGAATCGAAATCTTATAATATATTCTATTACAACTCTTCAAAATGACGTTCGCTCTTATGCTGAAATTATGATTTTCGGAAAGAAATTACTTGGTCTTTTAGATAGCGGTGCGACTGCTAGTTGTTTAGGCTCGGATGCAGCAACAGATTTTATTAATTCAAATGTTCAATTTTCTAAATTTAATTCAGCTGTTAAGACTGCTGATGGTGTAAAACAAAATGTGGAGGGTAGTATTCTTGCAAATGTGACTTTTCGTGGTGAAACGAAAAAAATATTATTTTTAATCGTACCTTCTTTGAAATAAAATTGCTACTTGAGTATTGATATCTGGAAAAGCTTTAAAATTGCTCCTGATGTTGTTGGTGAAATTTCGTTTGATAGAAGATTACTTCAAATCCTATTTGTAAATTTGTCGAGGAAGAAATATTTCATGTGTATGGTGTACCAGAAACAGTTGTCACCGATAATGGTTCGCAGTTTACGTCAGTAATGTTCAATTCTCTCTTGGGTAATTATGGTATTAATCACACCTATACAGCTATATACATATTCACCTCAATCCAATGCTTCCGAGCGTGTTAACCGATCTATAATCGCCGGTATTCGAGCTTATGTAATTGGTGATCATAGTAAATGAGATGTTAACTAAAGTAGTATTAGCTGTTCGTTGAAAAATTCGTTACATCAATCAATCGGGTGTTCTCCTTATTATTTGTTGTTTGGCCAACATATGATTATTCACGCTTCAAATTACTGAAGATTCAGTTGATCGACACGACCAATTACAATTAATTCGACAAATCGTCCAAGAAAATATTCGTAAAGCTTTTAATCGTAACACGAAAACTTATAATATACGGGGTAAGGATATTCAGTTTGTGCAGGTCAAGAAATTTTCCGGCGTAATTTTACGTTAACTCATTCAAATGCCTTCGAATCTAAAAGCATGTAAATTCTAATATAAGCAAAAATAAATATTCATGGCATAATTTTAGGCGTTATTACAATGATTATTTATTATTTTTGTTAAAAAACTAGAGTCATCTGTCTTCCATTATAAGAAATATAATTAAAAAGTGAACAGTTTTGGTTAATGTTGCGGATTAAAATTCTTATAGCGCAAATAGTGAAAAATATTTAATTACTTGTTAATATTAATTATTGTGAAATTAATATATAATATTAAAATACTAATTTAAATTATAGCTTGAAAACTTAACGATAAGTAGTATTTATGCTATTTTACTTTATGTACGCTATTCCGTACATATGCACTCTAGTGATGTGCATAATATATAAGAAAGACGTTTTTTTTGGCTTTTTAGAAACATACACACGATTCTAAATTATAAAATTTTACCGAAATGTCGAAAAAAATTTTTACCTGTGTCGAGATATTAAAGGTGTTAGAAGAATCTGACTGTGATGATTTGGATTTTGATTTTGATAATGAAATTGGAGATGATTGTGTTGTTGATAATAGTTATAAAAATAAAATAAGAATTGGAGCAAAAAAACTGACTTTGGAGGAAGAATCTAACCAAGAAAATTGCGATGATAATGAAGATTTGAATGAAGACGATATACTATTATCAGAATTAATTAAAAATTTTGAAAATGAAACTAATCAAATGCAAGTGAATCCAGGTGACCAATTTCAAAGTGATGAAAATAATTTTACGTGGACAAAAAAAGAAAATATTCAGTGGCGTCGAAGAGCACTTGAACGACCACAAATAAGTTTTGAAGCATGCAACGATAGTCGACATGAAAAGGAGCTACCTAATCCATTGGATTATTTCCTCCGATACATACCAAGTGAACTATTTGAAGAAATTGCTCAATTTACGAACTTATACGCAATGCAAAAAGATTTTGCTACCTGGAAACAAACAAATAGTGACGAAATAAAAACATTGTTTGGATTACACATTGCAATGGGAAATTTGAAATTTCCACGTGTAAAAATGTATTGGGAAAATGGAATTCGAATTTGATTATTTTTAGACAATATGTCCAGCAAACGTTTTTTCCAATTGAGAACAAATATTCACTTTGTAAATGTGCTTGAAATACCACTAGATAACAAAGATAAATTTGTCAGAGTTCGGCCATTGATGAATGCTGTTCGAAGACAATGTTTGTCGCACAAGGTAGAGGAATTTTTATCCATAGATGAACAAATGATTCCATACAGAGGCAAATTGAATATAAAACAGTATGTAATGTTGATTGGTTTTATTTTTATTATTATTTTATTTATGTTATTTTTGCAGGTATGTAAAAGGAAAAAGGATAATGCTAAACTAGCTCCTAAATTTGTCAAAGCCAGAATCACTAAAAGATTGGGTTCATCTATATATGTAGTTGAAGATATGAACGGAAAAAAGTTGATAACTTTTATGCTAAGGATCTTCGTCGTTAAAATTAAATTTTACTGTAATTCATTTATGATTCTTATTTTTGGTTTTTTTTTTGCAACTTAGATATTTTTGCAATTTTGTTATTGTTGACTACCTTTTTTCAGTTTAGTCGTTTTTACATAGCCGTCAAAACTGTCCTGTAATGGTAGCCCTGTTTATTTGGTTTTGCCTAAAAATCTAAATTCTGAAAAAAAAATAAGAAGAAAAAAAAAAAAAAACGTATGACAAAATTTTTTTGTTACATTGAATTTTTCTAGTTGCTATATATATATTTTTTTTGTTTGCAAAATGTAAAAATACAACCAATAAAAAACCTCCAAAAAAATCAGGCGATGACCAGCTGCATATTTTAAAACAATAGACAACACAACAATAATACACAACCTTGAAATTGATTTTTTTGCGTTTGTGTAGTTATAAATAAGAATTTGGCGAAAAGAAAAAGGAGAGTCATCAGTGAGATTTGAACGAGTGCAGTTGATTTATTTTCTGGCGCAAATATTTAAATAATAATAATAAAAAAATGTTAAAATTTAATTTATAATTTTGAAAACGAATGTCACTGTTTCGGTAAAATAAAAATTTTGATTTTTTTTATGCTATAATGTTCAAATAAATTAATGATAAATTTTAAATATTAAAAAAAACATTAAATTAAATAAATATAAAATCACATACCAAGTTCAAAAAAAAAATATCGATATGGTAAAGTGGAAAATTTCACTTCCATAAAGACAAAAAAAAATTATATTAAATAATAAAATTTAGATCAGTGGCTTAGCAATATTTTTTTTATGTATTTAAATTACGATGATTTTGGTTATCGTGTATTAAAATATTACAAGTGAATTGCCTTGATATGTAAGATATATTAATAAAAAAAAAAAAAAATTTAATAGTATCTGGGTAAAAATTGTCATGCATAAAAATAATCTTTTTATTGGTAAATTACCAAAAAAAAAAAAAATTGACTTAATTATGTACATAATTGTACTAGTGTAATACAACACAGAAAAAAAAACATTAAAGTAAATTAAATAGTCGTATAGGTGATCTACCTAAGAATTTAAAATTAAAGTATTATATAGTGATGGTATTCTACCTATCGATTTTTAATAATTAAATAACTTTTAATGGTGAACTACCTGGAAATAATAATTAATTGACTATATAGTGATGGTGTTCTACCTAAAATTTTAATAATTAAATATTTTTTTATTGGTGTACTACTTAAAAACCAAAAATTAATTGAATATATAGTGATGGTGTTCTACCTGAAAATACGTTTCAATAAAATAATTGCAAAGGTGAATTAATAATATTAAATTAACTAACTATTACGCGCGGGTGTATTACCTGAAAATTAATTACAAATAAATAACTGTAATAGTGGAAAATTCGTGAAATAATTTAAAATAAATATTAGTGATCTACCTATAATAATAAAGTAATCAAGTAAATTTTATTGGTACAATAGCAAAATTAAATTTCAATATATATTTCGTGATGGTGATCTACCAAAAACTTTAAGTGTCCTTATTATGTTATAATATTGGTAATTCCTAAATTCCTAAACCAAATAATTAATTTTTTTTATGAACTTCTTATCAAAAATAATAAAGTATTTAAATAACTTTTATTGGTGATCTACCAAAAATAAAAATAAATTATATAAGATATAATGGTGAAATACCTAAAATTTAATATAATCGGAATTAGTACTTGTGTCGGTATTAATACTTCAATAGAGAACAAATTAATTAGTTCAATTTGCTAATTTACAAGCATAGTCATCTATCAACATATTCAACCGGCTGGTCACCCTGATTTTATCATTGAATAAAATAAGCAGATCATGAACATCCAAGATAATTTCTTTTATATAATGTTTAACTAAACTTTTTTTTTATTATTAATTTTTTTTTATATTAATATATTGATTAACTAAATTTTTTATATTATTAAATTTTTTTTTTAAATATATATAATATATGGTTTTTTATATTAATATAAATCAAATAAACATATTGTAAAAAAAAAAATATACAGGGAGATCTCCACATTTTATAATTAAAATTGTAAAAATCTAAAATACTTAAATTTATTAATTGTTTTGGGTCATACGTTTTTTTTTTGGTTTATTAATTAAATTACATAGAAACATATTTGTAGATTTTGTTCTATTTGACAATTTGAGTATTGAATTTTTTTTGTGAAATTATAATATCAATTAATTTTTTTTTTTTTGGGTTTGTCCAATTAAATATGGTAAAAATAGATTTGTTTAATAAAAATTATGATGGAGCTTAAGATGCTAATTTAAATTCTTTTATTTGATTTCCTCTAGCATCATCAACATTATAAACTTGTAAATGTAAGTATTTACATATAAATTGCAGATTAGGGTGACCATACATTCGTTTTAGTTTGGTTCTAATGGTCACATGGTAGGGTAGGCATAATGGGATGGAAATACCATCGTTCCTCCCCCCAGCATTTTCCTAAAGTATATATTTAATAATTCTGACTACATTTTTTTTTTGCGGATTTAAAATTATTTTAATTTCAAAAAACATTTCAGTAGTTTTATTTAATTTTCTCGTTTCTTTTTTTTGATTGATTTTTTTTTTGTTAAGCTGGCATGCAACTTTTTGTCAACGGTGCTCGAGTTTGAACAGCGCAAGAACTCCCCCCAATCCGACGAGCTAGTAAGTGCTGGCCAACTAGGTATGCCAATCTTTTACAAACTCTACTTCCAGTCATAGGCCCGAAGCGGGGCCGATAGAGCACTACCGTTCGGACAAGAAAATATGCATAAACCAGCAATAGGAAAACAAAGTATTCATACCACGTCTAATGATAACGGGATTAGATTCATCGAATTTGCTCAACTCAAGGGTTTGGTAATAAGCAGCACGTGTTTCGAACATATACGTATACATAAACACACGTGGAAAGGACCGTATGGATTATATTGTAATCAAATCGATCATGTAGCTATTAGCAAGAGACACGCTGGAAATGTAATGGATGTCAAAAGCTGTAGAGGAGCAAATGTCGATTCCGATCACTATTTGGTTAAAATAACATTCAGAGCACGAATAGCTAACGAAAAAAAACACCCAATACAAAAACAACTCAAATAGGATGTAGATAAATTTAAAGATGCTGAAATAAGAAATACTTATGAAAATACTTTTTCTTTCGACCTTATTAATGAAGAAATGGAAGACAAGCATCTCAAGTTACAAGCTCCAAATGATTGATAGAAGCACCAGAGCAAACAGAGCAGCATATCTTAGTGAAAGAAGAGAAAGCAATAAGCTGTTTAGAAAAAAGAAGAGAATACTAGCTGAAATAATGTTAGAAACTATCGAGCAATCAAATCAATCAAACGAAGTGAGAACATTCTATAAAAAAGTTAATGAAATGAAGGATGGTTCTCAACCCAGAATAAACAGAATAAATAAAGTAGGTGATATGATACTTGATGAAAAAGAAATTTTAAGTAGATGGGTTGAATATTTTATGGAAGTGTTAAACAGAGAAGAACAACAAAACAGCGAAGTCGAAAGAAGCTTTAATATAATAGATACAGAGATACCGTTGCCCTTTATAGATGAAGTTAAAGAACATATTAAAAAATTAAAAAATAACAAAGCTCCAGGCATAGATGACATAAATGCTGAATTAATAAAGTATGATGGAGAAACCCTGTCGATTAGCATATATAATTTAATTTGCAAAATTTGGCTTGAAGAATATATGCCGAACGAATGGCACGTAGGCATAATAATACCTATACATAAAAAAGGCAGTAAATTAGACTGCTCGAATTACTCTACTTGGATCAGCATATAAAATATTGGCATCAATATTAGCGTTCAGGCTTAAAATATATGCAAACTCAATAATAGGTGATTATCACGCTGGGTTTATGTCAAATAAATCCACGAATGATCAAATTTTTACACTGACACAAATTATCGAAAAATGTCATGAATTTGGAATAAGCACCTATCATCTTTTTATAGACGATAAAAAAGTATAAATAGAGAATACCTATGGAACGCTATGCTTGAACTTGGCGTACCAAGAAAACTAGTAAAGCTTACGAAAATGACAATAAACGCCAGCAATAACAAAATAAGAATTCAAAATAACTTATCAGAAACATTTGAACTAGGATCAGGTGTCAAACAGGGTGAGAGTCTTGCAGCATTACTATTTAATTTTGCTGTTGAAAAAGTAATGAGAGATGCAAAACTATTGCATGGAGGAACGATTTGGTATAAATCATCACAACAATTGGATTTCGCGGACGACAAAGATCTAATAGGTAGATCAATAGATGCAGTTGAAGAACAATTCAAAAAACTAGAACAAAAAGCGAAAATAAGTGGATTAGAAATTAATGAAAAAAAAAACCAAATTTATGTGTGCTGGTAAACCGGACGCATGCAGAAGAGCGGAACAAACAATTAACATAGACAACTACAATTTTGAAAAAGTTAATAATTTTAAGTATTTGGGATCTTTAATAAATGAAGACAATAACTGCAGTGAAGAAATCAGAGAAAGAATCAAATGCGCCAATAAATGTTATTTTTCCATGAAAAAACTACTAAATTCGAGCTGGTTGATGAAAAAATTGAAAATCAAGGCATATAAGACAATAATGGTAAGACCAGTTTTATCATACGGGTGTGAAACATGGACTCTAAAAAAATCAGATAAATCTATGTTCGCTGAGAGAAAATTTTTGAGAAGAATTCTTGGTGGTATAAGAAGAGAAAATGGAGAATATAGAGTTCGCACCAATGAAGGATGTCAGAATGATTTTGGAAATGTTAATAATGTGCAATTTATCTAAGCGCAACGTTTGCAATGGGCTGGACATGTTGCTAGATGTGATGCTAACAGTACAATTAGCAAAATATTTTCCACGAACCCGGTAGGCAAACGAAATAGAGGTCAGCCAAAAGCAAGATGGATAGACGGCGTGGAAGAAGATCTAAGAGAGATGGGCGTTAACAACTGGAAATCCGTAGCTAAAGATCGAAGCGCATGGAAGAAGTTGATAAAGGAGGCAAAGGCTCTTTAGGGCTGTGGTGCCACGGAGGAGGAGATATAGATGTAAGATTTTTTAAATATAAATTAATTGTGTCTTTTGAGATTATAAATCCTAAGCAATTTTGTAATTATAACAACAATTTCCCTTTTGCAAATGTTAGAGTTCTAGTCAACTATTTTTCATTTTGAACTTTTAAAGTGCAAACTTACTATTATATATAATAATGAATTATTTCAAAAATTAAATTTAGTTTCGGAATTATATAAATTTATTGTCGAGAATAATTTGGATTTTGATCAGACTAAAAAATTAATTGAAATAGTTTTGACTACTCCAGTAACAAGTGCAGAATCGGAAAAATGTTTTAGTACACTTAAAAATATTAAAAAAAAACTAGCGTAATGGGACAAAATCGGTTAAACTCATTAGAAGTTCTATCAATAGAAAAAAATTAATTTCAAAAACTTTAAATTTAATAATATCAATTACTTTATATGTTTCCTATTCAAAAAAATCGTAGGGCTGAATATTCATTTAAATGAATTTTTCATTAAAATTTATTTGTTACATTTACAATATTTTTTTATTTTTGAATGCTATTTATGATTTGTTTTTTTTTTGTTTATGAACATTAACTTGTCATTTTTTTGTTTGTACATATTTATTTATTTTTATAAGTTTATTATTTTTTTGTTAAAGTGTGATAGGCCTAATGTCTGTTAAATATTATAAGCGTTAGGGAAACTGGACACTAAATTCTAGTTAACGCTTTGATGAAGGATGAAGTGGAAAGCTGCACATTTTTTTAATAATTTAAATTAGCCTACTCAGATAGAAACTATAGATTCTGTAATATCTAGTGTAGAAAGGGATAAGCCAATATTACCGATACATCAGTTAAATGAACATGAAGGCGAACGTTTAGGCACAGTTAAAAATCAGTTTCCGTCATTTGGTGTATATGATTTAGGAAAAACATCTATTGAAACTCATTCTATAGATACAGGAGATGCAATCCCTGTGAAGAAAAATATTGGACGATATCACCAGCTATTCAGAAGTTGGTTTACTAAGAGTTAGATAGAATGTTGGAATTAGTAGGTGTTATCGAAGAGAGTAACTCACCGTGGAGTTTACCCATACCGTTAATTCGAAAACCAAATAAGGTTAGGTTATGTCTGGAACTCTGGACGCGGTAACGAAGAAAGACGCATATCCACTTCCGAAGATTGAGGGTCTGTTAAGCCGTCTGAAAGATACTCGATTTATTTCAAGCATCGACTTGAAAGACGCGTTTTGGCAAATTCCTCTGAAAGTAGGTTCCCGCGAGAAAACTGAATTCACTGTACCAGGTAGGCCATTGTATCAGTTTCGAGTTATGCCTTTAGAACTGGTAATGCAGCACAACGACTTTCCCCTCTTATGGACAAAGTTATCCCACGTAGTTTACGCGAACATGCATTCATATACCTTGACGATCTTTTAATTATATCTCCGGATTATTAAAACTCATATGAAAATATTAAAACAAGTAGCAAAACATCTCCGAACTTCTAGTCTTACGATCAATGTCGAAAAAAGTAAGTTTTGTTTTCGTGAGCTTCGTTATCTAGGATATATTGTGTCAGACGGATGTTTAAACCCGATCCAAACAAAATATCTGCGATAGTTGCATTTCCGACACCTAAAACAACTAAGTAGGTAAGACGTTTCTTGGGAATGACCGCATGGCATGATAGATTCATTCTGATTTTTTTTGTACAGGCAGCACCTATTTCAGATACGCTTAAAAAGGGTAAAACCACTCGAATGGACCGATTCAGCGCAAACTGGTTTTGAAGCACTGAACGTTGCTTTAACCTCAGCACCGGTATTGAAGAACACAGATTTTACTCGTAGATTTTATATACAGTGTGACGCTTGTACTACAATGGTTCTGTAATGTTTCAGATAGATGACGAAGGGAAAGAAAATCCTGTAGCCTTTTTCTCGGAAAAGTTAAACAGAGATACAATAACAGAGTTTTAGGTTTTTTTCGGCTGTGCTTAGTGTTAAGAGATTTAGACCATATGTCAAAGGAATGCCCTTTACAATCATTACAGACCATGCTAGCCTGAAATGGTTGATGAGTCAGCGTGACCTTAGTGGCCGTCTTGCGCGTTGGAGTTTAAAGCTGCAGGCATTCGATTTCGTGATCGAACACCGGAAAGGCTCGCAAAACGTGGTTGCTGATGCTTTGTCGCGTGCGCATATGGAAGAATTTTCTCTTCCATCTCCTCCAGTGGAAGATTTGAGTGCTGAATACTTTTCCTCGTAATAATATTCAGAGTTGAAATCAACCATTGTCATAAAACAAGATTGTTTTCCAGATTTAAAAATTTCAGATGGATATGTGTATAATCGTACGAAACCGTATTCGGGAAACCAAGATCACGAAGTCGAAAGTTGGAAGCTTTGGATTCCAATGGGTTTGACGAACACTTTGGTGAAGCATGCCCATTGTCCCGTTTCTGCATCGCGCATATCCTCGATCCAAACGTGGATTTACGTGTACACTAGTTGTGTTAGATAACCTGTCAGAATTTGTTCTTGTAAAAATACTGAGAAAATCTAGTTAGTGCATCTAAAATATGTAACTTTTTGAGGAAGAAGTAGTTCATATCTATGAAGTCCCTGAAAATGTTATGCCTGAAAATGGTGGAGAATTCATTTCCCAAAAAATTCAGGAACTATTAAAAAAAATATGAAATTAAACATCTCCGAACAGCAATTCATTCACCACAAGTAAACGTTTCCGAAAGAGTGAATCGTTCTATACTTGTCGCTATTCGAAGTTATATTAAATCTGATCAACGTGATTGGGATGTAAATCTTTGCGCGATTACCAACTAGTTCTTTTCATAGCAGTGTTAACCAAAGTATTGGTACTACTCCATATATATATATATACTACCACCTAAATTAAATAAATTTAAGAAAATTTGGAAAAATATGAAAAACTTTAAAGAAAATTTAAAGAAAAGCAACACATCGTCCTGGGATTTCGATGTGGTTAGAAATTAGTATTTAAAGTTTAAATAAATTTAGATAAATTAAATATGAATAGTGAATTTAATATAAATAATATAAAACCAATAATAAATTACTAAATTAAAAATTAAATTAAATTTAAATAGTTGGTAACGTAAAGATTAACAGAATATTTTTTTTTATAAATATAAATGTGCGATTATATAAACTTAATATCATTTAAAATTAAATAATATATAATTAAATTATCACTAAAGTAAAAAGTACTCCAATATTCAGTGTAAAATTTGAGACATATGGTGATGTCATTAATATTAAAATTCGATATTAGTTAGAGTGAATAACATTCTATACAATATAGTAAATGTTAATATTATAAATAATTTTAAATTTAATTTGATGGATATTAAATTATTATTGATACACCATATGATTTGATTGTTATATTATAATAATATTAATATTTTTTATTTTAATTTTTTTTTCTATTGTAAAATTTATATTTTATGGGTACAAAAAAAATAGATAAAAATTTAAAATTTATAAATTTTGAGATTTGCTTACAAAAATAATTTTAATAAATAAAGAAATATGTTTTGCAATGACATAAATACATAAATATTAAACAAATAAATTAATTCAATAGATAGATTAAAATAATTTAAATTATGAAGATAAAATTGTTAAAAGCAAAATAGAAAAGTATTAAGGGGAACATATGAAATTTATGGTTTTTTGTTCTTATTTTCGTCACTTTGTTTCATATAAAACTAATTAATTTTATATAATTTTTTTTTAATCATAAACTTTGATGTCTTGAGGTGCGCATAACGTTGAGATTTTGTAAATATTTTTAAATTTAAGGACTTAATTTTTAATTTTAAAAATACTATTTTTGCATTTTTGTATGTTATAAATGACATCATAACTATGTAACGACGAAATCTTAAAACACATTTTTTTTTTAAATTGTTCGTTAAATATTTGAGTACGGACTAACGTTGCTATTTTTTTAATATTTAGCTAAATTTTGTGAAATTTTAACAATTAGTGTAAAAAAACACATATTTTATTGAATTTTAAATAGTTTATATAATATTTAATTGGCATACTTCTAGGCGTAAAAATTAAGCTTTATTAAGAGAGAGCTTTCCATAATGAGCTTTGCGACAACTAATGTAATGTAATGTGTAAGTGTAAAATGTACCACCGAAAACAAAGCAGATAATACTAGATTAGAAACTTAACATTAAAATTTCATTTAACAAGCTACCACTTACATATTGCTTCATAATTATGAAAAAATGCTACTACGTCCCTATGACGTCACCTGCTAATTCAAATCATTAAAAAATTAAAAAAAGTAAAATTGTTAGAACTAAAGTATTTCTAAAACTATAAGTATATAAAAATAAAAATAATTCGCTAAGGAAGAACTGAAATAGCGTACCAACGCCAAAAACCAAACAAATTAACAAATTACCACTAGTTTCAGGCTTCGGAATTCTGTAAAGAACGCTACTACTTCCCTCCACTGCCACCTGATAATTTGGGGCTTAAAAATTTAAAATAAAAATATAAAATAAAAATATAAAATAAAAAATAAAAAAAGCATGCTATATTGCAATTAGCAGTTTGTAATAATCAAAAATCATGAAAAAACCATTCGTCAAAATAAATATTAATTAAATGTATAAAAACAAACAAATTAAAAGATTACCACTAGCTTCAGGCTTCATCGATCTAGGAAGAACACTACTACTTCTCTCCACTGTCACCCAATAATTTCAGCCTTTAAAAATTATCAATTAAATATATAATAACAAATCATGCGAATTGCAAATAGCAGTTTGTTATAAAAAGATAAATTCATGAAATCGGAAATCTATATATTTACTATATATTTATTTTTTTATTTTAAACATAAAAATAACATATACATTCTTACAATTTAAGTAAACATATATGTAATATAGATTTTCATATAACACATGTAAGACAAATACTTAAATACGTAATTAACAGGTTACCACTAGCTTTAGGCTTCACAGTTCTGAAAAGAACGTTACTTTCCTTCTGCAAAAATACAAAAAATATACATAAAAAGCTCATTCACTCTTTAATGACTTTTTAAGTTGAAGTTTGCTATAGTTAAAATCAAACTTGTCAGCACTATTATTAGTAGCACGAAGAATTCTGGTAATAGGCTCGTTTTTCCCGTAATGAATTCAGTGAACGTACATTAATATTAAAATCTCATACGATCTAAAATAAAAGGAGATTCGATCATGCCAGAAATAACTTGATGTACAAATACTATGTCAGCTATTTCCCGTAACTATGTTTTACGGTTTCACATGACACATAAATAAGTACAAGAGTAATATTATTTTTAACTTTGTTTTTGAAAAAACTATATTTGTTTGAAAAAATGTATTTTGTGATAATTTATTTTTTGTGAAAAAAATTAATTGTGAAAAAAATTATTTGTGAAAATAAAATTTTAATGTTGTGTGAATATTTATTAAAAACATTATTATTAAAAATGCGTGTAGTAAAAAGTAAATCGTGTAATTTTTGTGCTAAAAAAAGAATCACAAAATTTATGAAAACGTAAGTAAATATTTTATTAATTTGCTTATCCTATACTTTTACTTAAAAAAAAAATCAAATTATTATATTGTATATTTCTATTTTCAAAATACCGTACAAAATAAATTATAATATATTGTACTAATTGCTTCGTAGAATAAAAAAATAATAATAATAAGACAAGTAACTGCCCCATAGTTTGTAATTAAAATATTTTAGAAGAAATTATAGAAAATGAAACATATAATAATGATATAATTTTTTTGGGTATATTTCTGTTTAGTATAAATCAAATTTTTGTACCGTGATTCGTGATATAAACTATCGTATCGTTTCTGAACTTAAATCCAATAAAATTTTATATTACATAATTTTATTGACAACGAGCTATCAGTAAGGAAATAAAAAAATACTGTTATTTAGAAGTTCATAATTGGAAATTTATTTGTCATAAAGTTAAGCCTTTTGTATTTTATATTTTATCAGTGTCTTACTTAAAATTCTGCTGAAATTACTTAATTATGGACTCTTTAATAAAATTATTTTATATAAATTTGTCAAAATTCATATTCATAACAATACAAATTTAATTCCGAACTTTTTAAATTAACAGATTATATTAAAACATCACAAGGCCAATCACAAGTGCAAACATCACAAGTACAAGGCCAATTAAACATCTCTGGTAGAAACTATTGTATTCTTGCCATGTGCACTGGTAAAAACTATCCACTAAAATATATTAAAGTAGATAGGGATGATGTATTTTGGGAACAATGCAAACTTAAATTAAAATCATTTTTTTATGATTGCTATATATTAGAGTTAGCAGATCCACAATATCCTAAAAACATGAAGATAAGAGAAGCTGTTCAATGTTAGGGTGAGTCTTATAAAATAATTTATTAATGATGAATATTAAATTTTATCTTATTTTATTATATGCAGCTGCTAGCAGGGCCAATTTGAGCTCTATTTCATACCAGTTTATTTTATAATAAAATTCTTTTTAAAATAATAATTATGTATATTATAATAATAATGTACACAAAAAAATTACATACTTAACAAAATAATTTTTAATAATAATAATGAATAAAATAAAATTATAATGTTGTAAAAAAAATTTTTTATTTACAAAAAATATAATTTTCAAATTCTTTTTGATTTTCAAAAAATATAATTTTCCCTTTTACGAGTAGTTACGATTACGAAACACGAAAAAAAGATGTTATTTTATTATAAAATTATTCTCAAAATTTTAAATTAAATAAAAAAGCTTTCTCTCAATTTAAGTAATGCTTTCAAAACTGATTCTGATAAAAAAAGTCGTTAAATTGTGCTTTTTTTCGTATGTTCCGCCTTAAGATAAATTATAAATTATGAAATTATAAATAAATAAACATTAAAATTTTAGCAAATATCCATAACAAGGCGGATTCGCATTTAGCTTCGTTGAAATAAAATATAAATTGCTGTAAGTCAAATATAATTCTTTTACTTTTCTATATGTATATAGATATATAAAATATTTAAATTTAACTATGAATATATTGATATATAAATATTAAAAAATTAAATAAACATTGAAACGTGTAGAATAATGTTCGAACATTTTAAAATGTTGATATCGATATTGAATAAATTAATAAATATAAGTACATATTAAATTATATTATGATTAAAATATGTATTTGAAATAAATGCATTTGAAATAAATAATGTTAAAATCGGTTTATTAAAAGATTAAGAATTAAATTTATAATGACATCGGAATTGATTACTTGTCTTTTATTATTCTAAAATGGTTGGCTATACGATATATTTTGTGGTGAATTCTTCCTAGATAATTTATTCAACGACAACAGCAACAACAAACAACAGCATTATGTATGATTATTGATTACATATCCATTAGGATTATCGTTTATTGATTAGTCTATATAATAAAGTTAGATTTGTAAACCTTATAAAGGGACTACACTTAAATTTTTGCCTATGTAGTCAAGGATTAAAATATTTTTTTCAATTTAATGGAGGGTTTAGAGGCAGGATAATTGTCCAGCTTGATCATCGCCAAAATCCGTCGTGTATATTAGTGTCTATCGTTAATTAGTTTTAGTTTTTATAGTTTATATATTACATTTCTATTTCATCTAAATTCTAAATATTTTTTTTTAACGTTTAGATACTTTCTTCTTAGTTTTCGTAGTAGTTATATAGTGAGTAATTTGTCTTTTAGTTTTGTTGTCCGTGGTGTACTAAGTGGAAGCAAAGATTAAAAAGTTATAATATTAAAATGATATGTATTGTGGTTGAAGAAAAAGCTTAAATCATAATAAATTTTATAAGTTTTTCTCATTTTTAGCCTTTTTTATAGGACTTTTGTTAGAAACAGTTGACTTAGAAAAAATTCTGAAGCTTTTCTTTACTAAACTAAATTGAAAAAGTTCCGTTATGTAAACAGTGGTAAAATATTCACTACACTTCTATATCTAGCAATTGTAACTTTTAGACGACTTCTTAAAAAAATAATTCAATTTTTTTTCAGAATATAGGGAATTTTATTACATACAATCTGCACTTTAAAAAAAAATTGGATCCAACAATTTACCGTTAAGGAGAAAATGGCAAAAATATGAATAGACGTCATTATTCGGAGCACTTAGAATCAAGCTTTCTAATTGGAAACCTAGTAAAATTGTATTAAGAGTTTATAGCTTTTAACGATTTTTACAATAAAAAACCATTAGTAAAACAAGAACCAAGTCTTCATCATTTCCAATACAGGTATTTTTTAGTTCACCCCCTACCCAAGGTAGGGTGAACTGTACGAACCAACATTGTACCTAAGGCAGACTACAACATATGGCGCAGCCGGTGAACAGAAAAATACGTTTTCTGTGAACCATAGACATAAAAAAGTGGCTTAACAGCTGCGATTGCGGGGCAATCAGGGAAAAAGATACCAGCAACACCAACACCGATTACGCAAAAAAGGAAAAAGAAAAGGGGAATTAGCAGATCTACGAAAAAGAAAATTGCAGAGTGTTACAGGTTACTACAATTACCTACCTATAACAAAGAACAACAGTTAAAATACAAACAGGAGATAAAGAGCTTACGGGGAGAGTTGGAAAAATTGGAAAAAAAAGATCAAAGGAGTCAATTAAAATAAATTGTTAATTTTTATTGTAATTATTTAAATTATTGTTTTAATTAAAATGAAAAGTATAGTAAGAAGAGATGAACTCTCTTACTTTTGTTTATTCATAACATCAGAGGATGTAATAGTAATAATAGAAAGAGATATGGTTATTGTATTTAATAGCCATGAATAAAAAATAAAAAAAAAATGAAATTTTAAAGGGTTTTTATTTTTGTATTGTAAAAAACTTTCTTTCATTCGAAATCATAATCGAAATATTTAATTGAACAATTTTATTGAAGATTACTTTTATTATTATAAAAAAATAAAAAAGGAGATATTTAAAATTTTAGTAATTGACATTTCATTAAGTTACAAAATCTTAAATGAGTCCAAATCAATACAATAGAGCAATTGACTCCTTCATTTGATTTTTCCAATCCAAAATATTAAAATTAAGCTCAAACGAAGACAGCGAAGTTATAAGAGAGTAAGGTTAAGTACGATCGAAAAAGGGAATCACGTAAAATAGAAAAAAAAAATAAAAAATAATTAAATGAAACAATATTAAAGTTTTAAATTTTTTTTTGAGAATAGTTTTGTTTTAAAGAAAATAATAAACAATAAGTCAGGTTAACAAATTATTTTGTTAAATAATTAAAGAAGAAATTATTTGTTCTAATATTGAAAAAAAAGTAAAGACTTTTTTTTTAAAGATAGAAATACATTATTGTTTTAATTTTTTTTAATGAGTAACGAAAAAGACTCGGTTTACCAAAGATTTAAAAATTACGTTGATTCCTTTAGTTTTGATCGCACTGACCACAGTTTGGAAGATTTAACACCAGAAACCAGCGTTAATATTCCGACAAAAACCAACAACGTTCCTGTAGTAACATCAACACCACAAATAATAGCAGGTACCAGCAAAACTAAAAGGTTACGTTTAATGAGTTACCATTAGAAAAAGATATAATTAAGCATAGGTATAACACTAGGAGTAGGAAAGTTTTAGTTAGTGAAGATTTAGCCAGTTTAGAACCTGTAAATAATAATAGTAATATGGAACTGTTGTGTTTATATAATGTTGTTATTTAAATGTGTGCAATCTTATCTGCACTCTGCCTGTGATCGTCTAGTCCTAGTTGTATCTGCTTTTTCTGCTTTATACTAAGGCAATGCCTGTGTAGTATATCGATGTTCTCTGCTACTGGTGATTGCTACTTAGGCAATGCCTGTTAATAGACTTTGTTTGTTTTAAAATAAAACACAGGAATTCTTTTCTTGTGTTTTCTGAGGCAATGCCTGTACAGAAGTAGAGCTAGAATTGAACTCCATGAAACACCAAAAATCCATCCAATTTATATGTTTTTAATTGCTACTTCAGCGCTTTATAAATTATTGATTGATTTATTAAAAGAAGTGTTGTGCAACAACAACAATTAGGTGAGTGTATTTAGTATTGTTTTGGGCAATAATGCTTAATACGCATTATTGTAACCCGTACTTTATTATTTGTTGCTAAACTGATTTTATTACATATAATATTAATTGTGTCATTAAAGTTCAATGCATTATATTTACTTTTTTATGTTTATTAATTTACTATAAATACATATTTGTAAATTTATTCATTTTGTACAATTTTTAGCAACAATAATTCAAAACAAATAAATGTGTAAATCTCACCTGAAGCTTTTATTGTTACACAACACCTCCCTTTTTCGCGTTAAAACTAAATATAGTTTTAGAAAATAAACTTATTTTTGTAAATTAGATTTAGTTTTAGGAAGTGTGGCGTTTCAGGATTTTCCTTTTCTTTCTCTTTATGTTATTTATGATTAATATTTTTTCCAATTTTAAATTACAATAAAAACTTCTTTAGTTTCTTAAATATGTATTTAAGTTTCTTAAATATGAAATTTTCTTAAAGTTATTTTCAAAATGTGTATAATATTTTTTTTTTACAATTTTGTTTTTTTGCAATTTTTTTTTTTAATAAAGCTTAATTTATTTATTAATTTAATATAATTTTACTAAAAATTCTAATTAAATGTAATAAAATATCAATATAATAATTTCTTTATGAATTTATTAAGTAATTTTATTAAGTAAACATAAATTAACAACTTCCAAAATTTTAATAAAAAATTTTAATATAAGTATAACAATTTTTTCTATATAATATTTTTTGTAAATTTATTTTATAATTTTGCCATTTGTGTTCTTACTAATATTATTAACATTTATAAAAAAATCTGATAAATATAAAATTTTAGTATTATTTCATAATTTTACCACTTGTTCTTACTAATATTATTAACATTTATAAAAAAATCTGATAAATATAAAATTTTAGTATTTTCTGAACTCTATTACATTTAAAGAATTTTATTCATTTTTTTTTTACATTTTAGGTGTTCAAATTAATTATTTCACGAATTATTATTTCTACTTAATCTATTATTTCAATTTGATTCCTTTGATTAAATTCATAAATAAAATCTGTTACTCCCTTTACCTTCCCTTCCAAATAAAAATCTATTTATGAATTTAAACTAAATTCGATCCTAATTGTACTTAATAATTGTATAATTAAAATATAAATCGTACTGAATTACAATCCTGGGTCAAACAGGTGTCTAATATGAAAAATTCGCTCATCTGTTTTGCTTATTTTCTCTTTACTGTTTCTTGTATTGTCTGTGGCAGACTTGTTCAACTGATGGATCTTATAATTTTGCAATGGATGAATCGCAAGCTCGAGTTCTGGAATAGCCTTTGCCTCCTGCCTCCTCAATCATGTTCAAAATGGCTACCCATACTTTACCATTTTTTACTGTACCGATACTATTACCGACATATATTCCATCCCCTAAAACTTTTCCAGTACACAAAACTTCTCCTGCTTCCTTAAATTTGATTTGTATTGCTTTTTCTGATCTACTAGGAATATCTAGTATTCTTCGAATAAGTCTCTAAAATCATCATTTTTATTGCATCCATTAACATTATTATGATCCCTATTAATATTATCAATTTCAAAATTTTTGGACATTATTATCAAAATTATTATTATTAAATTTATTTATAGTATAGTTTCCACTAGTTCATGTTTCAGTCGTACCGTTACCTATTGGAACATTAAATTCTGTCCTATTTTTGTTCGTAATCGGGAAATGCAAGATTTGGTTTGGTCCTAATATGTTACAGTTCTCCGATAAAAAGTAATTCCCTAAAATTCCGTCAGCAGGTAGCAGGTCATGTTCTTCTACAACTTGAAATTCGCACGACAATTTGTCAGGTGTGAGGAAATTCCCTGAACATTTCCCTAACGTTTCACTGCGGTCATGAATAGTCTGAATAACAGTATTTTGTATATTTGCGATATGCGTCCCTTGTCCGATTTTGTCTTTTTTAATAAGGCTAACTTGAGCGCCTGTATCTACCAATAATGTGACAGTTTCAGTTTTTGCTATATCTATAGGGATTGTCACAAGTGGCTCGAAGCGCGAAATTTTTGTTGTTACGCCCTCTACAGTTTTACTTAGGGATGAGTTAAGAGGTATTGGCCCATCCCTCGACCGTTTCCCTGTCTAGCCTGATATCTTTGTCTAATCGGAAATGTCAGTTCATAATGTGGTCTCTTTCACACCAGTCACAGAATAACCTAGTGTTACTACGTATTGTATTAACTTGAGCTGGAACGTCGGTATTCCGTGGTTTCTTAAAAGGGCAGTTCATCGTTATATGTCCCGTATATCGACATAAATGACATTCTACTCTTGCTTCATTTGTTGTCCTTTGTATACGAGGTGATCGACAGTCTCTACTGTAATGTCCAATTCGTCCGCAATTAAAACATGTCACCCTAGGTGGTTCCCTACCTGGTTTTCTCACTGTATTATTGAATTCACTGTCCATCGTTCTATTGTTGTTTCCATTGTTATTTTGGTTGTTTGTACGCATTCCAGAATTGTTAAGTCGTGGTCCATTAAAAATAGGTGTCATTTGTCTGTTATTTTGTGTTGTTTTGCTAGTTCGTAATTCTTGTAAAATCTCTATTAATATTTGTGAATTGTCCGATGTCTTTGTGTGTTCTGTATTCATTTTACAAGTTAACAATCCTACCGGTCCCTGTGCAAATCTACAAGCCTTTAACAAAGTATCTCGAAAATCTATGTAATGTTTAACTGTTTCTGATTGTAGTCCTCTAATAAAAGTACGTCTAGCTGTTTCTTCAGCCTCTTCTACTATACCTTGAAAACCTGTCGGATATTTGTGACGAGCTGCCATTTTAAAACAACCTAGTAACTTTCTATACGGTCTCCGAATTGTTCAACTGACTCATCAGGGATTTGAACACATTCCTCTATTTCGCGCAGTAATTGTGGTAAGTTTTTAAAAGATATGAACGCGTTTTTAAAAGATATGAACCTTGGGAAACTGATGTTTTGTTTCCCTTATTTTGCCCACCCTACCTTTGTGGCCATAAAATTTTCCAACAAACATTTTATTTTACCACCCTTTTTCCATCTGAAAACCAAAAAGAACTTTTACATAATGTGCGAGTGCATAAGGGATGAAATGTTTTTAATTCAAGGAAAAGCATAATTTTTCAATTATAAAATATAACCAAATTTAATTTCTTATTCATGATAATTTAATTAAAAATATTTATACTTAATTATAATTGCAATTTTTTTTTCTACTTCCGGTCAAGAATAATAATGTAATATGATCTAAATTGATTTACTTTTCCAAAAGTTTTAGTAATTTCAAGGGTCAATGAATTGATTCGGATGCACGTGCACTAATATTGTTTTTTCACGTTTAAAATTTAGCATAACCAGATAATTAATTAAAAAGGTCAAAATATTGGAAATAAAATCCATAGCGCATACAAAATAATGCACATTTTGCTCATTTTTGTGCATTTTAATAGTTTATATGAAATAAGTAATTCTTCGTAAATGTGCAAAATATTGAAAATAAATCCCATACCCCATACAAAATAATGTACATTTTGTTCATTTTTGCACATTTTAATAGTTTATATGAATTAAGTAATTCTTCGCAAATGGGTAAAATATTGAAAATAAATACCATACCCCATACAAAATAGTGTACATTTTGCTAATTTGTACATTTTAATAGTTTATATGAAATGAATAATTCTTCGCAAATGGGCAAAATATTGAAAATAAATTCCACACCCCATACAAAATAATGCCCATTTTGCTTATTTTTGCACATTTTAATACCTTATATGAAATCATTAATTCTTCGCAAATGGGCAAAATATTGAAAATAAATCCTATACCCTATACAAAATAATGCGCATTTTGGTTATTTTCGCACATTTTAATAGTTTATATGAATTACGTAATTCTTCGCAAATGGGCAAAATATTGAAAATAAATTCCTACCCCATACAAAATAACTCACATTTTGCTCATTTTTGAACATTTTAATAGTTTATATGAATTAACTAATTTTTCGCAAATGAGTAAAATATTGAAAATAAATCCCATACCCCATACAAAATAATGTGAATTTTGCCCATTTTCGCACATTTTAATAGTTTATATGAATGAAATGAGTAATTCTTCGAAAATTGACGAAAATAAATTCCATACTCCATACAAAATTATAAACATTTCTTTCTTTTGTGAACGCATTAAGTTTAGATTAAAAATATTTATACTTAAGCATAATTTTAAATGTTTTTTACTTCCGGCTAAGGCTAATATATCGGCTAATTTTATCGAATATGTTCTTCTACTTTTACATTTGACAATAGTATTATATTAAGATTTTTTATCCATTCAGAATTTCAAGTTTTACAATTAATTCTAAACTTCCTGGCAACCCTTTTTTTTGGCCCGCAATTAATTTTAGTAATTTGGCTTGGTTGATCAATGCCGAATTGTATAAAATATTACATTCAGATCGAGTTAGATGTTTTAGCTAAAATATTCGATTGTCATTTAACTTGGCTGAAGCGAAGTAATTTTTTTTTAAATTCTGAATTAAATGGTTTTGTCCCGTAGTCTGAAATTTATACTTAAGCGTAATATTCATTTTCTTTTCACTTCAGGCTAAGAATAATATATTATAACATGATCTAAATTGTTCTAATTTTTTTACTTTTCCAGAAGTTTTATGAATTTTATGAGTCCATAAATTGAATTGGTGCATTATATATTGTTTTTTTCTCAGTTTTAAATTTCGCATAAGTCATTACTTAAATTTTTAAACTATCAATTCTAGCGATTTAATTATAATTTAACGGGAATGAATTCGTTTTTTGTCAAATCAATTATTATCGGAACAATAATATAATGCGGCAAAGAATTTAATTATAAATATATTTTATTAAAATCCTGATTTTTTGTTAATTTTATTAATTAAGTAATAAGACATTATTATTAACGTAAATTTGATAACCTATCGCAAATAATTTTAAAGATAAATATTTTATTTTTCTCAATTAAATTTGTTAGTTCATTAATTAATAATTCATTATTACTGAAAAATCAAATATTTATGCTTAAGTTCAAGTTTAATTTTTTTTACTTCCTAAATTCAATCCAATAATTATTATTAATTATTAAGCATAATACATTATTTCATTAATAACAATTTTGATGGCCTGCATAATGAATCCAAAATTAAAATATAAATCCGAATCCTCAAAGTATAATATTTTTATTTAGGAAACTTCAGCGGGATCATTCTGAAATTTCATAGGAAAATATTATAAGTTCAAAAAATCATTTAAATTAAGTTTTACCCGTTTTCAAATAAATTTGTTACTAAGATTAGTTACGCGATATATCTGTTGATCTTAAATTAGCACTTTCACCAGATTCATGAGCCTGTATAAAGTACATTCATATATTTTTTTAAACTTATTGATACTTCTTTATAAAATTGATTGTTTTTCAATAAAACTAAATATATAATATTTTATAAGCAAATTCCAATATTTTTTTTTATTTTCTATCCATCACACTTCAAATTATGTTATTATTGCATTTATAATCCGCGTTTCATACTATTTAATGAATTTTATTTTCTTTGCAATGGATTTTCTTGCGATGAATTTTCTGCGAGGAATTTTTTATGGGTATGAAGTTTTCTTGCGAAGTATTTTCTTGTGATGAATTTTCCTAGCGATTAATTTTCAGCGATGAAGTTTTGCTGCGATGAATTTTCCTAACGATTAATTTTCCGTGATGAAATTTACTTGTACGAATTTAGCTAACGATTAATTTTCAGCTATGATTATTTCTTGGCTACGAATTTTTCTTGCGATGGATTTTCTGCAATAAAATTTCCTGAGACGAATTTTCCTAGTGATTAATTTTCTAAAATGAATTTTTCTTGGCGATGAATTTTCTTAGTGATTAATTTTTTGTGATGAATTTTTTATGGGTATGAAGTTTTCTTGCGAAGGATTTTCTTGTGATGAATTTTCCTAGCGATTAATTTTCAGCGATGAAGTTTTCTTGCGTTGAATTTTCCTAACGATTAATTTTCTGCGATGAATTTTTTATGGGTATAAAGTTTTCTTGCGATGAATTTTCCTAGCGATCAATTTTTAGCGATGAAATTTACTTCCACGAATTTTGCTAACGATTAATTTTCTGCTATGACTTTTTCTTGGCTACGAATTTTTCTTGCGATGGATTTTGTTCGGGAGGATAAAGTGGACCGGACCAAATCCTTTTAAAATTTGCGTCACTACCTAACCGATTATTAATTTTTATTTTTCTGCAATAAAGTTCTAAAATAAAACAATTATATGTATTACTTTTTAAACGTTATAATAAACTGTAACTTTTATTTTTTATTATATATATTATATTTATATACTATATTTTTGATTTATATTTTTTCATGTACGGCCGCCTTGAACAGATTAGTTCAACAATAATAATATTTATTATCTCGTGCGGGTGTACATGAAAAAATATAAAACAAAAATAAATAAATAAAAGTATTTGTTTATATTCGAAATATGCGGATAAAAATAGTGTGAATTTCTTAGGTTTAAATTTAATAAGTGTTTTTATATAAAAAATTTAATGTTTATTGATATCGTTGTTTATGTATTTGTTCACTGTTCATATAAATAAAAAAAATTCAATTATGTTTAATATACAAAAAAAAAATTATGTTAATTCATATTGTTTGTTGTGTGTTTCAATATAATTATAGTTATTAAATGTTCAGTGTATTGTTAATATTAGTTTAGGCAGTGTTCATCGCGATAATTATCTATAATCGGTAATAGACAAACCTTTTGTACCGGCCGTTTAAAGGTATTTTGCGCAGTTCGCACCGTGACTACGCGAGTCAAACCATCTTGACCGGGATGGAGTTCTATAATCCGCGCGAGTGGCCAATGCGCTGGTGGCGAATTTTCGTTTTTTAGGATGACGATATCTCCAATTTTCATGTTGTCATGCTGAACATTCTATTTTGGTCGACGTTGAAGTCTGGACAGGTAATCATTTCTCCATTGATCCCAAAAATTATGATATAGAGTTTGAATATATTGCCATCTGTCAAGGTTATTTAATTTTATATTTTGTAGATTAATTTCTGGTGGAGTATTTAACGCATCCATGATCAAAAAATGTCCAGACGTAAGAACATTCAAGTCATCTGTGGTTGACGCTAATGGACAGAGTGGTCTGGAGTTCAACGCTGCCTCAATTTGACAGAGTAATGTGTTGTACTCTTCAAAGGTCAATTTTGCATTGCCTGTTAATCTTTTCAAATGGTATTTTATCGATTTTACCCCAGCTTCCCATAAACCGCCGAAATGTGGTGAAGCTGGAGGATTAAAATGCCATTGTGTGCCGAGAGTGGCCAGTGCGTCAGCTATTTCGGTAGACCATTGAGATTTAATGATATTCATGTCCTTAATAAATTCATTATTGGCTCCCACAAAATTTGTGCCACAGTCGCTGTGAAGATTTCTGCAAATTCCTCTTCGTGAAGTAAATCTTCTAAAAGCTGAAATAAAAGCTTCAGAACTGAGGTCACTGACCAACTCTATGTGGATTGCTTTAGTACATAAGCATATAAAAATAGAGATGTAGCCTTTTAAAAAGGTTTTGCAGCGTCCTTTGTATGCCTTAATTTCTAGTGGACCAGCATAATCGACGCCTGCGTTGTAGAATGGTCTGGCTACTTGGACACGTGATGCTGGTAAGTTTCCCATTAGTTGTATAGATTCTTTGGCTATAAATTTAAAACAAATTACACATCTTTTAAGAATTTTTTTTATATTGTTTTTCGCATTCAAAATCCAATATTTTTGTTGTAGATAAGCAGATACTAATTTCAGACCACCATGATGAGTTTTAATATGAGCATCTTGGATTACTAAATCGGTAAAATGTGATTTCCTTGGTAATAAAATTGGATGTTTTTGAATAAAAGGTAAATTTGAATTTTGTAATCTACCACCTACTCTTATAATTTTATTTTCATCTAGAAAAGGACATAAAGTGAAAAGATGGCTTTTTTTGCTATTGTCGTCTGTTCCATTAAATTCGTTTTTTCTGCGTTAAATTCATCATCTTGAATGAAGCGAATTATAAAGTGGAACGAATTTTCTAATTCTATGACGGACAGTGGTTCTGTTAGACGTTGCTTATGTATATGTTTAAAATTATGTACAGCTCTAAAACAATAGGATAAAACTCGAATTAATTTTGTAAGTTTAGAATATTTATTTATAATTTCATGAATATAAGAATTTGTTATATTAATTGTTAAAACCGTGCTTATTTTTTATTCTAGATTTATGATATTCGGTGCTGTATTTTACAATTCTATATTTGAATTTTTCAAAAAAGTTGGACCGTTCCACCAAATTATGCAAGGTTCCATTTCGACTGGAAGTAAACCTCGTGATGCTACATCCGCCGGATTATCCTTTGTACCTACATGATGCCAACAATTAGGGTTTGTAAGTGATTGTATTATTGACACTCTATTTGCTACAAATGTTTTCCATTTTGCAGGTGCTGATTGAATCCATGCAAGAGTGATCATGGAATCACTCATGGAAAGTAATACATATAATTGTTTTATTTTAGAACTTTATTGCAGAAAAATAAAAATTAATAATCGGCTAGATAGTGACGCAAATTTTAAAAGGATTTGGTCCGGTCCACTTTATCCTCCCGAACAGATTTTCTTGCGATAAATTTTCCTAGCGATTAATTTTCTGCAATGAAATTTCCTGCGATGAATTTTTTCAGCGATTAATTTTGTGCGACGAATTTTCCTAGTGATTAATTTTCTGCAATGAATTTTTCTTGGCTATAAATTTTCTCAGCGATTAATTTTCAGCGATGAAATTTCCTGCGACGAATTTTCACAGCGATGAATTTTGTGCGATGAATTTTTCTTGACTGTGAATTTTCTTGCTTTAGATTTTCTGCGATCAATTTTCCAAAAACCTTAAAAAAGACTTGAGTTAAAAACATTTGAGCCAATTAACGGTAATAAAAATGTTTAATGATGAAAAATCGTTTGCAGATCATAAAATCGTTTTGGTTCTCGCGCTTAAAATTTAGCATAAACGTCTAAAAATCATGCCATTACTTTAAACGAATTAAGCGGCGCTACTTTTGACTTTGTATGCGATTACTTGCAAACGTCTAAAAATCTCATGGGATTGCTTTTAGCGAACTAATTTTGACTTTTAATGCGATTACTTTTAAACGTCTAAAAATTATGCCATTACTTTTAGTGAATTAAGCGGCGCTACTTTTGACTTTGAATGCGATTACTTTTAAACGTCTAAAAATAATGGCATTACTTTTAGTGAACTACTTTTGACTTTGAATGCGATTACTTTTAAATGTCTAAAAATAATGGCGTTACTTTTAGTGAAATACTTTTGACTTTGAATGCGATTACTTTTAAACGTTTAAAAATAATGGCGTTACTTTTAGTGAACTACTTTTGGCTTTGAATGCGATTACTTTTAAACGTCTGCTTTTGACTTTGTATGCGATTACTTTTAAACGTCTGCTTTTGACTTTGTATGCGATTACTTTTAAACGTCTAAAAATCATAGGATTGCTTTTAGTGAATAAAGCGGCGCTACTTTTGGCTTTTCATGATTGCTTTAAATGTATAAATAATAATAATAATAATAATTATAATAATAATAATAATAATAATAATAGTAATAATAATAATAATAATAATAATAATAATAATAATAATAATAATAATAATAATAATAATAAAAATAATAATAATAATAATAATAATAATAATAATAATAATAATAATAATAATAATAAAAATAATAATAATAATAATAATAATAATAATAATAATAATAAAAATAATAACAATAATAAAAATAATAATAATAATAATAATAATAATAACAATAATAATAATAATAATAATAATAATAATAATAATAATAATAATAATAATAATCAAAATAATAATAATAGCAATCCTATGATTTTTAGACGTTTAAAAGAAATCGCATACAAAGTCAAAAGCAGACGTTTAAAAGTAATCGCATACAAAGTCAAAAGCAGACGTTTAAAAGAAATCGCATTCAAAACCAAAAGTACTTCACTAAAAGTAACGCCATTATTTTTAAACGTTTAAAAGTAATCGCATTCAAAGTCAAAAGTAGTTCACTAAAAGTAACGCCATTATTTTTAGACGTTTAAAAGTAATCGCATTCAAAGTCAAAAGTAGTTCACTAAAAGTAATGCCATTATTTTTAGACGTTTAAAAGTAATCGCATAGAAAGTCAAAAGCAGACGTTTAAAAGTAATCGTATACAAAGTCAAAAGTAGTTCACTAAAAGTAATGCCATTATTTTTAGACGTTTAAAAGTAATCGCATTCAAAGTCAAAAGTAGCGCCGCTTAATTCACTAAAAGTAATGGCATAATTTTTAGACGTTTAAAAGTAATCGCATTAAAAGTCAAAATTAGTTCGCTAAAAGCAATCCCATGATTTTTAGACGTTTGCAAGTAATCGCATACAAAGTCAAAAGTAGCGCCGCTTAATTCGCTAAAAGTAATGGCATGATTTTTAGACGTTTATGCAAAATTTTAAGCGCGAGAAGCAAAACGATTTTATGATCTGCAAAAGATTTTTCATCATTAAATATTTTTATTACCGTTAATTGGCTCAAATGTTTTTAACTCAGGTCTTTTTTAAGGTTTTTGGAATATTGATCGCAGAAAATCTAAAGCAAGAAAATTCATAGTCAAGAAAAATTCATCGCACAAAATTGATCGCTGTGAAAATTCGTCGCAGGAAATTTCATCGCTGAAAATTAATCGCTGAGAAAATTTATAGCCAAGAAAAATTCATTGCAGAAAATTAATCACTAGGAAAATTCGTCGCACAAAATTAATCGCTGAAAAAATTCATCGCAGGAAATTTCATTGCAGAAAATTAATCGCTAGGAAAATTTATCGCAAGAAAATCCGTCTCAAGAAAAATTCGTAGCCAAGAAAAAGTCATAGCAGAAAAGTAATCGTTAGCAAAATTCGTGCAAGTAAATTTCATCGTTAAAAATTGATCGTTAGGAAAATTCATCGCAAGAAAACTTTATACCCATAAAAAATTCATCGTAGAAAATTAATCGTTAGGAAAATTCAACGCAAGAAAACTTCATCGCTTTGCAAGAAGCAAGAAAATCCTTTGCAAGAAAACTTCATACCCATAAAAAATTTATCACAAAAAATTAATCACTAAGAAAATTCATCACCAAGAAAAATTCATTGTAGAAAATTAATCACTAGGAAAATTCGTCTCAGGAAATTTCATTGCAGAAAATCCATCGCAAGAAAAATTCGTAGCCAAGAAAAAATCATAGCTGAAAATTAATCGTTAGCAAAATTCGTACAAGTAAATTTCATCACGGAAAATTAATCGTTAGGAAAATTCATCGCAGCAAAACTTCATCGCTGAAAATTAATCGCTAGAAAAACTCATCACAAGAAAATACTTCGCAAGAAAACTTTATACCCATAAAAAATTCCTCGCAGAAAATTCATCGCAAGAAAATCCATTGCAAAGAAAATAAAATTCATTAAATAGTATGAAACGCGGATTATAAATGCAATAATAACATAATTTGAAGTGTGATGGATAGAAAATAAAAAAAAATATTGGAATTTGCTTATAAAATATTATATATTTAGTTTTATTGAAAAACAATCAATTTTATAAAGAAGTATCAATAAGTTTAAAAAAATATATGAATGTACTTTATACAGGCTCATGAATCTGGTGAAAGTGCTAATTTAAGATCAACAGATATATCGCGTAACTAATATTAGTAACAAATTTATTTGAAAACGGGTAAAACTGACTTTAAATGTTTTTTTGAACTTATAATATTTTCCAATGAAATTTCAGAATAATCCCGCTGAAGTTTCCTAAATAAAAATATTATACTTTGAGGATTCGGATTTATATTTTAATTTTGGATTCATTATGCAGGCCATCGAAATTGTTATTAATGAAATAATGTATTATGCTTAATAATTAATAATAATTATTGGATTGAATTTAGGAAGTAAAAAAAATTAAACTTGAACTTAAGTATAAATATTTGATTTTTCAGTAATAATGAATTATTAATTGATGAACTAACAAATTTAATTGAGAAAAATAAAATATTTATCTTTAAAATTATTTGCGATAGGTTATCAAATTTACGTTAATAATAATTTCTTATTACTTAATTAATAAAATTAACAAAAAATCAAGACTTTAATAAAATATATTTATAATTAAATTCTTTGCCGCATCATATTATTGTTCCGATAATAATTGATTTGACAAAAAACGAATTCATTCCCGTTAAATTATAATTAAATCGCTAAAATTGATAGTTTAAAAATTTAAGTAATGACTTATGCGAAGTTTAAAACTGAGAAAAAATCAATATATAATGCACCAATTCAATTTATGGACTCATCAAATTCATAAAACTTCTGGAAAAGTAAAAAAATTAGAACAATTTAGATTAGATCGTTATAATATATTATTCTTAGCCTGAAGTGAAAAGAAAATGAATATTACGCTTAAGTATAAATTTCAGACTACGGGACAAAACCATTTAATTCAGAATTTCAAAAAAAATTACTTCGCTTAAGCCAAGTTCAATGACAATCGAATATTTTAGCTAAAAAATCTAACTCGATCTGAATGTAATATTTTATACAATTCTACATTAATCAACCAAGCCAAATTACTAAAATTAATTGCGGACCAAAAAAAGGGTTGTCAGTAAGTTTAGAATTAATTGTAAAACTTGAAATTCTGAATGGATAAAAAATCTTAATATAATACTATTGTCAAATGTAAAAGTAGAAGAACATATTCGATAAAATTAGCCGATATATTAGCCTTAGCCGGAAGTAAAAAACATTTAAAATTATGCTTAAGTATAAATATTTTTAATCTAAACTTAATGCGTCCACAAATGAAAGAAATGTTTATAATTTTGTATGGAGTATGGAATTTATTTTCGTCAATTTTCGAAGAATTACTCATTTCATTCATATAAACTATTAAAATGTTCAAAAATGAGCAAAATGCTCGTTATTTTGTATGGGGTAGGTATTTATTTTCAATATTTTGCCCATTTGCAAAGAATTATTTAATTCATATAAACTATTAAAATGTGCGAAAATGAGCAAATGCACATTATTTTGTATGGGGTATGGGATTTATTTTCAATATTTTAACCATTTGCGAAAAATTACTTAATTCATATAAACTATTAAAATGTACAAAAATGAGCAAAATGTGAGTTATTTTGTATGGGGTAGGAATTTATTTTCAATATTTTGCACATTTGCGAAGAATTACTTAATTCATATAAACTATTAAAATGTGTGAAAATAACCAAAATCCGCATTATTTTGTATGGGGTATGGGATTTATTTTCAATATTTTGCACATTTACGAAGAATTACTTATTTCATATAAACTATTAAAATGCACAAAAATGAGCAAAATGTGCATTATTTTGTATGCGCTATGGATTTTATTTCCAATATTTTGACCTTTTTAATTAATTATCTGGTTATGCTAAATTTTAAACGTGAAAAAACAATATTAGTGTACGTGCATCCGTATCATATTACATTATTATTATTGACCGGAAGTAGAAAAAAAAATTGCAATTATAATTAAGTATAAATATTTTTAATTAAATTATCATGAATAATAAATTAAATTTGGTTATATTTTATAATTGAAAAATTATGCTTTTCCTTTAATTAAAAACATTTCTTCCCTTATGCACTCGCACATTATGTAAAAGTTCCTTTTGGTCTTCAGATGGAAAAAGGGTGGTCCAATAAAATGTTTGTTGGAAAATTTTATGGTCACAAAGGTAGGGTGGGCAAAATAAGGGAAACAAAACATCAGTTTCCCAAGGTTTTTGTTTTGCTGGTGATGTGATACGAATTAATTTGGGTTTTGTTGTGTTTTTTTTGGGGCAGTAGTTTTTTTCTTTAGATTATTTTTTATTTTTTTTATTATCTTTTTTTTACTTTATTTTTTTGTTCGCACGCATTCTAATTTTTGTTAGTGGATCAAGGAGATGAAGAGGTCACCAAAACCCCCGCCAATCTGACGAGCTAAGAACGTGCATAGACAAGGCGTGCCGTCCTCGACATTCTCCATGGAGGAAGAAAATCAAATATTTCTTTTATAAATTATCTTCCCTCGCCGACGTCCATTACAATTGTTGCAATAATTCTAATATACAATTTAGATCATATTACTTTATTATTCTTGACCGGAAGTAAAAAAAAATTGTAATTATAATAGAGTATAAATATTTTTAATTAAATTAAAGCGGTATCGAATTACATTAAGGTGAAAATTACTTAATAATTAATGTGCAAAAATTCTTAAAATGCTCATTTATTTGTATGCAGTATAGAATTTATTTTCAATATTTTGCTCATTATTTTTGCTCATTTCCTTTGGGCTAGAACATATATAAATGCACTACTCCAGGAGCATCCGTTCCCCTTCTCCTGAAAATACTGGTATAGTCTGGAAGTATGTTTTGTATCTTTCTCCGAGTGGCATTGTCATGTTATTTGCATTTCCCGAATGTCCTAGTTCATACGTGTTGTCCCTAGCTAGTATATTAGATCGTCTGTTATTGGCAGTCCCTGTCCTTGTGTTGTTTTCTAATTTATTAGTTAAATTGTTGCGAGGTATCGCTCCTTGAGAATTCCCGATATTAAATAAGTCCATTGTGTCCGTTATTGGTTCAGAAATAGAACAATAGTTGCCCAAATCACTGTTTGTTTTAAATAACCCGATTGCGTCTTCCAATACCGAATCAGTAATGTCTGAGTTGCTATCTAAATTACTTTCCGAATTACTTTCTAATTTTAGTTTACTTATTTCGTCTTCTAAATATGAATTAATATCTAAATATTTTCCACCTATTGCTCCTAAATCCTAATTATTTTCTAAATCTACTCCACCTACTGCACCTTCTAAATCTGACATGGAATTTTCAACTTCTATTGGTGCAAACATCACCGATCTCCGATTATTACTTTGAGTATTAATCTGAACTGGTCGTGGAGTTGATTTTACTAACGATTTACTAAAAGTTAGATTAAAAGGAAGTATTGACGATTCGTTTGTCGTTTTTTCGCTAATACTATCTATACCTAACCAGTTTGGAATTATTGATTTTAATATAGGTTTTTTGTTTTGTGACCAAAACAATAAACCCTATAATAAAAAATCTATACTGTCTTAAAAAATAATAATTTTAAATTAACATAAAATTTATGTGAAATCAAAGAAGTAAATAAAATTTAAATTATGAATTTGTATCATAAAAAAAAATCAAATGAAAGAACCAAATCAAAACCAAAAATTTGAATAATAACTAAAATCCAAAAATAATTTTACTACAAAAAAACAAATGAAAAATATGATAATTATCAATTAACCAAATCAAATTTAAAATTTTATTTGAGACACAAAAATAATTATTTTTGTATATGAATGAAAATGCAAAATAATTTTAATACAAAACAAAGTTTACGGATTTAACTTGAACGCCTAATATTGTGCAAAATAAATTTTAATATAATTCAGCATTGAGAAAAAATTTACTATATAATAATAATTAAGTTTTTATTATTTGTTTTCATATAAAGCTCGCATTATACAAATTTAATATTTTAGTAACAAAAAAATGGCAAAAACTTATAACAAAAATAAGCTTTAAATTATTTACAAAGCTTAATTTAATTGCATTATACAATTTTAATATTTTAGTGTATCGAGGGGTCCCACCTTGACGTGGTGAGGAGGCTTGAGTAGGGGCCGGAGATCTCTTGAGCTATGACGGGGGGAATGGCAACATTCTCGGCAGGTCCAACCATGCCGTAAAGGTCAAGGGATTGATGATGGTACCGAAAACCAAGAGGTCCCAACAAAAACTATGGAAATGAGCGAAGATAAAGAAAAAACTCGTACTGGGATTTCAGTACAACTGTCGGGGGAGGTCGTGGCTGCGAACTCCGGCAGTGGCACGGGAGTAAAATCTCGTGTCGCTAGTAGCCATATAGGTTAATTATTAGCCAGTACAGTGAGCATGTCAGGCTGTACTAGTGGTCAAGCGACTGGCATACTAACGCAAGACACTACCGATCGAATCTTGGATTCCGATCAGGAAAGTGCAAAATATATCAACAACATCGATGAAGAAGAGCTACTTCGTTCTCCGAAGGTTGGTCAGGATACTAGCCGGCGTATGACCGCTAGGTCCAGGCCTACCCGAGTAGGACGGAATGCACTGGCCAAATACAAAGCTGCTCTCAAATATGAGAAAACTCTCGCCTATAAATCGGACCTTACCCCGAAAGAGGTACAGGATCTGATGTGGGCAAAAGAGATTATCAAAGAAACTAGAGCTCACTTCGAAAACAGAAAAGGTTTTGGTGCTAAGAACCCAGCTTTCTGTAATCGACTCGAAGAAGAACAAAGCGAAAGATTGACTGAAGGTAAGAAACGATTGAGATCTGCGGACGAAACACCACCCGCAACTCAGAAAAAAACCCGCAGCAATCCTAGTAAACAAATACCAAGCACCAGCACGGCGCTACCAAAGACAAAACCGTCGGTAGTGGACATGCTGAAAAAACAATTACTGGTAGCCTTAATCGACCGTAGTGACCCACTCGGGCGTATGACGCTGGAGAAGTGGAAAATCGTGGAGATGAGGCTACTGATCGAAATGTTCAAGATCATGGAGACCGATGGAAATCAAGTCATGCCCACTTTTGATGGAGTAGGCTGGTTGCAAGAGGTCAAGATGATCAAATGTAACGACCAGTTCACCCTAGATTGGTGTAAGCGGACGGTTCCACTCCTCAAAAACCTATGGGACGATGCGACACTAGAGATAGTTGACAGGGCGGATATACCAGCCATCCCAAATGCCAAGGTGCTCATTCCTAGAGTAGTACAACAAGAGCAGGCCCTGAAACTATTACAATCTCAAAATCCTTCAGTACCGACATCTGACTGGAAGATTTTAAAAGCAAGCAAACCAATCGCTGCAGATGGTGGGCAGAAGAATGTACTTCAGATCAACAAGCAGGCTGAAGACATCCTCTACCCACGATTTGGTAAGATGGCCTGGGGTTGTGGTAGTGTGTATCTGCGTCTGAAGAAGCGTAAGCCCAACGACAACAACCCAAACACACTCGAGGTGCATGAGGTTGAAAGAGACCTGGGGTTAATAACTGAAACCACTGCCAAAATTACTCTAGAGCCGGAGGTAGACATAGAAGACATTCCTAAACTCGATACTACCCCAGCTCTAACGAATAAAATTGCAACACTGATAGATGTTGCGGGTGATTCAAATAAATCTACACCACAGTAGTTCAGCCTCGGCTGAACTACTTCTCACCCTGGATGAAGGGAACTTCGATGTGGCGCTAATCCAGGAACCCTGGATCTCTGCTAAAGGTGACATAAAGGGTCTAGCGTCGCGAAAATATAAATTACTACATTCTCAAATGGAAGGTAAGAAACGTTCTGCCATTTTGGCTAAAAAGAATCTTAATATCTTCTTGAAGTCTCATTACAGCACTCTTGATCAAACGGTGGCGCTTTGCGAAGGTAGAGTTGGGCAGGAGCCTCTACTTCTAGCATCAACCTACATGGCGCCTGATACAACAGCACCACCAACAGAACTAACTACACTAGCGGATGACGCTTCCGTGAAGAAGCTCAACCTTGTAATTGGTGGCGACGCCAACTCTCATCACAAGATTTGGGGAAGTAAGGACGTTAATAATAGAGGTGAGTCCCTTTTACAATTTATACTTAGTTCCAACTTATCGATAGGCAATCGTGGAGATGTACCTACGTACATCGGCCCGACTAGTCAAAACGTTCTTGATATTACTCTCTATACGGACACGAACTCATGTGCCCTGGACAACTGGCAGGTATTAGATAAACCATCTATGTCAGACCACAGGTACATAAGCTTCAGTGTTGAATTTAACATTAAAAATGACACCAAAGTATTTAGAAACCCAAAGAAAACTAACTGGGATCTCTATACAAGGTTGGTGGAAACAAATCTCGTAGGTAAATGCCCGCTAGCTATCTGGAATGTAGAAACTCTAGAAGCATCAGTGGACTACCTAACCAAAACTCTAAACAGCGCTTACAAGACTGCGTGTCCACGCAGCAGACCTCCCAATAGATCTCAGCCACCCTGGTGGAACAATTATAGTGTTACTGTATTTGGTTTTTCAAAAGTTTTAATTACTTCTATTTTTTCTAATAATGGACATATTCCCTTTGAATTAATAAGGTGTCCCAGAAATTTAACTTCAGATTGAAAAAACACACATTTTGATGCGTTTATTGCCAATCCTTCTTCACGAAGTCTTTTGAAAATAATTTTTAAATGATTTTCATGTTCCTCTTTAGATTTCGACGCAACCAAAATATCGTCAATGTAAGGAAACACAAATGGTAATTCTTTCAAAATTTCATCGATATATCTTTGTTGAGTTTGAGCGGCATTATTAAAAAATACGCGTGTTACAGTACACAAATGCTTCAGCCTGGCTAAACGCACAGGAGATCCTAGTGCGTGGCGTGAGTATAGAAAGAAGTTGAAAGTATTCAAGAAAGAATTGAGAACAGCTAAATGAAATAGCTGGAGGAAATTCTGTAATGATATTGAAAAAACCTCAGAGTCTGCGAGGCTTAGAAAAGTGTTATCCAAGGCTCAAGCTCAGGAGACACTTTTAAAAAACGTAGACGGTAGCTGGACAACGGGCAGTGAAGACACGCTGGAAGTGCTATTGAACACCCACTTTCCTGGCTGCCTGAATATGTCAACTCTAAACCCCTCGCATAAAGTACACAATAAAAATCGTAAAAGAAACGTGCCGGACCTTGTAACATGGAACCGGTTGCAGTGGGCCTTAAGCTCATTTGACCCATTTAAAACACCGGGGCCTGACGGGATAATACCGGCTATGATGCAAAAAGCAGATAGACTGGTTCTCCCGTGGCTAATGGTGATATTTAACGGGTGTCTCAAACTTAACCATGTTCCTAGCTCCTGGAACGACTCACGAGTTATATTTATACCAAAACCTGGTAAGAGTAGTCATGTTAACCCCAAAGACTACCGCCCGATTAGTCTCACATCGTTCATGCTTAAAACCATGGAAAGAATCTTGGATGCATATATTAGAGAGCATATAGACCCTAATATACTATCCAAGTCTCAACACGCTTACACTAAAAGAAAATCTGTCGAATCCGCGCTACACGAAGTGGTATTTAGTATTGAAAAATCCCTCCACTATAAAGAATACACACTAGGAGCCTTCCTAGACATTGAAGGAGCGTTCAACAACGTAAGAATGGATACGATCGTGAAGGCTCTAAACTCTGCTCGAATAAACAAAGTAGTCAGTAGTTGGATCACTGAATTACTAAAAAACAGATCGGTAACCTCGGAATGGGGTAGCGCTGGTGCTACTAAACTAGTGGAACGAGGCACACCTCAAGGTGGAGTCCTGTCACCCCTTCTGTGGACCCTGGTTGTTAACGAAATTCTCAAACCACTGCAAAACTGTGGTGTCAAAATAGTTGCATATGCTGATGATGTAGTGGTATTATCATCAGGAAAATACCTAAACACGATTAGCGAGCTTATCGAAAAGGCTCTTGAAAAGATTAGCAAGTGGGTTAAAGCTAGCGGTCTCAGAGTCAACCATCAAAAAACGGAATTAGTATTATTCACCCGAAAGTACAAAATACCTGACTTTCGCACCCCCAAAATGGGAGACACAACACTCACTCTCGCACTACAGGCAAAATATCTAGGTCTAATCCTAGATCGAAAGTTGACCTGGCAGGCTAATGTAGAGGAACGTATTCTTAAAGCCAATAGCGCATTCTACGCGTGTAAAAGAATGTTTGGTAAATCGTGGGGCTTAAAACCCGAAATTACTCAATGGATCTACACTGCAATAGTGCGGCCAATAATGCTTTACGGTATCGTGGTATGATGGCCGGCCTTAGACAGAAAGGGTCTTAGATCAAAACTAACACACACACAACGATTAGCGGGCGTGGGAAGCACTGGTGCGCTTAGAACCACCTCCTCGGACGCTCTAAACACCTTACTATTTCTGCCACCGATTGACCTGTTTGCGAAAAATTTGGCAGCTAAGTGTACCCTCCGACTAAAAGAATCTCAACAGCTCAGTAACAGAGAATTTGGCCATACCAAAATCATCCCAACTTTCGCGGTTAGGACAGATTATATGGTCCCCCAACTGTCATTGAATCGGAAATATTCAATAAACATTCCAACAAGAGATTACTGGGAATCCAGAATCTCTGACCCAGTTACCTCAATAAACGTCTATACGGACGGATCTAAGATGGAAGCGAGAGTGGGTGCCGGAGTGCATTCCCCCGACTTACGCATAGATACGAGCTATAAACTCCCTAACTCATGCAGCATTTTCCAAGCTGAAATCACGGCTATACGAAAAGCGGCGGAAATTGCTCGCACTCCAGAAACTGCTAACTTAACAGTAAACATTTACATTGATAGTCAGGCCGCCATCAAAGCCCTTGCGGCAGCCTACATCAAATCCAAAGCAGTGAACGAATGCCACTTGGCACTGCAAAAGCTGTGCACAAACAGGAATGTAGAGTTATGCTGGGTGCCGGGCCACTGTAACATTAAGGGCAACGAAAAAGCGGATGAACTTGCTAGCGGTGGAGTAAACCTAGAGCAGGTACCCTCCGAGCAGGTTCTAATGCCACTGAAATCACTAAAAAATATACTGGATAATAAAACCTTAGAGCAGTCAAAAAAGCGCTGGAAGGAGTTATCCACGTGCTCTATAACTAAACTTATGTGGGGTACCTACAACGTCAAAAAAACGAAAATACTAATAAACCTGCCGCGCTCGCAATGCAAGACAGCAGTCGGCCTCCTCACTGGACACTGCCTGATCGGCAATCATGCGCGTAGGCTTGGACTAATCGTGAGCGATCAATGCAGAAATTGCGCCGATCCAGGGCAAGTAGAAACCCTTGAGCACCTCCTGTGCCACTGTCCGGCACTCGCTAGGCGTAGAGCTTGTAGCCTGGGAGAGCCCTACTACCCAACTCTGAAAGAGGTTTCGAATTGCAGCATTAGAAAACTTATCAAGTTTGCTGAAATTACGAAATCCTTCGAATTACTAGATAACCCCTCAGCACTTACTCAAAGTTAGATATCCATAAAAGTGGTACCGCTATGGACCCAGTGTGGTCTATGCGAGGCTCGGCCGCCACTATAACCTAACCTAACCTAGTGTATCAAAAAAAAATGGAAACTACTAATAAACTAATTATTAATTTTAAAAATATTTATAAACATTTAAAAACATTTAGAGAAAAAAACTGATAATTATCCATATTTAAAATCAACTAATTTAAATACTATTCATTGTTTTTTATTTCATTTTTCCTTTTTGTTGCTTTCTTTGGGCTTTTTTTCAATTCTACTAACTGTCGCTTAAATAACACTTCTTGGTGTTTGGTGCAACCTAATCGAAGAATACGGTGCAGTTTTTGCATTTGCTCTCTTCTTGCTGCCGATTCCCCACCTCGCTTTGGTAGCTCAAACTTGTTCTCTACGTCGCTTGGTGCTGATACTCTCTTTGCTTGTCGTTTCCTATATTCTTCAAAAGATATAGATTTTGGACCAGCTCGGGAATCTTCTTTAACAGCTTCTTCAAGCGTTTTGTTGTTAGATGACATTTGCTGTACCCAAATATATTATTTGTTAAATTTACGTTTCTCAAATAGTAAGGCACAAATTCCTGTATATTAACTCAGGCAAAGTCTGTAGAGGTTATGAGTATTTAACAAATAATTAAACCCACCTGTTCTTTGTTTTTTGGTACGTAGACCAAAAAATCGTCACGGCACCAATGTTGTGTTTATATAATGTTGTTATTTAAATGTGTGCAATCTTATCTGCACTCTACCTGTGATCGTCTAGTCCTAGTTGTATCTGCTTTTTCTGCTTTATACTAAGGCAATGTCTGTGTAGTATATCGATGTTCTCTGCTACTGTTGATTGCTACTTAGGCAATGCCTGTTAATAGACTTTGTTTGTTTTAAAAAAAAAACACTGGAATTCTTTTCTTGTGTTTTCTGAGGCAATGCATGTTCTAGCTCTACAATGCATGTAGAGCTAGAATTGAACTCCCTGAAACACCAAAAATCCATCCAATTTATATGTTTTTAATTGCTACTTCAGCGATTTATAAATTATTGATTGATTTATTAAAAGAAGTGTTGTACAACAACAACAATTAGGTGAGTGTATTTAGTATTGTTTTGGGCAATAATGCTTAATACGCATTATTGTAACCCGTACTTTATTATTTGTTGCTAAACTGATTTTATTACATATAATATTAATTGTATCATTAAAGTTCAATGCATTACATTTACTTTTTTATGTTTATTAATTTACTAGTATAAATACATATTTGTAAATTTATGCATTTTGTACAATTTTTAGCAACAACAATTCAAAACAAACAATAAAAATGTGTAAAGCTCACCTGAAGGGATTATTGTTACACAACAGAACCATCTGTACAAAATATACAACACAATACGACAATTACAAAATTGTGACAATTACAGAAAACGCAACGACGACCAATATAGACAATCCTACAACACCACTCCATAGCGCGAGTCATATATCCCACAGTAACATTCCATAATTAAATAAAACTTATTCTAATATTTTCCCACGAAAATTAATTTAAATATTTTCTCATAATTCACATTACGATAAAATGCAAACTCCAATATTATAAATTACATTGAATTAATTCTCATACCTAAAAATTGCATTAAGCAGGACGAGGATATTGTATTACAATTTTAAATTAATAAAACAACATAAATATAAATTGGATTACATTTATCGTAACGTGACTTATGATGATTTTCATAAATATATTAAGCTAAGAAATTATAATATTAGTTCAGTTCCTAATTAACTCTAAAAGCTTTCGGTTCTTGTTAAAATAAAAATTGTTTCTTGTCAAAGTGTAAAACCTGTAAAAATAATTAATTGTTTAAATAAAATTATATTTTTTAACTACAGAATTTTTGTGTTTGAATTACATTTATTTATTTTTTGTTGTTATAAATATTCTAAAACATAATTGGCGCAGTTGGTAGGATACCGATTCTGTAACACAAACATTTTTTTTTCAATAATTTATACAAATAAATTAACTAGTTCTATCTAAATAAAAGTGAACATTTTTTAAAAAAAAAATAGTGTTGCGGAAACTTTTATTAAAAAGTTTTAACGGTATCAATAATTTAATTATTAATAATAACAAACTATATAAATAAAGTGATAAAACAAAAATAATACACTTTTATGACTGATAAAAAATATTTACAAGAATTATCCGAAGTGCAAGAAAACTTTAATATGGCTTTAACAAGTGTAACGTTTAAAGATATAATTTCTGAAGCTCGTTCAGTGCCAATATTTACTGGTACTGATGCTTATAGTTTAAAATCGTTTATTACCGAAGTCGAAACAATAGTTTCCATGGTAAGCGATGAAGCTGGTAAAGGTTATCTCTACCGAATATTGTTATCGAAAAGCCAAGGACAAGCAGCTAATGCAATTCGAAGGGTGCAATCAAGCAATTGGAACGACGTTAAAAAACAGCTGAAAACATCATTTGGAATCAACGAGAACTACTTGAAGCTGAAAGAAGAAGCGGACCAAATAAAGTCTAATAATGTAAGTCATATTTATGATAATTTAAGTACGATTTTAGATAAGTTAAATCTTAAATATGAACTTGATGATGATAAGCCAATAGACTTTAAGCCTGATAACAATGAAAAATCAATTTTAGAGAAATTTTTGAATAAGTTAGATAGAGTAGACTCAATGTATTTAAGAACTAAAATTGTAGATTCTGTAGAAAAAGCATATCAAGAATTATGTCAAACTGGTATTACTTTTTCGGACAATAAACTCTTTAGGAACTCAAACTCTGGTGAAAATAAACCAATAAAATTAAATATTTCTAGAAATCGCGATCAAAATAACCCTAGATCCTTGAACTATAATAATTATAATCAAAATTCAGGAAATTTCAGAAATAATTATAATCAAAATTCAGGAAATTTCAAAAATAATTTTAATCAAAATTCAAGAAATTTCAATAGTAATTATAATAAAAATTTGGGAAATTATAGGAATTACCCAAATCAGAACAATAGAGAATTTAGAAATAGAAATTTTTCTGGAGTTCAAAATCGATCTCCAATCCCAATGGAAGTTGATCATAATTCCAAAGTGACTCAAAATTTTCACTCAGCTCGCCTGATTCACCACTACCCATAGTTACTCTTGTAATTGAAGGGAAAAGGCTGGATTGCCTAATAGATTCGGGCTCAGCCACCTCAATTATGAATGATAATATTTTCCCTAAAAATAAATACCAAAAACTTCAAAGAAGCATCGAATTAAGGACCTTAACTGGAAAACAAGTTCTTAAAAATGAAATTATTACTAAATTACCCATTGAATTCAATGAAAATGCTACAATGTCGTGGAAAATTATGAATCTAAAAAATAAAAATTTTGATGCCCTTATTGGACAAAATATCCTTAAACCTTTAGGAGTGATAATTGACTTACTCAACGAAAGAATTGAGGTCAATAATCAGTCCATTAAATTTAAGACAGCCTGTCCATTCAAGGTAATATACCAATTAGAAGTCTTAGAAATAAATAATAATGAATTACTCGATAAATTTAAAAGCGAGGAAATGAATGCGGAGGAAATTCATAACCTAAAGAAGATATTATCCAAAAATTCTGATTTATTCTTTAAAGAAGAAGACCGTCTATCTTATGTAAAAGATATTAAACATCAAATAATCACGAAAAGTTCTCAACCTATTTATAGTAAAATTTATAGGTTTCCAAAAGTTCACGAAGAAGAAATGAACAAACAAATTAATGAAATGATTGATCAAAATATCATTCAACCCTCTAAAAGCCCTTATAGTAGCCCTATCTGGGTAGTTCCAAAGAAATTGGACTTCTCAGGTAAACAAAAATGGAGGATAGTAATTGATTATCGCAAGTTGAACGAAATTACTATTGACGATAAATTTCCTATCCCCAATATAAATTCTATATTCGATAAACTTGGTCGAGCTCAATACTTTTCCACACTTGACTTGGCAAAGGGCTTCCACCAAATCTTGGTCGACGAAAAGGATCGGGCTAAAACAGCTTTTTCAACACCACTAGGACATTACGAATTTGTTCGTATGCCGTTTGGTTTGAAAAACGCCCCTGCAACCTTTCAGAGAATGATAAATCACATTCTTCGAGATTTTATCGGTCGAATTTGCGTCGTCTACCTAGACGACATCCTAATTTTTTCCACTTCCTTGCAAGAACATATTCAAGCTATAAATACAGTATTACAGAAACTAAGAGAATTCAATCTTAAAATACAAGTAGATAAATGTAAGTTCTTCGCTAAAGAAACTGAATATTTAGGGCACATTTTGACCCCAAATGGAATCAAACCTAATGAATCAAAAATTAATGTTATTAGAAAAATTAACCTACCTAGCACTCCGAAGCAAATTAAAAGCTTTTTGGGGATCACGGGTTACTACCGAAAGTTTGTTAAGGATTACGCAAAGGTTGCGCAACCAATGACGAAATACCTTAAAAAAGGTAATAAAATTAATATGCAAGATCCTCTTTATAAAGAATCCTTTCAGAAATTAAAAGAATTAATCATTAGCTATCCTATTTTACGGTATCCCGATTTTAAAAGGAAATTTGTTTTAACCACAGATGGCTCTAATTTTGCTATCGTTGCAGTTCTGTCCCAGGATGGATACCCGGTATGCTATGCTAGCAGAACCCTCAATAGTCATGAATGTAATTATTCAGCCATTGAAAGGGAGCTCCTAGGAATAGTTTGGGCAACAAAATATTTTAGGCCATATTTATTTATGACAAAATTTCTGTTAAGAACAGACCACCAGCCCTTAGTTTGGTTAAACTCGTTAAAAGAACCAAATTCTAAACTACAGAGGTGGCGAATAAGGTTAAACGAATTTAATATTGAACATATTAAAGGGAAAGAAAATAAAGTCGCCGATTTTCTCAGCCGGATAAATGTAGACTCAAACGAAATAAACCATGTTGATAGACCTAATATTTTAAACGACGATGACACCGAATTAGCTACTGTTCATAGTGGTAGAGAAAATCAGGAAGATCATATTCCTATATCAAATTTGATAATAAATAGGTATCTCACACAATTATATTTAGTAGACAAAAAAAAAATGAATACCATACAGAATATGGAAAATTTAGACAAATTTTCATATCTGAAACCGATCTACAAAATAATCACTATTTAAACGACATTTTGCGACGATTCATAAAAAAGGGAACTATTGGGATTTACTCTGAACTCAATGACCAAAAATATAACATTTTACAACAAAAAATAATCGAACTCTTTTCAAATAATAATCAAATAAGATTCGTAAAATGTATAAAAAAGGCACAAAATATTCAAAATGAAGAAAAAGCTTTCGAATTGATAGAGAAAATTCATAGTGAAACTAATCACAGAGGTATTTTAGAAAATTACTCTGAAGTTAAAGATACATTTTTTTTCCCAAAATTGAAAGAACTTTTCCACAAGTATATAAATAATTGCGATACTTGCAATCTAGCAAAGTATGATCGCAATCCTAATAAATATAAATATGAAATAACTGAAACCCCCTGTTAACTAAATAATTCATGGGGTTGTTTTTTACTGTTATAAAGAGATTTTCCTTACGCTAGTGGACAAATTTAGTAAACATTTAATGATTCAAAGATTAAATGACCGGAACGCAATAACAATAATTCAATTAATTCGAAATAGATTTTCTATTTTCGGTAAACCTATAAAAATTGTTTTTGATAATGAATTTAATAACATTGCGATCAAAGATTTTTGCCGGCAAGAAAATGTCGAGGTCCATTTTACTTCACCTCGAAGTCATACGGGGAACCCCACCATCGAGCGAGTTCATGGTACAATAAGCGAACATTTGCGAATTTTAGATGCTCAAAAATCCACACTGTCTCCGAACGAAAGAGTCCTATTCGCCGCTGAAAAATATAATAACACAATTCACTCTGTAACGGAAGTTAAACCAATTGATTTTGTTCATAATAAAATAAAATCCATTGATGAAATCAGATTAAGACTAGAATCAAAAAAAAACAAAAAACAATTGAAAAATTAAACAAAAATCGAAAAGATTTCAAACATGAAGATAAAAGCGAGGTTTTAGTAGAAAATCCAGAGGGTGTTCGACATAAACACAGAAAAAAATATGTAAAAATTAAGTCAAGATTAATAAATAATAAATTTAAAGATAATAGAAATCGAAATATACACCCCAATAGAATAAAAAGACAATTTAAATTCCTTTCAGATAAGAATAACACACAAACTAGTATCGAAAACCATCAGCAAAACGCAGAAGAAAGCTCAATCGCACCTATATCCTAAAGAGATGTTTAAATTCTTACTTTTGTTCTTATCAATAATAAATCTATCATCAGGAACCATAAACATCGAAAAACTAGAAAATCAGGGAGGATTCCAAATTATTAAACTAAGTGAGATTCAATTAATTCAAAACTATACTAAAATTTTCCATATAATAAACATTAAGGAGGTAAAAGCAACTTTAATTAGCATAGAAAATAATATAAGAATTGCCTTTTCAAATCCCAAAGACAGCTTAAAAATAAAACAACTCCAAGTCCAAATTAATAAAACCCGTCATAATATAAAAACGTTACTACCACATCGACATAAACGAGCTCTTATGAACGTTGGTGGTAAAATCTTAAAATGGTTATTTGGTAATTTAGATGATGACGACAAAAATGAAATAGAGGAACATTTAAAAGTAATAGATATAAATAATGAAAACTTAATTAAAAACTTAAATGAACAGGTTAATATAAATAATCAACTACAACAAAATTTAGAAATTCTACAAAAACGTATTAATGAAAATAATTATCTTATAAAAATCACCCTTACAAATTCTACAAATATTATCCATGAAAGCATTAAAGAAATGCAACTTTTTTCAATCCTTGCCGATATTAACCTTTTAAATTCAGAAATAGATAAAATTCAACAAAACATTCTATTCGCTAAACATGGCGTTATGACTCATTCAATTCTAACTAACGAAGAAATCGATGAATTCGAAATTGATGTCTTAAATATAGAGAAATTAAAAGTTCAATCGCTAGCTTAGGTACAAAAATAGTTTTCGTCCTCCTTATTCCCAATATGTCTAAAGATTTTGCTGTCAGTTATAACGTAATACCAGCGCCAAATAACAATTTTGAAGAAATTAACATTGAGCCTACTACTATAATAAAGTTTCAGAATAAAATTTATGCTAATACTGAAGAAAGTCTTATAAAAAAATTAAAAGAAAAAAATGGTTGTATAAAAAATTTAATGTTCAATAGTTTTAAGAATTGTACAAAAAGAAATAATCCAAAATATGAAATTGTAGAAATATTACCTCATATGATTCTAATTAAAAATGCTAAAAATATAACTTTGACAAATAGTTGTAATGATATTATATATAAATTAACAAATAATAGTATTGTAACTTTTAATAATTGTTCTATAAGTTTTGATGATATTGTATTTAAAAATTTTGAAAGAATTGTTGTTAATCACATAATACTACCTAATTATTTTGAAATAGAACATTTAAATATGACACCTAATATAGAAGATATTCACATTAAGCAAATTGAAAATATTGATGAAATCGAAAATTTAAAAAACAAAGTTAAAAATCACTCACTTATAACATTTTCTACTACATTTTTAATTATAATGTCTATAATAGCCTATTTCATCTTACGTTTTTTTGTTAAAAATACTTTAAATAAATCTAAAATTAATGTTAAACTGAAAGCATAAAAGAAAGTAAAATTATAAATATAACAGAAAATAAATTAGAAAACTTTAAAGATTTGGAAACTAAAGATAATAAAGTAACTGTTGAAAAAATGGTAACTCAGGAGAGTTTCCAACTTAACGAGGGGGGAGTCATATATCCCACAGTAACATTCCATAATTAAATAAAACTTATTCTAATACTTTCCCACGAAAATTAATTTAAATATTTTCTCATAATTCACATTACGATAAAATGCAAACTCCAATATTATAAATTACATTGAATTAATTCTCATACCTAAAAATTGCATTAAGCCGGACGAGGATATTGTATTACAATTTTAAATTAATAAAACAACATAAATATAAATTGGATTACATTTATCGTAACGTGACTTATGATGATTTTCATAAATATATTAAGCTAACAAATTATAATATTAGTTCAGTTCCTAATTAACTCTAAAAGCTTTCGGTTCTTGTTAAAATAAAAATTGTTTCTTGTCAAAGTGTAAAACCTGTAAAAATAATTAATTGTTTAAATAAAATTATATTTTTTAACTACAGAATTTTTGTGTTTGAATTACATTTATTTATTTTTTGTTGTTATAAATATTCTAAAACATAATTCGCGTATTTAAATAGAGATATGTAATACATATAATTTAAGAACAAAAAATATGAAATTTTACTAATAATTCATATCCTTACAGTCCAAATCCTTCACCCAATAACAACACTAATTCCGGCAGCCCCAATTTTAACAATAATAGGGCTCCCACTAATAGATTTAGAGATAATGGGCCAATTACTTGTTTAAAATGTGGTTTGGTAGGTCACATTAGTAGAGATTGTAGAGGAGGAGGAGAAAAAACTAACACAACGTTAAAACGTAATTTGTGCGGTAATGAAGGACATTACGGAGCAACATATGTAATCTAAAAAGAATACCATCAGCAGGAGTGAATGCACTTAATATGGAAATGTAAATGTGCGATTGGTGTGACAGAGAAGAACATGGAGAATTAAATTGTCCTGCCCGCCAAATATACCAAGCTAAAATTTTATGTTCGGGAAACGAACGGGAAATGGAACAAACCTCAAACGGCATTCCTAAATCAATCGAGTGGGGTGGGTTCATATGATATTGGACCCGAGTCATTGGTGACGTTACCTTTAGATATCAATAGAAACAGAGAAGTTACGTTACTAGTAGATACAAGCGCACAAGTCAGCCTATTGAATAAAGACAGTATAGCAGATCTATTAAAACAAATAGAAAAATTAATATTCGAACGTTACATAATGAAAGTTTAAGTCTAGGAGCTTGTAAATGGAATTTTCTAACACCTAGTACGTGAAGCTGCGAATAAATTATGTTAGTTAATGTAATAAAATTATTAAAAATAATTTATTAGAAATGAAATGTTATTCGTTTTTAAAGGTATCTAGTCTTTTAAGAAATAAATTTAATTTAGTTTTTGTAATGTTATAATTTTATTATGTTAGTTAATGTAATAAAATTATTAAAAATAATTTATTAGAAATGAAATGTTATTCGTTTTTAAAGGTATCTAGTTTTTTAAGAAATAAATTTAATTTAGTTTTTGTAATGTTATAATTTTATTTGATTAAATATTATAATTTATGAAAATAATATTTTATGGGATAAGCTATAAAATAAAATTTTAAAAATAATTAAATAATTAAATAAATATATGCTTAGAATTAGCAATTATTAATAAATATGTTATAATTTATTTTAACTTATAAATTATTTATTTTGTTTTAAATTGTTTATTAAAATATTTATTTTAATTTTAAAAATAAAGTAATAATGATAAAATTAGTATATAATTAATGTATAAATAATATAAATTATGATAAGTTTTTATAAAGAATTCGGCAAATATAATATTCGCCTGTTTAACAAAAACATGTCCTTTAGAATTGTATTTAAGGTTTTGTAAATTACCAGTGGATGGCATGGTTGGTTGGTAGAAGTGGCGAGTTCCAGCAACATACCCGGTGACCCCAATTAGCGCATATGCACCGTTTTGCTACCACTCATGCTCATGAGACCAGGTTAAGTTACGCGGTGAAGATAGGGTGTTTAGATCCACCTCGTGTTATTCAAGAAGCGTACCGTGTTTTTGGGTTGCTTCGAGGCTTTATCGTTGAGTTATTCGAGGTATAGACTGCCGAAAGAGTTGTATCTGGCCCTGGATAACGCAAGGCACTGCAAGATGAAATGCACTATCGTCTCTTTCTCGTGCGTTACTTTGCAGCTGCGGCATGAATAGTTGGATGGAATATTAGGGAATGAATTTTTAATAAAAAATTGCTATATTAAAGGACCTGAACAACGGTTACGGTTTCCTGTGACTAAAGAGAATAAAGAGGAATTTTCAGTACCACTACAACTAAGGAAAAAATCAGAAAATAAGATGACAACACCACAACGTAATGTACATATCCATAGTTTACAACATTCAAGACCAGAATTCAGCACTGATTCAAACTGTAAAAACAAGGCTGATAACAAGGTACCAATTTGTTGGACCAGTAACAGTGAAAACTTGGAAACAACAGTTTTGGGAAGTGTGAACAACATCAAAGAAACTGATCACTTGAAGTATTACACTAACGCTGATAACAAGGCCCCAATTTATTGGACTAGCAACAGCGAATACTTAGGAAAAATATTTTCATTAAGTGAGAACAGTCTCAAAGATATTGAACATTTCGGGAGTACTGAGTTTAAACGTGGTATTAAACCATTGCAAAGAATAGATGAAGCAGATAAATTCACCAAAATAAACGATATATTTAATAAGAAGGATGAAAATATGAAAAAAAAATTTGTTAGTTCATGTAAAATAGAGGAGAATAATGTTGAAGTAGAGAATAAGTTGGAAAATGAGGAAATAATAAATAATAATAATAAAAATATCTTTATTTCATTTAAAAATTAAAACTATAATACAAATATTTAATAATTTTTTTATAAAAACCAAAATTGAATTTTAATTTTTTAATGAAATAGTAGGAACATTCTGTTGTCTGAACAAGACAAGTGACGAATGAAACTTAAAAAAGTGATATAAATGCTTTATTAAATTAAATGCATATATTTATGGGGAAAAACATATCAAAAAGCAATCAAAATGAAAAAGATAAATTTACAAATATTAAAATTTAAAAAAAATAAAAAAATTTAAAAAGTATAATAAAATTTAAAGAAGATAACATTAAAAAAAATATATAACAAAATGAGCAAATGAAATGAAATACTATATGAATTAAATAATTAAATTGAATTAGAAACAAAATTATAGTACAAGTGCGGTAATCCGAACGCAATTTTTAGTTTTCATCGTTCGAATTATCGAATGTTCGGATTATCGAACGGAGAAATTATGCATCTAAAATTTTGCTGATTTTCACCGAAAATTAAAAAAGGACCAACATTAATAGTATTTTAAAATTTTATTTATTTAATTCTTTATTTATATCATCTAGAATATTATTACGAAGATTTCTCAAAACCAAAATTTTATCTAAGTTATAATTTTGTTGCTCCACATAACAAATTAAATTATCAATATTATCTAGTGCTGTTCGTTGTGTTAAACAAATATTTGATACATTGGGGACAGAAGCTGAGCTAATGATCGTGTCATCACACTATTTCCAGAATCATTTGCATTATTTGAAATATCGTCTTCTTCGTCGCGTGGTATTTCGTGTCCTTCAACTAAAGCTACTATTTCCATATCGGTATAAAGATCATATTCAACTTGTTCATTTGGATTATTTAATGATTGTACCACATCTTCTACACTTACTATTACTGCATTATCCTGTACTCTATGCAATTGGTTTATCATCTCAGTTAATGGTATTATGTCTTCATCTTCCCAGATTTCAATAAAAATATAATTTGGATATAGGATATGGTTAAATTCAAAAAGCCAAAGTTTAATTTGTTTTAAAAAGTTTAATGCCACTCTCTCGCATCTATAAATGTACGGTAATCTATTAAATAGATGAGGTGCAATAATATTATAGAAGTGACAGAAGTGCATCTTACAAAATTGGGGAACAACAACGAAATTTCTGGTATTTCCTCTTAAGTTATGGTGCATATCAATTCGAGGATCATCATATCCTGATTTTTCAAAAAACAATTTTAATACCTTATAGTAGTATAGATGCCTTAAAGGTAGAATTCCAAGTGTCCTGAAAGAATCAAAGCTGGGCGTTAAACGACTAACCTTTAATATAATACGTATGGCATGTTTCTGCTTAATTAGCAAAGGTTCAATTTTATTATAATGTGTACCACCCCAGCAGCTAATGCCATATTGTAATTTTGATTTCAAAAGGCCATGATATACAAGTTTTAAAATTTGCAAAGGGCAGTATAGACTAAGATGATATAACTGTCTAACTATTTTGTTCAAATATTGTTTTAAGTATGTTGTATGATCTTTCCAACTCATATTAACATCCATTAATACACCAAGATACTTAAAACTAGATACACGTTCAATTTCGAAACAACTAGCATCACAGTTAACATTATCATTAAAAAAATTTATACAGGTATCATGTTCACAGCATTTATGTAAGCGAAATTTTTGACAACAAGGTGAATGGTACACAAGAGGCATATCTTCAAAAACATTACCAGAAACATTAAAAAACATAAATTTGGTTTTGTTGCTTATAACTAATTTATGAAATTTAAACCACCGACGAAGAATTTCCAGATCATGGTTTATATTTATAAATGAATTAAAATAATTATCAGTTGCGTATGATAAAGCAGTATCATCAGCAAAGGCTGTTATTTGACCTTTAAAACACTGAATAAACAAAGAATTGACAAAAATAATAAATAATATTGGACCTAAAACGGAGCCTTGTGGAACACCTATATTTAAAGTTTGAAACGAACTAAACGTATTTTTAACTTTGACACTTTGCTTACGATTTTTATGATAAGAAGCAAACCAATCATACATAAAACCTCTGAATCCCGCATTATATAATTTATTCAGCAACAATGAATGATCTACCATATCAAAAGCTTTCGTAATATCTATAAATAATGCAGCTGATATTTTATAATCATTAATGGAAGTATATATTTCACTGCACAATTTTAACAGTATTATTATGGTATACCAATTTGCATGTCTTACTATGTGTGGTTCATTTAATAATTTTTTTAAATGTTCATCAAATGAATTTAATTGATGAGATGCCTGGTTTAATTCATTTAATTTTATATTTGTAATTTTTATTGGTTTTAATTTAAAGTCATCATTATATTTCGTTAAATTTATTTTAGAACAACATTTATCATTTAAAATATTAACTTCTGGAATAATATTGTTATAATTTTCAGTAAAAATATTAACGGTTTTTAATTCAATTGATCTTGAATATCCCTTACAGTCGGGTTTTAATTTCAATATACCTGTTTTATTCAAAATCTATATGCATGTTTATAATCTATAGGTAATGGAAATTTTTTTCCATTTATTAATTGATTGGAAAACTTATACATTTCATCTATCAATTGTTTTGGATAAATTACTGTAGGATGTATAATATTTAATTTAGCAAACAAAATTGCATCAATCAACGAATCATATTGCTTATTCTGTTCATTAGTTAAATAGCTCAATGTGGTTAAATGTAAATTTACTAAAGTAAAATATTCAAAATTAGATTGCTTATCAAGTACAGCTTTCATAAATTGATTAAGTTTATCAATGTTTTCATTAAATGATTTTTCATGAACTTTTAAATTTAATATTGAATCATTAAAATTAGTTATTGTACTTTTAATAACATGAATTTGATCTTTCATTAATTGTTGAATAGCTTTATCATCATTTTCTACTTGATTAATTACTTCATTATAATAATCCGCATCGTTTGAATCCGGTATACCGAATAACCATTTTAAAATATAGCCACCTCCATTAAAAATTCCTCTTTTAATTCTTAATTCTTTTTTTAAAAGATAGGAAAAATAATTTTGTTTTTCTATTAATTTTGGAATTTGAATAGAAATAAATTTTAACATTTATGTACATTCTTGTGCATATTTTTTATCAACAATTGGATTACAAATATTTTCAGATTTGATATAAATATTTTCAACTAATCTTGTTTTCTTCAAATAAAAACCTATATCTACATAAGTTATTAACTTATAATAATCCGAATATAACTTAAGATTATATTTAAATTCAAAAAACAATCCACTTCCATTCTGTATTTCCTTAATAGAATAAACTTCCTCTCCTTTAAGAAGTGAAGAATTCAAAACAAATATGCAAAACATTAAGTAGAACCTAAAAAAGTTTTAAGACGATTAAAATACACTCTAATTTGTTTATTTTTTATTTTAATAGTAGCATTTTTATTTTTATGAATTTTTAATATTTTATAAGGACCATTATAGTTAGGACTTAATTTTTTAGACAACCCCGTTTTTCTTGCCTCATTTTTTAGATAAACGAAATCATTTATTTTATATTGTGGATTGAAAATATCCCTATCATAAATCTCTTTACTCTTAAATTTCGATTTTAATATATTATTTCTGGCGATTTCATGAGTTTTATTTAAGCGATATTTTAATTGGTCATAATAATTTTCATAAGTATATTTAAATTCAAGATCACTTGTAATTGATGAAGGGAGAATTGGTTTATAACCAAATACCAATTCATATGGTGTAAATTTTGTTGTGGTATGAAAATGAGTATTATATGTAAACATTGCTAAAGGAATATATTTATCCCAATCAGTTTGATTTTCATTAAAATAATGTTTTAAATAATCTTTTAAAGTAGTATGTGATCTTTCTAAAGCGCCATTAGATTGTGGATGAAATGCGGTAGACGTAATATGCTTAATTCGAAATAATTTGCACAATTGTTTTATTAAATTTGACATAAAATCAGTTCCTTGATCAGTTAAAAAATTTTTTGGAATACCAAACATTGTTATGAAATTTACAAGGTTTTCAGCTACTGTTTCAGCTTCATGATTAATAATAGGAATAGCATAAGAAAATTTAGTTAAATCATCTTGCATTGTTAAGATATATTTATTTCCATTTTCAGTTAAAGGTAAAGGTCCAACAATATCAAGTGATAGTTTTTCAAAAGCTTGATCACTGGTACTTGTTATTTCCATAGGAGATTTAAAATTTTTTCGATTTGTTTTATTTAACTGACAAGAATTACAAGATTTAATGTAATTTTTTACATCATTTTTCATATTTTTCCATTTATATCGTGATTTTAATCTTTTTATCATTCTATGATAACCCACTATGACCAGAAATAAGTGAATTATGATTTTCTTCTAATATTTTTGGAATATCTTCAGGAGTTGGTTTGATTATAATATTTTTATATAGAGTTATTTTGCTTTTAGAGTTCCTAAAAATATATAATATAATATCCTTACATTTTTCATATTTAAATTGATTATTATCATTTGAAGAATTTTATTTTATCCTTTTCTAACTGATTCTTTAAATTTTGAATTGTATAAAAGAAATCAGAATATGAAGCTTTGTTGAAATGATTTTGTTTTATAAAACAATGATAAAATATTTGATTCTTTTTATTTTTATTAAAAGTTTTGAAGATAGAAAATATTTCATGATTAGTATTTTTTATTATTTCAGGATTTCCTGAGGAATTTAAAATTTCTTCACAATATTGATTTTCATTATTTAAATCAATAGCAGTAAAATATGCGATATCTTCTTTTGATTGCATTATATGTTCATTACTTTCATTAAAATTAGGCTCAAATGAATTATAATAAAATTTTATATAATCATCAAATGTTTCTTTTTGAAATGTTAAGGAAATATTAACTAATTTTTCACAATTTGGAATTCTAGACAAACAATCAGCATTCGAATTAATACGACCTGGTTTATATATAATTTCATAATCAAATTCTTCTAACATTAATCTCCATCTAACTAATTTTGATCCAGGGTCTTTAACATTGAAGAGGCACGTTAAGGGTCTATGATCAGTACAAATTTAGAATTTACGCCCATATAAATAAGGTCGGAAATGTTTAATAGCCCAAATTATTGCTAAAAGTTCTTTTTCTGTTGTATTGTAAATTGTTTCAGCACGATTTAAAGCTCTACTAGCATATGCAATTGGTAAATCAGAACCTAAAGAAATTTGACTTAAAACTGCTCCTATTCCGGCATTAGAAGCATCTGTGGTAAGAATAAATTCTTGTGAAAAATTTTGATAATTTAATATTGGGGCTGAAGTTAATTTTTGTTTTAATAAATTGAAAGAATCATTTTGTTCTAATTGCCAAATAAATTTGGTATCATCTTTTAATAATTTCCTTAAAGGTTTAGTGATATTTGAAAAATTATTAATAAATCTCCGATAAAACCCAGTAAGTCCTAAAAATGATTTAATTTCTTTTTTTGATTTTAGAATTGGATATTTAATAATACTTTTTATTAAATTAGGATTTGCTTAAACACCAGTTTCAGTAATCACATGTCCTAAATAAGTTACCTCTTTTCTTAAAAATTCACATTTGTCTTATTACATAAGGTGTAGAAAATGCTGTGTAGAAATTTGGATTCATTTTTATTTGATGAAACCCTGATGCTAAATCTAAGGTTGTAAAATATTTTGAATTACCAAGTTGATCTAGAATTTCAGTCATATTTGGAAGGGGATAAACATCATTTTCTGTGATGTTATTTAATTTCCTATAATCAATGACAACTCTCCATTTTCTTTCTTCTGAAGCATCAAGTTTTTTAGGTACAATCCATAAAGAAGATGACCAAGGAGAAGTTGAAGGCTTAATAATTCCCTCTTCTAACATTTTATTAATTTGTTTATCGACTTCGGTTTTATGAATCTCAGGATATCTATAAGTCTTAGCGACAATAGGATTTTGGTTATTATTTGTATATATAGAATGTTGCACTGAATTAGTAAATGATAATATATCTCCACTTAAATTAAATAATTTATCATATTCATTACATAAATTTAAAATTGATTGTTTTTCTTCATCATTTAGATGAGTAAGCCTTAAATTTTGGTGCAACAAATTTTTCCGATCTACTTTATTGTAGACAATTTCTTTTGAAATATTTAACACCTGAGATATTTGAGGTAACTTTTCTAATTCAATTTTTAAATTAGATATGACAACATCTTTATTTGTTGTATTTAAAATTGAAGCTATTGCTTTATTATTTTTTTCATCAACTTTTGTGATAGCTTTACTTAAATAAACACCATCACTTAAAAATAAATCTTTAATAATACCTTCTTTAGTATTAGGGTTTTGAACATGTAATTTAACAAATGTTTTAGTTCTTGCTTTTAACCTTATAGAATTTGTATTTAAAGTATTTTTTATATTTCTTATGTTTTGTTCAGTTTCGTTTTGATATAATAAAGATACAGAAAAATTATATTTTTCGAAATAAATCTCATTTTTATTATAATTAATAATACTTTTATTTTTGGTCAAAAAATCATTCCCTAATATACCATCGTATGGCAAATCAATTTCGATATCATTTGCGATAACATAAAATTTATGGTAAATTATATTCATTTTATTAGATATATTAAATTTTAATTTAACATACACAATACCTTTAGTAGGAATTGTTTTTTCAGGAGTTATTCCTTTTAAATATATTATATCTTTATTATAAATTTTTTCTTCTTGATTTAAATTTGATTCAGAAATTATTGAAACATTAGCTCCAGTATCAATAAAAAATTTTACTGTTTAAAATTTAGTTTGTTTACAGTTTACTTCAACATAACGAGTATTAGATAAATATGAGATAATATTTATTGATAAAGGTTTGATAAATTTGTCATCTCTAATACTGGTGAGCTGTCCTGAGGGATGACATTCAAAGGAAGCTCTGAGATGTTTTCCGATTTATTTAATTTATTATCAGCCACTTTATTTTTATTTTGTCTTTTATAACATTGTTCGATAACATGACCTTTTTTCTTACAATATTTACAAAATTTATAATTTTGTGTTGTATGATTTAATCTAGTATCATTTGAATATAATTGAAATTTTGAATTAAAAGGTTTTTATGTAGTATTATTATTATTAATTTTATTATCGGAATTGAAATATTTTATATTTTCAGATTTTTGTTTATTATAATATTGATTATATTTAAATGAATTACTTGCAGTAGCAGCAAATAAGTTTAAGTGATGGCAACTAGAATCTAGTATTATTAAATGTAATATAGTTGTTTTATGAGAAAATCAATTGCACATATCCAAAAAAAAAAAAAAATAATAAACGGAACTGATTTAAAATATTTCTCAGAATCTAGTTGAGTCAACTAGAATCTATTATGATTTTCTCAGTGTTAAAAAGAATAATGAGAGCTATTTCAATTGTATTTGCCCCACTCCAAAATATTTTTTTGCAGTTGATTTATCTAATCTATCAGTTAAAGTGAAATATTCGCGTCGTAAATATCAATTAAAAAAAATATTGCTATTTAGTGAACATTTAAGAAAAATTAATTCCGCACAATTATTTAATTTTTTTTTGGAAAATTGAGTAGATCAAGAATCTGCAAACCTATTAAAAAGTAAATTTGAAAAACCAATAACTAAATATATTTTTAGACATTTTATTTTAAAAAATTCATGTTTTGTAAATTTTAATTTCGTATTAAACACACTACGATGCAAATTAAATTATATGAAAACTAGCTGGTGGTGATAGAATAAAATAGATTCCACCACCTAGCTCTTCATTCTATTTAATTTGTATTCTAGGGACTCCGCTAAGTATAATATGAAATTAAAAGTTGCAAAAAAAAATATTGGATCAATTAAAACCATTTTAACACTAAAATATAAAATATGTAAAAATCGGGCGCCATTTGTAACAAACAAATGTCAAGAGCCTTAACCAATCACAATCTTCTAACTAATTAAAATATAATACTAATTATCCAATAATAATATTGGGTTACCGCGCTGCACGTCTAATTGGGGTAGCTTAAGCCGGAAAATAGGGGGTTCACAAATGCACGTAACATTCATACAAAACTTGCGTGCAATAATAAACTAAACAAAATAAATAAAGAAAATCAAGGATAAAATATACTAATAAAAATTAATAGAAAAATATAATAAAGTACTCTAAATTTTAAATTCCCCTAAAACTAATATGTAACACCAAAATTAGGTATTTATGTTTAATGAAATGGATTTAGATGTAATACCATTTTAAATTTGCCCACCCATCCATGTGATCAATACTAAAATCCTAAAATAATCCTAAATCTATGATTACCCTATATATTATTCAAATCTTACTTACTCACTCACTCACTGCATAATCTCATAAAAATCTTAAATCCTGCGAAGGAAAAATAAAAAAACCTTATTTGAAAAGAAATATTATTTCGTCCATTTTAAAATAAGTTTTATTAAAAATTCAAAAAAAAAATTTGTATACACAAATATAAAATAATTCTGATAAAAAAACTAACTCTAGTACTACAATAAAAACTTTAATAAAAAATTAATACATAACAACACAACTAATATTTAAAATTTTGTTGTTGTAATTACTATATATTATATAGGGAAGCCATTAATTATTATTATAAATTCAAATAATTGTACACACCCTTTAATTGAGTTTATAATATCAAATAAATCTACAAAATATATATATAAAAAAAATCGAATGCAATTAATATATTAAAAAAAATCTAAATTTTTATATAATTTAAATATATTAAGTTAAAATTTGGGTAGAATATTCCATATTTTAAATAAAATAAATAAAACCTAATACTGAAATTTCTTGAACTTATTGAAAACTAAAATGTCTGAATAAACCACGCAATAACTAAATATTATGTATATATATGTATATATATATATATATATATATATATATATATATGAATTCAACCAAAAAAAATCAAAAAAAAATCCAAGATTTCCTAATCCATAATTTTAGGTGATTTACAAGGAAATCTCAAGTAAATTAAAAAAAAAAAAAATAATATTCCAAACAAGAATTTTAGATATTAATCGCGAAATAAAAAAAATAAATAGGAATGAATTCAAATTTCTAGTTTCGTAAATAGCCAGGTAATACCAGACTATTAATAAAATCAGAAAATGAATCCCAGGGAATACCTGTCTTCCATTTGCAGTCGAAATTTGCACTGTCCACTTTTTCTTGTACCACCGATTTTAAGTGTATTTATATCATTTTGAACAATGGTTCTAATTAAAAATTATGAATTTGATAATTGTATTTTAAAAAATAACGTTTAATTCATAATAAATTACGGAAATTTAATAAAATTTATTACTAATACATACAAAATGTAGGTAATAATTGATTTTAAAGATTATTGAACTTTATGAATTCTACTAGAATTCAAAAAAAATGATACAAAATGATAATTTAGGTAAATTCCCTAAAAATCAGGTGAAACATAAATAGGATTCCCTATTTATATAATAACTCCATAATAATTTTTATCCCATATAATTTATTTTTGTGGGGATAAACTACAAGTTTTCTTTTTTTTATTTTTTTTTTTATGTTGGAATATGGAACTTGTTCAGATTGATAAGTTCTAGACGGGGTTGTGTCTTGACTTCATAATCGATACACCTAAAATTATGCAATCCGAAAATCCTGATATTCAATCTTTAATTGCAACTATTCATATACAAAAAAATGAACCATTACAGAACAGATACGTTGGCGGTTATTACCAGCGAAACGGAACTGTATGATGGTTTAAAAAAAAAAAAAAAAATAATCAATCACGAGATAGTTCAAGAAATTTTTGTAATATAATTCAATACTACTAATAAAAAAAATAAAAAAAAAACTTAATAACTAGATAAAAAAAAAAATCAAAATAAAAAAAATAATTGAAAATAATTAAAAAAAAAATAAAAATAATTAAAAATAATAAAAAAAAAAATCAACTAATTCAAAATAATAAAAAAAATAATCCAAAATAATTCAAAATAAAAATTAAATCTTCATCCATATATTTTAATATCCATTCGATCAATGAGTCGGAAGGCTTTAGCTACTTCTTCCGTGATGCATTCATCTGGGGCCGCTTGAGGTGGTAATTGATGTTGATGTTGTTGTTGAATCTGATGAATCTGTTTTTTCTGATGTTTTTGCTTGCGCTGCTGCCGGTTATTGAACCACACACCTTCACGCGTCTGCACATCACATTGCTTTCCCCTAAGTGACGTGGTGGGGCTGGTGGTAGCGGTGGACGTGGTGGTGTACGAGGTGGTGAATGTGGTGGTAGCTGAGCGTGAGAATACCTCACGCTCAGCTGCGGACGATGGAGGTGAAACCACCGTTTCTTCTGGGGCATCTCTCAAATGCTCGGGAGTGGTAGGAGTTCGAGGGATATCCCAAGATAAGTGCTCCTCCAACTCTCTCTCCTTCATCATAATTGGTAAGCTGAAATATATATTTTATTAATTTATTCTCCTTACCTATTCTTATGGGTATGGAAATCTGGTATTTTCGTTGTCTAATCAAAATTCATATATATATATATACATAATTTGGTTAATCAATAATTTTTTAATAAGATTGTTGTGTATTAATGGATGATTAAATAAATTGAATTCTATCTTATAAATTTATACAAATATATTTTGGTATAGTTTTTACTCAACCTATGATACTATTTTCGAACATTCTTTGCGTGATAAATACCAACGCTTCTACCCTTATGATCTGCTAGTTCATATAATGAACTACCTAAGCTCTTTAAAACTATAGATTTTACAAATTTGGGAGCAAGTTTTGCATTATATTTATCTGAAGCTTTGCTTAATGTAAAATTTCTACGAAAAACTTCTTGTCCTAATACAAAATTTACATCTTTCTTTGCTCTCAAATTGTATGTTTTAATGTTTCTATCGTATGCTTTCTTGATATTTTCTTCAACTTGATTTCTGATTAGCTGGATTTGGTCAAGCTTGTCTAAACTAACTTATTGATATTTCTAAGTAGATTATTGATAAGCTATTGATATTTCTAAGTAGATTATAGGAAGTAGCATCATTAATCATATTTTGGCCATAAAGCACAAAATAAGGGGAATACCCGATTGATTGATGCATAGAACTACGCAAAGCTGCACTTATTTTGGACAAATTATTATCCCATTTAGTGTGGTCTTTTACTAAATACGCTCTGATGCCAGACAATATTGATTGATTTACTCTTTCTGACGCGTTGGCTTGAGGTGAATATAAAGCTGTATACATGTGTTTGACACTATAATTATTTAAAAGTTCATTGAACATATTTGATATAAATTGAGAACCATTATCACTGATAATTAATTCTGGAACTCCGTAAGTATGAAAAATTTCTTCTTCAATAAATTTACAAATCGGAGTGGATGTAATTTTTTTTAATGGTTTCAACCAATGAAATTTCGAATAATGATCAAGAACTATTAATGTACCTATATAGACTGCTTTCATTCTTGGATAAGGACCCAAGATATCGATATACAATCTTTGAAAAGGACGTTCCGATATAGCTTGTGAACTCATTAAAGGTCTCAAAGTTTGATTCGGAAATTTCGATTGTTTACAAATTTCACAATTTCTTACGAAATTTCGAACTTGTAATGCCATCTTTGGCCAATAAAAATTCCTGCGTAAACGCTCTAAAGTTTTTGAAATACCACCATGTGCAACTATTGGTGGATTATGGGCGCGTTCAATGACAATATTTGTAAGTTAATCAGGTACCCATAATTTCCAAGCACGTTCTTCTTGGTAAATATTACCTGTAGAATGCTCTACGCGTTTGTAAATATAATTGTCAAGAATTCTGATTTTCTGCGATTAGGGTTCTAAAATTTACATACTCATCAGAAGCAAATGCTTCTGGATTTAAATCTATTTTTGGACCTATTATATCGATTTCGTTTATTGTATTTTCGTCTTCAGAAATTCGCGATAAAATGTCTGGTACTGTATTTAGACTACCATGACGATGTTCAATAACGAAATCAAAACCTAGAAGCTTTAAGGTCCATCTATCTAATTTACCAGCTAAATCATTCTGTGACATTAGCCATTTTAAGGATGCATGATCGGTAATAATTTTAAATGGGTATCCTTCAATATATGCTCTGAATTTCTTTATTCCCATTATTGCAACTAAACATTCTTTTTCCGTGACTGTGTTCTGAGCTAAGTTTAACTTTTTGCTCATAAAAGCTACAGGACGTTCGTTTCCTTGATCATCTACTTGAATTAACACGCAACCTACACCACTATTACTAGCATCACAAAAGGACGCGAAAAATCAGGATTAATTAAAACAGGAGCGCGCGACAACGAATTCTTATATTTACGAAAAGCTACATCAACTTCATCAGTCCAAACGAATTTAGATCGACCTTTTTTTAATGAATCAGTTATTGGGGTAGATAATGTTGCATAATCTTCAAGGAAACGTAATACCCGGCCATTCCTAGAAATCTGCGAACTTGTCGTACTGAATTTGGTGCTGGATAGTCAGCTATTACGCTAACTTTATCTGAATCTACTCTAAGACCGCCTTTGCCAACTACAAAACCTAGATATTTTACTTCATTTAAACAAAATTTACTTTTTCCGACATTTATTATTAATCCCGCTTTACGAAGGTGTTCAGCAACTGTAGATAATATTTTCATATGATCTTAGAAAGATTCCGAAATTATCAATAAATCGTATAAATAAACAAAAACTTTATTTTTTAAATATGGTGGAATTACTAAATCCATCAATCTACACATAGTTTGAGGAGCATTGCATAATCCAAATGGCATGACCTTAAATTGATATAGTGGTCTACCTGGTATGGAAAATACCGTTTTTTCTTTCGGTTTTTCTTCAAGAGGTATCTGCCAAAAAGCGTCTTTCAAGTCGAAATTATTATTTACATTATTTGGTAATGTTAACCTAGGTTCTGGACGAATATTCATATTTTGTATCGAATGTTCTACGGTTTCCTTTATCGATTGTTTCAAGCTAGCTTGTAGTCTACTCATAGCTAGATCTTGGTTTACTTCTACCGTTTTCCTAATGATTTCCTTTAAAGTGGATAAATCGAAAGAATTTCCGATTGCACCTCTTGGATCTGAATTCGATATTTGGTCGTTTATGGTTGCAAACTGGTTTGATGCACCCATACTTGGATTTGTGATTTTATCAGGGGTTAATAAATAAGTCTGAGATCTGGTTATAACATTAGTTTTTAATGATGCACCAATATTTTTCGATTGTTTAAGTTTGTGGGTTTTAAAATCTTTTACAAGACATTCCTCACGACAATTTGGACACGTTTGGTTATCTTTTAGCCATGTGCTGATAAATGCGCTATGAAATACATGTTGACATTTAGTAATAACTAAGTTATTTGATGTCGACAGTAATTCACTACAAATGGAACAATGAGTTTCCATATCTACTTTCCTTGGTGAATGAAACAATTCAATACTCAAAGAATTAATAATAACTTCAAAAATTAATGAACTAAATGCTTTTTCCCTAGCAATCAATAAGATTTTTAATTGATACACAGCGAAGGTAAATTTAAATAACACAATACTACTTTTGGGTACAGAAAAGAAATAAACTAATTAATAAACTCGATTATACATATGTACATAAACTAAATTAAGGTAAATAAATAAATTTCCTGAAACTACACTAATAATCTTATATATTATTCCTATACAGATACAATACTAATACAAAACGTCAAACCTAATAATGGACGTTAATTAGCTACAAAAAAAAACCAAATTGAAACGTATTTCCGAAAATTAAAATTTCAACCTATGAATCAATATTTAATCCCTACAAGGATAATACATAAAATATTAATTAATAAAAATCGAGTGCCAAAAACCTTGATGTTCTTCCGGTCCTTTCTAGTGCATCATTTGTAATTAACAAATGTTCCACTTTTCTAGACACCTTGGTTACTTTCAAGGTCCCTTGACCCTTGGATACTTTCAAAGTCCCTTGACCCTTGAATACTTTCAAGGTCCCTGCTCGGGCGCCATTTGTAATGAATGTATGTTAAACATTTTTATTTTTAGCCAAATATAATATTGGTTGAGTAGAAATAATACAATTATTGTTAAAAGGTCATTAAAATCGGGCGCCATTTGTAACAAACAAATGTCAAGAGCCTTAACCAATCACAATCATCTAACTAACTAAAATATAATACTAATTATCCAATAATAATATTGGATTACCGCGCTGCACGTCTAATTGGGGTAGCTTAAGCCGGAAAAATAGGGGGTTCACAAATGCGCGTAACATTCATACAAAACTTGCGTGCAATAATAAACTAAACAAAATAAATAAAGAAAATCAAGGATAAAATATACTAATAAAAATTAATAGAAAAATATAATAAAGTACTCTAAATTTTAAATTCCCCTAAAACTAATATGTAACACCAAAATTAGGTATTTATGTTTAATGAAATGGATTTAGATGTAATACCATTTTAAATTTGCCCACCCATCCATGTGATCAATACTAAAATCCTAAAATAATTCTAAGTGCATATATTATTCAAATATATTATTTATTACACCCTATATATTATTCAAAGTTTACTTACTCACTCACTCACTGCATAATCTCATAAAAATCTTAAATGCTGCGAAGGAAAAATAAAAAAAAACCTTACTTGAAAATATTATTTCGTCCATTTTAAAATAATTTTTATTAAAAATACAAAAAAAATTCCAAAAAAAAAATTTGTATACACAAATATAAAATAATTCTGATAAAAAAAATAACTCTAGTACTACAATAAAAACTCTAATAAAAAAATTAATGCATATTTCAACACAACTAATATTTAAAATTTTGTTGTTGTAATTACTATATATTATATGGAAGCCATTAATTATTATTATAAATTCAAATAATTGTACACACCCTTCATACTACTTTAACGATTCTGATCGCCTAGTACAAATTATTCATATTCCTATACGAATATGAGATTCTACTTTATTTGAATTTATAATGATTATTAAATTAAATACAAAATCTTCAAAATATAGATAATTCTAAAAATGCAATAATAAAATTCTAATAAAAATAAACTAAATTGACCAAATAAACTACGAAATAACTCAAAATTATATATATGTATATGAAATCTATGCAAAAAAAAATCAAAACTTAATACATATTACAATAACAACTAATTGTTACAATTTTGTTGTTGTAATTAATATATATGGGGAAGCCATTAATATTATAAATTCAAATAATTTGCACATGCAATTTGTACTACTTTCACGATTCTGATCGCCTAGTACAAATTATTCATATTCCTATACGAATATGAGATTCTTCTTTAATTGAGTTTATAATATCAAATAAATCTACAAAATATATATATAAAAAAAATCGAATGCAATTAATATATTAAAAAAAAATATAAATTTTTATATAATTTAAATATATTAAGTTAAAATTTGGGTAGAATATTCCATATTTTAAATAAAATAAATAAAACCTAATACTGAAATTTCTTGAACTTATTGAAAACTAAAATGTCTGAATAAACCACGCAATAACTAAATATTATATATATATGTATATATATATATATATATATATGAATTCAACCAAAAAAAATCCAAGATTTCCTAATCCATAATTTTAGGTGATTTACAAGGAAATCCCAAGTAAATTAAAAAATAAATAAAAATAATATTCCAAACAAGAATTTTAGATATTAATCGCGAAAGAAAAAAAATAAATAGGAATGAATTCAAATTTCTAGTTTCGTAAATAACCAGGTAATACCAGACTATTAATAAAATCAGAAAATGACAGTTCTCTCTCCACTGTTGAAGTGAGCAGACAACTAGTAGTCGGTAATTAATAGTATAATTTAATTATATTTTCCAAATTACTAGCTAACTTTAAATAAATAAAAAAAAAAATACATAAATTAAAATCGAGAAAAGATAACAATAAAATAAAGTGATAAAATCTTTTTAATATAGTTTAATTAAAATTTTTATAATAAAAGTGAATAAATAACCCTGTGAAACAGTATCATTATCTAACCATAATGGGGGATCGTGGCCCCCCACCAGGTGACCCCGGTTTATTGAATTTTACAAATAATATTGTAAAATTCGACCAAACTAAAACCTTAAATAACAAAATAGAGTGCCAGAAACATTTAATTATGAAAAGGACTGATGCTGGAAAAGACATGAGTACGGTATCACCATTTTTATTAAAAAGAGTTTTTATGAGCGTTGCTGGAGATATAGAAAACTGCATAAAACTAAGGGACGGCACTGTCTTAATAAAAACAAGAAACACATCTCAAGCTGAAAAAATTATTAAAATTTCACAAATCCAACAAACAATTAACGTAATTGTAGAAGAACATAAAACAATGAATGAAACAAAAGGCGTTGTGTTCTGCTTAGATTTTAAATACATGACAGATGAAGAAATTCTGGAAGAGATGAAAGACCAAAATATAATAGAAATCAGGCGGTTCAAGAAAAAAATGGGAGAAAAACTTGAAGAAACCGGTTTATATATACTAAAATTCGCAACTACCAATTTACCCGAACAAATACATGTAGGATACCAAAAATTTAACGTAAGAGTATATATACCACCCCCGCTACGCTGTTTCAATTGTTTAAAATACAATCATCTCACAGACAATTGCAAAAACACAAAAATGTGTTCAAATTGTAGCGAAGAATATCATCTAACTAATGAAAATGAAAAATGTGACAGACCACAAAAATGTCTTAATTGCTCTGAAAATCATAATGCATTCTCCAAAATGTGCACCCGATTTATAAGAGAGAAAGAAATTAAAACAATAAAAATTAAAGAAAAAGTCGATGTTAGAGAAGCAGTAAGGCGGTATAACATTAGATTTCCTTTCACACAACCGATTTCAAAAATAGTATCTTCCTCATTAAAAAAATGTACATGTAAATGTACCTGTAAATCAGAAGCCATAGAACAAAAAGACGAAAGCATAAACATAGATGAAAACAACAGTGTCAACGAAAAACCAACAAATCATAACACAACTAAAGCAACAACATCAAAACCAGCACAATTCAAAACAAAGGTATTAAGTAATAATAAAATTATCATATCTAAAAATGTAAATAAAAAACAAAAAAGAGAATTAAAAAAAAATGAAAAAAAAAACACAAAAAAATTAAAATCAGATAATAATTATACAGATAATAAACATTTATACAAGTAATAGTAGCATAAGTATCAGCGACTCAGAGTCAATGAAAGATTTATCTAATAATGGATAGTATTATACAGTGGAATTGTGATGGTCTATACTCTCATTATGACGAACTTAATCTAATAATAAATAAATATAAACCATTTATTTGTTGTCTCCAAGAGACTAAATTTAAATTTAATCATAACCCTAATATTAAAAATTTTAAAGCTTTTCATAAAAATATAGATTCGGAAACTGTCGCTCACGGAGGAGTTTTAACTTTAGTAAATTCTGATTTTGAATGCGAGGAAATAGATCTTAATTCTAGTCTCCAAGCTGTCGCTGTAAAAATGTTCTATCCTATTAAATTCATAGTCTGCAACCTATATCTACCAGGAACAGACAATATAAATCCCAATGATCTACAAAACATAATAAATAAGTTTGACTGCCCGTTCCTCTTTCTTGGTGATTTTAATAGTCACAATAATTTATGGGGATCTAATAAAACAGACAAAAGAGGGAAAATTATTGAAAAATTAATAAACAATAACCTACTAAATTTATTTAACAATGGTAACCCGACTCATTTTAGTTTTTCGTACAAATCGTTTAGCGCAATAGATATCACATTAGGCAGCCCCATCTTACAAAACTATTTTGATTGGTTTATAGATAACGATTTTCACAGTAGCGATCATTTTCCTATTGTTTTACCACTCTTTTCAACAAACAATAACTATGAAATCCGAGATAAATGGCGTATAAATCAAGCTAATTGGGAATTATTTAGAAATCAATTTAAATATGAAAAAGGACAATATCTAGATATTGACCAATATGAACAATCTCTCACTTCAGCTATAATTTCAGCTGCTGATCAGTCAATCCCTTTAATTAACTTTAATAACACAAAAAAAACAGTTCCTTGGTGGAACCAAGAAATTAAAGATAGTATCCAAAAAAGAAAAAAATTATTTAGAAAATATAATCAAACAATGAATGAAGAAAATTATAAAAACTTTATAAAAGCCAAATACGACGCACGAAAATTAATCAGAACATCTAAGAAAAAGTCTTGGTCACAGTTTGTAAACTCAATTTCTACAAATACCTCTTCTAATGAAGTCTTTAATAAGATCAGATCTATTAATGGTAAAAAAAAATCACAAAATATTACGTCTATAATTGACAATGACCAACTAACAATAGACAAAAAAGATATTGCCGAAAAATTAGCTAACTCTTTTGCACAAATATCAAGTACATTAAATTATTCAGAAAAATTTCGTAGACACAAAAATTCAGTAGAACAATCTCCAATATATTACCCGCCTGATTCAGGTGAAAAATATAACCAGAAATTTTCTAAAAAAGAACTTGAAAATGCTCTCACCAGCTGTAAGGGTAGCTCTCCAGGGCCAGATAAAATACACTACGAAGTTAAAACAACTCGACGAAAATGGAAAAAATCATTTTCTCGATTTATATAATTATATTTGGGCCAACGGAGTATTCCCTAAAAACTGGAAAAAAGCCACATTAATTCCTATTTTAAAAAAAGATAAAGACCCAAAAAATCTTAAAAGCTACCGCCCGATATCCCTGACAAATTGTAGTTGTAAAGTTTTTGAAAGAATGGTTTGTGCACGATTTATATAATTATATTTGGGCCAACGGAGTATTCCCTAAAAACTGGAAAAAAGCCACATTAATTCCTATTTTAAAAAAAGATAAAGACCCAAAAAATCTTAAAAGCTACCGCCCGATATCCCTGACAAATTGTAGTTGTAAAGTTTTTGAAAGAATGGTTTGTGCACGATTAAATTGGAACTTGAAAACAAGAATTTAATTACAATATATCAAGCCGGCTTTCGAAAAAACAGATCAACTCTTGACAATCTCTCTTATTTCGAGTCCGAAATAATGACTGCATTTTCAAATCATCACAATACTATATCAATCTTTTTCGACATCGAAACAGCTTATGATATGGTATGGAAAAGACTAATTTTAGACGAACTAATAAAAATGGGCTTCAAGGGTAATATACTAAAATTTATTTCAAATTTCCTTTCCGACAGAACAATAAAAGTTGCAATCGGTAAAATATACTCGCAAGAAAAATTAATTGAAAATGGTGTCCCACAAGGTTCTGTCTTAAGTGTAGTACTCTTCATAATTGCTATTAATAGCTTAACCAAATTAATAAAAATACCAGTAAAGTACATTATTTATGCTGATGATTTAGCGTTATTCACATCAGGTAATAACATTAAAAAATTACAAAAACATATACAACATACACTTAATATTTTAACAAAATGGTGCGATATAAGCGGTTTTAAATTTTCTAAAAGTAAAACGATAGCAATGCTTTTTTCTAGAAAGAGAAAAAACATTTACCACCCAGATTTATACATAGAAAATGAAAAACTCAAATATGTAGATCAGCATAAATTTCTAGGACTAATTTTTGACCCCAAATTAAAGTGGAGTGCACACATTAAAAACATTAAAGTTAGAGCTGCTAATAGATTAAATATTTTAAAAATCTTAAGTTCAAGTACATATGGTTCTGATCGCAAAATGCTGCTGAAACTTTTGAATATTATTGTACTACCAATTATTGATTATGGCAGTTACATATACAGCTCGGCGTCTAAAAAACTCCTAAAAACACTCGACCCTATTTTAAACACAGGAACACGTATCGCAACAGGTGCCTTTAAAACAAGCCCTATCTTAAGTATACTTGCTGATGCAGCACAAATCCCACTAGACTTACGGCGTGATAAACAAATAATGTCTTATGGTACAAAAATTTTGGCAAACAACAAACATCCACTAACAGATTTAATGAAAAACCAAATCATATATGACAAACTAAAAAACAAACCACTCACTAACTTATCAACCTTTCTTTGTTAGAATTAAAAATGTATTAGTTAATAAAAATATTATAATAAATGAAAATATTGCGAGACAAAGATTCTATAAAATCCCTGCTTGGACACTAAAAAACCTAAACGTTGACATAGAATTAAATAAATTTAAAAAAGCAAACACAAATAACTACACATTTTTGTCACTTTTTAAAGAAAAAATGACAACCAAATATAATAATCATATCCCAATATACACCGATGGATCAATTATCCAAGACGAGACTGGATGTGCATTTAAATGTGAAAACCATGAGGAAAAATTCCATCTCCCTAAACATACTAGCATATTTTCTGCCGAACTTTATGCTATTAAAAAAGCTGTACAATACATAAACCAGAACTATAATCGAAAACAATTTGTAGTATGCTCAGATTCATTAAGTGGTCTACAAGCTCTAATAGGCTACTCCCATAATCATCCTCTAACACAAAAAATTAAAGAACTTGTACATGAAAATAATAATAGTATATCCTTTTTTTGGATCCCGGGCCATGCTAATATCAGTGGAAACGAAAAAGCTGATAAGCTAGCAAAGGAATCGACGAACGAACCCATAGATTATAATTACAAGTTTTTCTATAAAGATTATAACTACATCATTAAAAAAACTATATGGGATAATTTTAACAATTTATGGCAAAACGAACCTAATAACAATAAGCTTAAAAACCTAAAACAATCAGTATTTAAATGGAAAAATATAGATAATCTCAGCAGAAAAGAATCTATAATTATAACAAGACTACGAATTGGACACTCAAATCTGACCCACAGTTTCTTATTTAAAAGACCACAAACTAATCCACCTATATGCGATTGCGATAGCAATACATATATTTCTATCAAACATATTTTTGAAGAATGTCCTCTATATCTTAATGAAAAGACATCGCATAACATAAAAGGCCTTGATTATTTAAAAGAAGACAATCATGATTCCACTGTAAATATAATCAACTTTATCAAAAAAATAGGAATTCTTAACAAAATCTAAACAATAATCCTAACTATAAAATTAAAAACTAATTACCAAACAAAACCTATATAGTAAATTTTTTTGTATATGTATTAAAACATAATTTTTATAATAAAAATTTAAAGTGTATATAAAAATAAATAAAAATTAATGTATTTATAAACAAACAAACCTATATGAATAATTATATTTTAAATTTATAAAAAAAAAAATTTCCCTTTGTACAAAATATTAATCTGAATTATCAAACTAAACTTAATCGTTACAAATATATACTATTATACATACTTTTACTTAAACTTGTTAAATAATTATATGAAACAATCAATAATTTTTCTAAACCTTATAAATTTGTTAAAAATGAACTACAGTAATGTTCACATGTAATTTGTACTCCTAAGTAATTTATAAGTAGTAAGATATCATGTAACTTTGGGCTTGAAAAACCTTTAAGTGTTAAATAGCCCCTAAGAAAAATAAATAATAATAATAATAAATCAGAAAATGAATCCCAGGGATACCTGTCTTCCATTTGCAGTCGAAATTTGCACTGTCCACTTTTTTTCTTGTACCACCGATTATAAGGGTATTTATATCATTTTGAACAATGGTTCTAATTAAAAATTATGAATTTGATAGTTGTATTTTAAAAAATAACGTGTAATTCATAATAAATTACGGAAATTTAATAAAATTCATTACTAATACATACAAAATGTAGGTAATAATTGATTTTAAAGATTATTAAACTTTATGAATTCTACTAGAATTTAAAAAAAATGATACAAAATGATAATTTAGGTAAATTCCCTAAAAATCAGGTGAAACATAAATAGGATTCCCTATTTACATAATAACTCCATAATAATTTTTTATCCCATATAATTTATTTTTGTGGGGATAAACTACAAGTTTTCTTTTTCTAATTTTATTTTTTTTGATGTTGGAACATGGAACTTGTTCAGATTGATAAGTTCTACACGGGGTTGTGTCTTGACTTAATAATCGATACACCTAAAATTATGCAATGCGAAAATCCTGATATTCAATCTTTAATGCCACTAACTCATATATAAAAAAATGAACCATTACAAATAATATAAATTAAATAAAAGATTTCTGTATTCTATTTGGTACATCTAGAATCCATTTTTTTTACGTAGGTAACAACATTAGCTTTTATACGTTCTATTATTTTATTAGCTAGAATATTAATGGCACTAAATGAACAAATAGTTCCTGGCCTGGAACTATAACCTAGTTGCTCTTTCCCTAAATAAAACTTGACACAGTTGCAGCACATTTAAAGAATATTACAGTTAGTCCTATTTCGTCTTTCTTGCAATGCGGTATTTTTTTCAATGGCGGACATTAATATAATAAATTATAGTTTGATATGTTTTATTTGTAAAAAAAATTGTCTAATTTTAACGATTTACGGTGTCATTTTAATACTCACCAATTTTATCTTGGATAAAAAAATAGTTCGGTTAAACTAATATGTGCCCAAGAAAATTGTTTGCGAAACTTTTCTTTCTTTTCGTCACTTAAAAGGCTTATTATAAAGGACCATATAAAAATAAGTGTAAATGAGAAAAAAAAAATTATGATAGTGTAAATTCAGGTGAAATTAATAATTTAAATTAATATAGACCAAAATAACTTCAAAAGTATAATAACTAAGAACATTTGTGGTACTTTATTGAATATGAACATTATAAACACAATTTCAGAATTTATAATCGAAGAAATGTCCAGTACTATAAATAAAACTACAGAATATATAAAAACTAATGTTCTTCAGTTTTTATCTACAGCACAATTAAATATAACGAATAAAAATCTTAAACCTTTTTTAGAAGAATTTGATCTTTCTAACATATATGACGATATTTTAACGCATAAAAAACGTTTGAAATATCTTAAAAATGAAGTTGATATTGTTCATCCACAAGAAATTATGTTGGGAAAAAGAAATGAAAATGTTCTACGACAGAGATCATACGCAGATAAATCTATCGGTGAGACTTTTCAGTACATATCTATCATAGAAACACTAAGAAATATCTTTAAACATAAAAATATGCGTGATTTAGTAGAAAACGAAAGTTTTTCGTCTAATAATGGAATTTATGAATCATATAAGGACGCTAAACAATTTAGAAATCATATTTTTTTTCCAAAAGTTTAGTAGTGGTATTAGAATTACATTATACTACGATGACGTTGAAGTGACAAACCCCATTGGATCTAAAACTTGTATTCACAAAATTGGTATATTTTATTATACAATACAAAATTTTCCCTTAAAATATAATTCACAAATACATAACATATATATATTATTAATTTGTAACAAAATTGATTTAAACAAATATGAGTTTAATAAAATATTAGCTCCATTTTTTCTTTTGATCATATGCACGATTTACTAGAAGGAATTTGCCCACTGGAAATAAAACTAGTATTAAATTATTACATTACATATTAATAAAAAAGTTATTTTCATCTCTTATTTAAACAACAGAATAAATTCCTTCCGTTTCGAATAAATTATTATCTAATTAAATAAACCATCTGCAAATTTTACAACATCAGCAATGCTGAAAAGTAATAGCAATAGCATTAAGCAAGAAGCTGCTCAAACTTGGCTTTTGACCACGGCTTTACCATATTCAATTCGCCACAAAATTTCAGATGAAGAGGCCTTAAAACACTGGCAGCTAATTGCTATTTTATGTAAAATTTTATTAATTTGTTTTTCTTATCAAATATCCAATTTTATGATTTGTGAATTATCTTATCTAATTAAATCGCACCATTCTCTATTTAAAGAACTGTTTCCTGAAAAAAAAATTATTAATAAACATCATCATTTGAAACATTATCCAAGATGCATGTTAGAAAAAGGTCCAATTTCACTAATGTCTTGGATGTCATATGAAAGAAAGCATAACATAATTAAGAAGCAAATCATTAATGGATATAACTATAAAAATATTTCTAAAAGCATTGCTATTCGCCAGTCTGTTGCGCAATCATTACGAATATCTCAATTACATTTATTTAAAAGCGACAATTCAATTAATATTAGAATTGTAAAAAAACTAAATTTATTAAGTTTTCAACATATACAAGACACAAATGATGAGTTTACTGTTGCAGATATTGCAATATAAATAATATTGAATATGGAACAAATATGATAGTTAGAATTAACGATAATTTCAATATTGAAGGCAATAGCAATAACCCATTTTGTGGCAAAATTATAGAAATAGTTATGATAAAATCTGAACCATACTTTTTTTGTAAGAGTTTGAAAACACTCGAATTTAATATGCTTTTAAATGCTTATCAGGTTGAAGAACATAATTATAATATCTTTGTAAAATACTGTGACATTCAAGACTATAAACCAACTGCTATATGGAAAACATATTGTAATTCAAACCAGTTCATTTAAACTAAAGACTATCATTAGTTTTGTATATAGTTAAAAACAATATTTTTTGTATGTTTTTAAAAATTGATGTGGATTTTATAGAGAAGTATGTTGATATTTAATATTACACTAACATACTTCTATATTATTGATTACATTATATTAGTGTTAAAATTATATTTATTATATATATAAATTATAATTTAAACAATACTTTAAAAAATAATAAAAATAATATAATTTAATCAGTAATAAGAAGTATATTAATATTTATATTGTAGACGAAGGTGTCACTGAAATCGATTTAATGCATCTAAATATTAAATTAGGACCGAGAAAAACAATTATGGAAATAATAAAATCTCAGTTTCTGAATCTAGTTTTTCTTTGCCATCAACTAGTATTTCTGATACGTACGAAACAACAAATTTGTTTGTTGTAGTAAGTAAATATGTTTATGTAAATCCAAAAGATAATATTATTCTTGAACTACTTAAAATTAATGTTTTTATTTTTCAGATATTTCAAATAGACTCTATATTACAAAAATATCGTTCAGGTTTTGAAATACTTTCAAAATTAGGCAAAAAGGAATCATTATCCAATGCGGATTGTATACAGCTTAATAGAATTTTAGTAGATGCTTTAGTAATGGAATGTGGATAGTAAGTATATGTATATATATTCACAAAAATTCAAATTATACATAAACTTTAAATTTTACCTATCCTACTACGCAACAAAAGCTAATATTAGCTAAAAGTATTATACACACATATCCTGAACTTGGATGTAAAGATTTACCAGATATACCACAACACGTAATATTTCACCTCAAATTTAAATATAAAAATATTACTATATTATTATACTTTTTAGACATTCTGATTTGATCCTAAAGGATCCCGAGATGGAAAAATGGCTGCTGGTAAAATTGAATTTAGATTAGAAAATATTCGATTACAACTTTCATCATAAAAAAAGAAACTCCTTGCAATAAAGAAGAGAGAAACCGCAAGCTGAAAAACTAATATGTCCTCCAAAATCAGATGTAAGTTTTTAATATACTATATAAATTTATTTTATAATCAATTAAATATTAATATTAACTAGATATTAAAAATGAGTCAAATGCAGCCCACTAATCAAAATCAAATATTTGATCTGATGATGAAAACCGAAGGGCACCGATTAAATATGATGAAAAATGCTAAGTCCATAAAAGAAATAATGGATATATACCCGCAGCTTATTTTTTTCAAGGTTTTTTGGTAAATATTTTTTGTAAATAGTAAATACTTTGAGAATATAGATAAATTCTTTTATTATTTTTCAGATAGAAAGAGATTTTTTAAAAATAAGTGGTGACCAAATTGAAGAAAAATATGTACCACTAATACCAAAAAAATTAAAACAAAAAGAAGTACACGTGGAAATAAAACAAGGTGTATATATGTAAATATATAAATATTTTTAATAACTTTTTAATAACTTTCTAATATCCAGATTTCATTCGATCAATTGTGGCTCTTTCCAAAATCTTACATACAAGAGGTATAAAAAGAAGCCATGTTCAAATATCTCAAAATTTGGAAAAGTGGGAATAAAATCAAGCATTTGAAGAAATTAGAAATTTTATATGCTGGATTAATGTAAGTAAATAAATAGTATATATATATTGCATCTATAACTTATATTTTTTGTATTTAAGACTACATAAAAAAATTTACAGCCCACATCATTACATTATCTGCAGATCAGAGATTTGAGGTGAAACTGGACAATATACTGTTGCAATTGGCCATTACAGTGTTGAAGTTGGTTCAGATCCAATATTGGCTTTTAAAAGTTTATTTTATTGCTGTTGGGTATTTCAACTCAGTTATGAAAAAAGTCTAAAGATATTTGACTTACCTAATTTCAAAATTAAAATTTTAGAAAGTGCTAAGAAATATTAAGTCTATTTGATAAAATTTATATTATATTATTACTTTAATTGATAAAATATTATTTGACTATTTGATAAATATTTCGATATTCAATGTAACAACAAAGAAATCGGACAATTTCATTTCTTTGTGCAATGTCGTTTAACAACTGTATGGTTTCGTAAGTCCTGATTTTATTACGTCTGTACGTAGGAAAACAAAGTCGCATGTCCTTAGGTCTTGTGGAAAATAAACTTTACGGGTGGTGGTTCGTGTAGGCGTCGGTGTCAAGTTGTGTTTTAATTGTGTTGTTAGTGTCTCTTGATTCATCGGTGTTTTGTCTTGTCGCTGTTAATGAAAAATTCGCCTGGTAATTTAATGCATTGTCCGTATACTAGTTCGGCTGGTGAAACTTTTAAATTATCTTTAATCGACGCACGGATTGCTAACAATATAATAGGGAGTTCGATTGTCCATTTTGAATTATTGCAACGAGCCTTTAGTGATGATTTCAGCTGCCTGTAGAAACGTTCCACTAGGTTATTCGATTGCGGATGATAGGGTGATATGCGAATTCTGTGGCATCCCAACAGTTTGGTTAACTCTGTAAATAATTTGGATTCGAATTGCCTGCCCTGGTCGGTGGTAATGACAGCAGGCACTCCGAATCATGAAATATAATTTTGGACAAATGTTTTAGCCACTATCACTGCTGTCATATCCTTGATGGGAAATGCTTCGGGCACCTAGTAAAAAGATCCACGATGATCAAGAGATAGCTGAAATCATCGGATGTTGGTAAGGGGCCTACAATGTCCATATGTATTTGTTCAGATCTGTGATTAGGAATTGAAAATGTACCCTGCTGGCTATGTGTGTGCCTGTACACTTTGCATTTTTGACACTCGTCACAAGTTCTTGTCCAGCAGGTGATATCATGATTTAGGCCGGGCCAGAAATAACGTGAAGCTATGAGCTTACGAGTGGTGCGAATTCCAGGATGGAACATGTTGTGCAGCAAATGGAAAACAATCTTACGCAATGATTCAGGAACGGTAGCGTCTGGGAAGTCAAAGCGTTGTAATTTATATTTCGTTGGGGAATCTTTTGGTGTATCTAATAGTGTCTTTAAATTTTGATCTTCTTGTTGGTGTTTTGCTATTTTAACGAGATTTAACTCGTTTTGTATGGATGAAATGTCTGAAATACGTGAAAGAGTGTCCGCGACTGGATTATCTGAGCCTTTTACGTGAACAATGTCTGTAGTGACCTGAGAAATGAAATCTAAACGTCACGTTTGTCTTGGGCTGCGTTAAGTTTTGGATGTAATAGCAAAAATGAGTGGTTTATGATCTGTAAAGATCTTGAATTGTCTACCCTCAACGAAATATCGGAAATATTTGATGGCTAAGTAAATAGCTAAAAGTTCTTGGTCGAAGGCAGAGTATTTGCGTTCTGCAGGAGATAATTTTTTAGAAAAGAAGGAGATAGGTTCCCATTGGTCGTTGTTGGGTTGTTGTAGGACCGCCCCGACGGCTATGTCAGATACATCGGTCGCTATGCTAAATTGCCCGTATAGTAAATATTGTGCCAAAATTGTAGCATTAGTCAGAGTTTCCTTGACCTTATCGAAATGCTGGTCCAGCTCTGCAGGCCAGTGAAAATTTTTAGGAGATTTTGGCTTTAGAAGTCGTAAGATGTTGAGGAATTGGTGCTTGAAGTGTAGCAAGATGTGGCAAAAATCGGTGATAAGTAGATAAGCTATAGGAGTTCGAGCACAATTTTACGTGTATTTTTAAAGGGGGGTCTAAAATTACTTTTTTAGGGTTGCCGTTTTCCGTAAAAGCTCTAAATGATCTTTGATATCATCTTATGCACACACACACATGAGCACAAAAAGCTCTCTCTACAGTCTTCCTCACATAAAGATTCACAACCTAAACCACATATAATAAAAATTTATTAACACTTTACATCTTCCACTTCTTGTTCCCTTTCAGTCATAATGGAAAATATATGTGTCACTTATCTAGTGTTTAAAAGCTATTCATAATTTTTGCAGACCCAAAGGGTTAAAATTAAATTAACATAATGTAGTATTTCCGTTTGTAAATGTTTTATTATAACACATTAAAGCTCTTAATACACACATAAAAACTTTCCTCACAAAGAATATCCTTCTATCATTTATATTTTACATAATTATTATTTTCCAACGAGAAGGGGGTCACATATTTCTTTTTATTTATATGGGTAACAAACAATAATATGATAATATATAAATTATATAAATAACACAAGATCCTTGATATTACCACCTTACATACACATAGGTAAGAAAAAATTATATGTATTATATTAAACACACTCAAATGAAAAAAAACCAAAAAAAATTCCGTTAAGCTGATGCATCAAATGAAATTTACCATAATACATAATCTTTAAACCTGTATGTAATATACATATAATTCAATTATCCACTTTGTTTGACTTTGCTGTAATATTATCATCATGATAAATAATTGTAAAAATATGAAGCGATATATTAATCAATAAATAATATATAGTTTTGCTTTTCATGAAAAAAGGAAGGTATTCAGGTGGAGAGGGTCAGAGTTTCATATTTATATTATTTTTTTACCGACAACTCTTAAAACATGATTAAACTTGTTCATTTTTGCCTATAGAAACGTGTTAGCTACATTAAAGCTTTACAATTTAAAAAAAAAAACCATCATCTTCTTTCATCATTTACTTTACACAACATTTATTATAAGGCGATGTTAACTGCACACATATACACACACACATATTGATAATTCAATTTTATTAATAGTGAAGCTAATATTCTAAGAGAAAATTATGCATTTTATACAATGATTGAAGCTTTTTAATTTAGCGTTATCGACCTGTACAAAGTAAATAAACATTTATTTTTGAAAAAATATACCTTGAACTTTATTTTAATGTGAATATAAAGGTAAAACGTAACGAAAAAATCATTCTTAATATTTATCTGCCAAAAAGGGGTCAATATGCCATTAATTATTTACAATTCAACCGTTTATTTTTATTATTATAGTGTATGCAAAGAAAAATTTAAATATAAAGTGATATAATAATTTAATCAGCAAGTAAATTTGTGAGTCACAATTTAAATCTATGTATGATAATATTTTTTATGTGGTGTTTCTTCTTAAACATTTTTACAGTATGAAAATAAAATAAAATATAGTTTTGCTTTCCATGAAAAACAAAGATCGATGTTTTGTAAAATTGATATTGTATTGAATTGTTTTAAATATATTTAATACCTTAGTAATTTTATAAAATTTTAATATTTATGAAAGATATAGCTATTATGTGAAATTATTTTATGTATGGAAAATTGTTATAATAACAAACGAAAATATTTATATGTTATTATAACTAATGAATTATAAAATATACGTAATAATTATTTATATTTATGTAATAAACAAATTAAATTTTAATTGTTATTTAGCACTCATATTTATTTATTTTAACACTTTAATTAAAGATTATTAATAATAACTCAAATTATTTTGGTATATAAATTACTCCAATTTTAATATTTCATAATGTTTACAAATCATGCTATATTATAACAAGCAAAAGAATTACATATTATTTAAATTTATTTAATTTTCTTGTATTCTATAATACTAATATACACTATAAAAAATAAAAAAAGATGTCGAAAAGAATTTAATAATAAAATACATACTGAAAAATCAAGAGTTTCTTTATGTTTTACTTAAACTAATTCACCTTGAAATAAAGTAACAAGTTATATTTTTTTTCAAAAATTAATATTTATTTTATTTTCTGCAGGTCGATGAAGTTAAAGAAAACATGAAATACTAACATTAACTTAATTTTGTAATTAGTAATCAACGTTTCACATTTTGATCTTTAAATGTACTTTGCAAAATTGTAATGG